>OU974072.1:13944097-14419097 GCA_918843875.1 Diadumene lineata
AAGTGTTAATGACAAACATTGCTAGATAGATTCGACTGTGTATCCACCAAAGACCAAACGCGCGTAGAGTTGTGCTTCCTCCTGCCCAAGCCATCCACATAACAGATATGACGATGATAACTCTTTTCTTGGTGATAATATCTACCCATCGAAGAGCATAAAAGATACATATATACCTCTCAATGCTGATCGCTGTGAAATTTGTCATTGTTAGGGCCATACTGATGCCAGTACAGTAAATATGAATGTTTTTAAAGATACAAGTCGTCTCGCTACACTCAAAGTATGTCAAGAGAAATATACAGCAAGTGATCAATCCCGCTGTTCCCAATGAAATGTTTATCACGGATAGATTTAGGAAGAAATAGTTACAAGATGTGTGTAGGTGTTGGTAAAGGTATGTAGATAAGATGAAGATCCCGTTAACAAAAATGGTTGTGAATACGAGAACGAACATCAGAGTGGTTATGAGCCAGTGGAAGGTGTCATAACGAGTCCACAGCGTGTCATGGGCAGTGTTGCAGAAGTCCAACTCATCACACATGTTCATGTCAGAGAAACTGTTTGAAAACGTGCCGTTGGACATTTTTAAGCAGGCAAAACCGACAGACCAACGTCAACAAGCAACAGAAAATCGACAAAGGGAAGCTTGACAAAAATCATGAACGAACAGTACGTAAAGTACAATGAAGATCACAAAACTGAATCTTTAAGTTTAGCACTTGCAGTTCGGCAAGTATGGCCAAACTCAATAACTCTGGATAAGTTGTCCTTGAAAGGCTGAAAAGTATTAGTTGCTACCAAAGAGACCGAAGTCCAAAGGATTAAACAAGGACGGGTGTTGTACGATGGTGTGAAGAATTCAAACGGTTCTTCTGTAATTTCGTTTTATCAACTATATTACTTAGTATAGTACTTGTATATTTGGTGTATGAAATGCTTAAGTGAGCCATTAAATTGAACTCAGTTCTGAGGACTTCAATTGCACATGTTGGAACTAACCAATGGGGAACAGCGGTCAGAGCAAACCAGTCCATCAAATGCCTAAAAGCTATCAGCACATAAAGAAATCGGAGGATATCATATAACTTTAAGAGCGGCCGTACTATTTTTGAAATTTATTGTCTATTCACCGTTTTCGATGGCTCTTAGATATTGTACTAGTGCGTCAGGATATGAACAGTAAGTAGTACTCATCGAAATGAACCAATAGACAGCGGAAAGCTATCAGCGTGCACTTAGCAGATGGATCATTCGCTATCATAAAGATGAAGAGCGGTTATAGTACGATTCAAAAATTGCTTCACCGCGCCCAATTGCTTTTGAAAGTCGTGAAGGCACAAGGATATTAACACAATGCAGTGGAAGTTTGGAAATGTTTAGAAAATGAAGCCTGATGTTGTTCTTTGAAAAAGTCAAGAACTGACTTTAGGAAACTGAAAAAAAGGTTATTAAGAAAAGTGATCACACACCTGGTGTTAGTATCCACTAACCAATTATAAATTAACCATATTTTGATTGACTCAAAACAAGTAAATGGGTTTTATAGGACATTTATAGTTTCTGAATGTATAATTTGTGATTATAACCGGACTTCCAGAAACCATAACATGGAAAACAATGTTAAAGTTGAAGTGAATTCTCAAACAGTATTAAGAACATTAAAAAAAGTCTTAAAGGTGTTTGTAGTTTGTGGGCGCCGTTAGTGAGAGTCGTTATCAGTCATGGTGTCGAGAGATTAATGTGCATAGTTTATAAATCATTACTTTACTAGGGATGATCTTCGAAAGTGAAAAACATTGTCAAGGACCAAAGCACCTCCTGGTAGGTCTTCTTAGACTTGACTGCGATGGATTTTCAAATAAACATCCAGTCAAAACAACTTTGACAACTCAAACATTTTTTTCGCCGAATCCAAGCTTCACATGACAGTGCGCGAAAATGTTGAAAACTGGTTTGTGTATCCATGGTAATGTGCAAACTTCACACGTAATTTAAAAATAAGAGTGAAGATAGAGTCGGTGTTTGAGTGGGAAACGGTACGGTTATGATACCGCTACGATACGGTAGATAACTAGGACGATTTCTTAGAAATTACGGTTACGATATGGTACGATACTGTAACGATATGGTACGATACTGTTTCCCACTCATACGAAAACGGCTCTATCAATTTTTCCTGTGAGACATCAGCCAATACTTCATTAGAGTTAATACAGTAAAAGAAAAGATCCATTAGCGTTGATGCATGTAAGAAAGGAAGTCAATGTCGTTATGAACCAGCTATTGAAATGTTATAAAATATGTCACTAGAAGTGCTGCAGAAATCCCGTTGCTCACAGATGTTTTCAGTAGACCTTTTCAAACAAAAGTGAAACGAAAACAGTCCACAGCGTTGGACTAACGATTTAAATTAACAACAAATAAAGTTTAACAATAGCAGCTGCAATGTAGCTTAAAAACAAGACCACTGTTTGTAATATTTAGTTTCATCAAATCATGACATGTCAACACGATGACATAAAAATAACCCATCAATCAATAGACAGCAGAGATAGAATAAGTATTTACCTCCAAAGGCCAAAAACTTATCAGCATTTAACATAGAGATCCGCAGTGAATATCATGTAGTTTCAAGAGTGGCCACAAGTGTCAGATTATAAAATCTCTTGATCAAGTAAAATAGCTCTTGACAGCTGTAAGAGCTTCAGGAAACGGTCTTGGAAAATGTTTGAAGATTGCTACCGGCTACTGTTGCTTCTTGAAATTAAAATGTCAAGAGTTTTGGGAAACTGAAAACTATTTTTTATAGCTTTTAGAGCGTTAGTGATCAATTCATGCGTTATCCGAATGTATAGTTTCGTACAAACTTCATGGGTGGAGAGAGGCGATTTCACGGGCGATAGTTATTCAAATTGTACATATTCACTTTGCAAGACTGCTCAAAACCTGGACCCGTATAAAACACATTGGACCTTATAAAAAGGCGATACCGAAACTCAATTACTGAAAACAAAACTTGCGCCTATAGTAGATGCCATTGATCTTCAGGACATAAAGTTATTTGTAAACATACATTAAGTGCGAGTTTAAGCCCCAATACTAGTGATATATTTTAACCATCACTTTAAATGATATATGTCCTACAATATACTATGCTAATGCATTTTTTAAAAATGTTAATAAGTTACTTTGTGTGGAACCAAGTCATGTAATTTACGATGCAAAAAAAGAAAAAATAACAAAAACACGCATCAAATCAAGTAATGAAAACAAAAATTTGGTGCTTTTCCAAACTAAAAAAAAATAACTTTCACGATAATCGACTGATCAAACTTGCCTATGTCTTTGTGCATCCAAGAGTACATTCCCGCGTGCAATGCTCATTAGCAAATTTAAGCTTCTCTGGTTCATTAGCGTTTTTAGGATTCATTAGCATGGGATAGCTCGTTATGTGTAACACTCTACCATTTCCGAAATATACGAGCAGTTGATGAGTTGGTAAATGCAAACAGCATCGACTTTCTTCACGAGAGGGAGGAAAATATGTCAATAAAGGGCTGTTTATATCAGCCAAGCCAGCCCGGTTTAGCGGGCTGGTTTCTTTTGTTTTTACGCTGTCACTCGATATAAACAGCCCCTGAGTGAAAATGAAGGAGAGCGTTTTCACATAACGAGCTATCTTATGCTAATGAGTTCTAAAAAGTGGTAGTGAGCCAAAGGAGATATGCTAAGGGACGGACCATTAGACATTGTGATGGTAGTGCAGGATATTTTCTTCCTCCCTGCACGATATTTTTTATTGGCACATTTGCCGTGCACGATATTTTTTGTCTCTGTTTAAAGCTTTGATCGATATATAACTGTCGGACACGGAGTGATTTCGATTTTGCTGTCGGACAGTCTGTACTTCGGTTGCATTTACAACACTGAATACTGCTCTCATTTCCATTGGATGTGCTGCATATAGTAAAAAGTGAGTTTTTATATTATTTATTTCACTCTTATTCTATTCTCTTCATAATTATTTTTTGTATTGATTGAATGTTGAACACGGAGTATTTTAAAATGTTTTAAGTCCCACTCCGATTACGACTTGGCTATAGAGAGCTGACAGATAATTCTGCCTGCAATTCGTTGCACTTATCTTCAAAAGCTAGACCGTCTTATTAAAACCTAGACCGTCCTATTAAAACCCTAAAATTAATCAATTGTTACCAGGGCCGTAACCAGAACTTTTACAAGGGGGGTGCACACAAAAAATCATGGACCACTGATGGTTTTTAATAGCCTTTTTTATTAGTAGCTGTCATGTTTTTCAAAAGCCGGCGTGCTTTTCAAAAACCCACAAAAACCAGTATCACAAATCACTGCTCTTTTCAGTTGTTTTGAATGACATTATTCTTTGTATTTTCGGTGATTATTCTAGTCAGTTTTGTGCTTCATTCCAAATCTAAGAAAGAAATTCTTGTAATAAAATAAATGGAGATGGACCGGACCTTGTTACTTTTCTTTGGGGGTGCACGTGCACCCTGTGCACCCCCTTGGTAACGGCCCTGGTCACGGAGTTATTTGGAAAATCTATCCGACTGTCGGACACTGCGATAACTAAAGTTAAAGGTTTTGAGTATTATCAGTAAATATTCTGAAAATTACAACCAAATTACTAAGATTTATATTTCGATTCATTAATGAAGATATTATATTTTTTAACTCATATGTGAACAATTACAGAAGCGTGCATCGAGGTTGAATGAGACGTCTACCTTCAAGAGTTGAACCCTTATTGAGCATATAGAAAGTTTGTCTGCGCATGTCAGAAAATTATAGCTCGCAGTCATGTTTACATTTTTTTCTACGTCCGGGGAACTTTTGAGTTCCAATCGCAATCTTTGTGATCTTCAATATAGGAAAATATCAATGGATACTTAAATAAAGTCTATCACTTTGTTCGGTGCTGTGACTACGGTAATAGGTAATTAGGGTATATTTTTCCGTGTAAAATGACGTCATAGGTAATCAGAGTATTTTTGTCTATGTAAAATAATGTCATAGGTAATCAGAGTATTTTTTATATGTAAAATGACGTCATAGGTAATCAGAGTATATATGTCCATGTAAAATGACGTCATAGGTAATCAGAGTATATTTGTCCATGTAAAATGATGTCATAGGTAATCAGAGTATATTTGTATATGTAAAATGACATCATAGGTAATCAAAGTATTTTTGTATATGTAAAATGACGTCATAAATAATCAGAGTATATTTGTATATGTAAAATGACGTCATAGATAATCAGAGTATATTTGTCCATGTAAAATGATGTCATAGGTAATCAGAGTATATATGTCCATGTAAAATGACGTCATAGGTAATCAGGGTATATTTGTCCGTGTAAAATGACGTCATAGGTAATCAGAGTATTTTTGTATATTTAAAATGACGTCATAGGTAATTAGGGTATATTTGTAAATGTAAAATGACTTCATAGGTAATCAGGGTATATTTGTATATGTAAAATGATGTCATAGGTAATCAGAGTATTTTTGTATATGTAAAATGACGTCATAGGTAATCAGAGTATTTTTGTATATTTAAAATGACGTCATTGGTAATTAGGGTATATTTGTAAATGTAAAATGACGTCATAGGTAATTAGGGTATATTTGTAAATGTAAAATGACGTCATAGGTAATCAGAATATATTTGTCCATGGAAAATGACGTCATAGGTAATCAGAGTATATTTGTCCGTGTAAAATGACGTCATAGGTAATCAGAGTATATTTGTCCGAGTAAAATGACGTCATAGGTAATCAGAGTATATTTGTCCGTGTAAAATGACGTCATAGGTAATCAGAGTATATTTGTCCGTGTAAAATGACGTCATAGGTAATCAGAGTATATTTGTCCGAGTAAAATGATGTCATAGGTAATCAGAGTATGTTTTATATGTAAAATGACGTCATAGGTAATTAGGGTATATTTGTAAGTGTAAAATGACGTCATAGGTAATCAGAGTATATTTGTGCGTGTAAAATGACGTCATAGGTAATCAGAGTATTTTTTATATGTAAAATGACGTCATAGGTAATCAGAGTATATATGTCCATGTAAAATGACGTCATAGGTAATCAGAGTATATTTGTCCATGTAAAATGATGTCATAGGTAATCAGAGTATATTTGTATATGTAAAATGACATCATAGGTAATCAAAGTATTTTTGTATATGTAAAATGACGTCATAAATAATCAGAGTATATTTGTATATGTAAAATGATGTCATAGGTAATCAGAGTATATTTGTATATCTAAAATGACGTCATAGGTAATCAGAGTATATTTGTATATGTAAAATGACGTCATAGGTAATCAGAGTATATTTGTCCATGTAAAATGACGTCATTGGTAATCAGGGTATATTTGTCGATGTAAAATCACGTCATAGGTAGTCAGAGTATTTTTGTATATTTAAAATGACGTCATAGGTAATCAGAGTATATTTGTGCGTGTAAAATGACGTCATAGCTAATAAGGGTATATTTGTCCATGTAAAATGATGTCATAGGTAATCAGAGTATTTTTTATATGTAAAATGACGTCATAGGTAATCAGAGTATATTTGTATATGTAAAATGACATCATAGGTAATCAGTGTATATTTGTCCATGTAAAATGACGTCATAGGTAATCAGAGTATATTTGTCCATGTAAAATGACGTCATAGGTAATCAGAGTATATTTGTCCATGTAAAATGACGTCATAGGTAATCATGGTATATTTGTCCATGTAAAATGACGTCATAGGTAATCAGAGTATTTTTGTATATTTAAAATGACGTCATAGGTAATTAGGGTATATTTGTAAATGTAAAATGACGTCATAGGTAATCAGAGTATATTTGTCCATGTAAAATGACGTCATAGGTAATCAGGGTATATTTGTCGATGTAAAATGACGTCATAGGTAATCAGAGTATATTTGTGCGTGTAAAATGACGTCATAGCTAATAAGGGTATATTTGTCCATGTAAAATTATGTCATGGTAATCAGAGTATTTTTTATATGTAAAATGACGTCATAGGTAATCAGGGTATATTTGTATATGTAAAATGACGTCATAGGTAATCAGAGTATATTTGTATTTTGTAAAATGACGTTATAGGTAATCAGGGTATATTTGTCGATGTAAAATGACGTCATAGGTAATCAGAGTATTTTTGTATATTTAAAATGACGTCATAGGTAATTAGGGTATATTTGTAAATGTAAAATGATGTCATAGATAATTAGGGTATATTTGTAAATGTAAAATGACGTCATAGGTAATCAGAGTATATTTGTCCATGTAAAATGACGTCATAGGTAATCAGAGTATTTTTGTCGATGTAAAATGACGTCATAGGTAATCAGAGTATTTTTGTATTTCTAAAATGACGTCATAGGTAATTAGGGTATATTTGTCGATGTAAAATGACGTCATAGGTAATCAGAGTATTTTTGTATATTTAAAATGACGTCATAGGTAATTAGGGTATATTTGTAAATGTAAAATGACGTCATAGGTAATTAGGGTATATTTGTAAATGTAAAATGACGTCATAGCTAATCAGAGTATATTTGTCCATGTAAAATGACGTCATAGGTAATCAGAGTATTTTTGTATATTTAAAATGACGTCATAGGTAATTAGGGTATATTTGTAAATGTAAAATGACGTCATAGGTAATCAGGGTATATTTGTCCATGTAAAATGACGTCATAGGTATTCAGGGTTTAGTTGTCTATATAAAGTGGCGTCATAGGTAATTAGGGTATATAAGAATCCTGGATCCACCTCTTTGGTGGAAACACCTCAATATTGTTTTAGTTGTAGAGCAAATACAGGAAAAACCACAAAATAAAACAATGCTAACAAATAGCATTTTATTTAGTGCCTATTTGTAAATATTACTCAACCAGAAAACAATACCTAGTCAAAAAAAATTGTGCAGTGCTATTTTATGCTAGGTCTATTTTTTTTGTTTAATTAGTGTTATTTACAACTAAAATAGTGACAACTGTTGCACACATTTTAGTGTTTGCACTCTAGTGACAAATTAGCTACTAAATAGTTACTATTTGGTAGTATTCTGCTCATTTCACAGTTTTCCTGCATTTGCTTTAACTGGGTTCATATCTTGAATAATGGACTCGTTCACACTGTATGTTTTGTGTGTGCGTGGTGTGTAGTTGTTTTTGTTGTTTTATTATCAGCAACTATTTGGGGTTGGTTGTATGCAGCAATACCATAGAATCCTGTGGCTAATGGGTACACTTTGCAAGGGCCTCACTCCTCCACACTGTATGTTTTTGTGTGTGCATGGTGTGTGGTTGTTTTTGTACTTTTATTATCAGCATGAGTATTGGTTGGCAATGTGCAACAATACAATACAATCAATGGTATTGAGGTGTAAAGAAGTTGTATTCTTCTATCCAAGATCAATTTCTTCTTCTTCGCATGACAAAGCACTGCTCCTTCCCTGTGAACATCAATAATCCATTGGAATCAGTTGATCACAGTAGATAAAATACAAGGTAAGGATGAGTACAATCGAATTCAAAATGTGAAAATCAGCAACATTATATAAAATTGTTGTATGTATAAAAAACAAAATAACTGCATAATAGCGATGTAATGTTAATCAATTAATATTTATGAGCCTGGAACCAAAATATGATTATCAATGAGTCAGGAACGGTGGAATACTATGGTAACCAAATTTAAGTCATGTAAAATATTTATTTGTGATTAAAAATGAGAAGTATTTTGCTTCTTGCAAAAACAACAATAAACTCGGGTTTTAACAGCTATTCCTAATCTCTTTCTAGATCTTTGTTTTCCAAAAATCCATGGAGAATAAAGAATCTTTAAATATTCACGAAAAAATCAGGACCAGAAGAAAAAGTCTGGTTAATCAGAAAATCTGGATATTATTAATCAATGTCCGGATAATCAAGGTTCAATTGTATCTGTTTTTGTGGTCTGCCTTACCTATAAGTTACACTTTTACACTTTTGCATAACCTTAAACAGCACTTACATATTTAATGTTTAGACTACTGGTGTAGGAAAGGTTCAAGAATAAAACAATGATAATTGTTCCAAGTTACCTAGACAAAGATAAACAAATTTTGTTTGAATTGTTATTTGCTGAATATCTCAAAAAGTTGACCTCCACAAGTTGAGATCAAAACGTTGTTTGAATCAGTCCACCAACCAATCAGTCAGTATGACAATGAATCAGTCCATCAAAAAGCAAGTCCCGCAAATGGCCAGTCAACAAACCAGTCAGTCACACATTCAGCCAGTCAGCATACCAGTCAGTCACACAATCAGCCAGTCAGCACACCAGTCAGTCACACAATCAGCCAGTCAGCACACCAGTCAGGCACACAATCAGCCAGTCAACAAACCAGTCAGTCACACAATCAGCCAGTCAGCACACTAGTTAGTCACACAATCAGCCAGCCAACACACCAGTCAGTCACACAATCAGCCAGTCAGCACACCAGTCAGTCACACAATCAGCCAGTCAGCACACCAGTCAGTCACACAATCAGCCAGTCAGCACACTAGTCAGTCACACAATCAGCCAGCCAACACACAAGTCAGTCACACAATCAGCCAGTCAGCACACCAGTCAGTCACACAATTGGCCAGTCAGCACACCAGTCAGTCACACAATCAACCAGTCAGCACACCAGTCAGTCACACAATCAGCCAGTCAGCACACCGGTCAGTCACACAATCAGCCAGTCAGCACACCAGTCAGTCACACAATCAGCCAGTCAGCAAACCAGTCAGTCACACAATCAGCCAGTCAGCACACTAGTTAGTCACACAATCATCCAGTCAGCGCACTAGTCAGTCACACAATCAGCCAGTCAGCACACCAGTCAGTCACACAATCAACCAGTTAGCACACCAGTCAGTCACACAATCAGCCAGTCAGCACACCAGTCAGTCACACAATCAGCCAGTCAGCACACCAGTCAGTCACACAATCAGCCAGTCAACAAACCAGTCAGTCACACAATCAGCCAGTCAACACACAAGTCAGTCACACAATCAGCCAGTTAGCACACCAGTCAGTCACACAATCAGCCAGTCAGCACACCAGCCAGTCACACAATCAGCCAGTCAGCACACCAGTCAGTCACACAATTGGCCAGTCAGCACACCAGTCAGTCACACATTCAGCCAGTCAGCACACCAGTCAGTCACACAATCAGCCAGTCAGCACACCAGTCAGTCACACAATCAGCCAGTCAGCACACCAGTCAGTCACACAATCAGCCAGTCAGCACACCAGTCAGTCACACAATCAGCCAGTCAGCACACCAGTCAGTCACACAATTGGCCAGTCAGCACACCAGTCAGTCACACAATCAGCCAGTCAGCACACCAGTCAGTCACACAATCCGCCAGTCAGCACACCAGTTAGTCACACAATCAGCCAGTCAGCACACCAGTCAGTAACACAATCAGCCAGTCAGCACACTAGTCAGTCACACAATTGGCCAGTCAGCACACCAGTTAGTCACACAATCAGCCAGTCAGCACACCAGTTAGTCACACAATTGTCCAGTCAGCACACTAGTTAGTCACACAATCAGCCAGTCAGCACACCAGTCAGTCACACAATCAGCCAGTCAGCACACCAGTCAGTCACACAATCAGCCAGTTAGCACACCAGTCAGTCACACAATCAGCCAGTTAGCACACCAGTCAGTCACACAATCAGCCAGTCAACACACCAGTCAGTCACACAATCAGCCAGTTAGCACACCAGTCAGTCACACAATCAGCCAGTCAGCACACCAGTCAGTCACACAATCAGCCAGTCAACACACCAGTCAGTCACACAATCAGCCAGTCAGCACACCAGTCAGTCACACAATCAGCCAGTCAGCACACCAGTCAGTCACACAATCAGCCAGTCAGCACACCAGTCAGTCACACAATCAGCCAGTCAACAAACCAGTCAGTCACACAATCAGCCAGTCAACACACAAGTCAGTCACACAATCAGCCAGTCAACACACCAGTCAGTCACACAATCAGCCAGTCAGCACACCAGTCAGTCACACAATCAGCCAGTCAGCACACAAGTCAGTCACACAATCAGCCATTCAGCACACTAGTCAGTCACACAATCATCCAATCAGCACACGAGTCAGTCACACAATCAGCCAGTCAGCACACCAGTTAGTCACACAATTGGCAAGTCAGCACACTAGTTAGTCACACAATCAGCCAGTCAGCACACCAGCCAGTCACACAATCAGCCAGTCAGCACACCAGTCAGTCACACAATTGGCCAGTCAGCACACCAGTCAGTCACATATTCAGCCAGTCAGCACACCAGTCAGTCACACAATCAGCCAGTCAGCACACCAGTCAGTCACACAATCCGCCAGTCAGCACACCAGTTAGTCACACAATCAGCCAGTCAGCACACCAGTCAGTAACACAATCAGCCAGTCAGCACACTAGTCAGTCACACAATTGGCCAGTCAGCACACCAGTCAGTCACACAATCAACCAGTCAGCACACCAGTTAGTCACACAATCAGCCAGTCAGCACACCAGTTAGTCACACAATTGTCCAGTCAGCACACTAGTTAGTCACACAATCAGCCAGTCAGCACACCAGTCAGTCACACAATCAGCCAGTCAGCACACCAGTCAGTCACACAATCAGCCAGTTAGCACACCAGTCAGTCACACAATCAGCCAGTCAACACACCAGTCAGTCACACAATCAGCCAGTTAGCACACCAGTCAGTCACACAATCAGCCAGTCAGCACACCAGTCAGTCACACAATCAGCCAGTCAACACACCAGTCAGTCACACAATCAGCCAGTCAGCACACCAGTCAGTCACACAATCAGCCAGTCAGCACACCAGTCAGTCACACAATCAGCCAGTCAGCACACTAGTTAGTCACACAATCAGCCAGTCAGCACACTAGTTAGTCACACAATCAGCCAGTCAGCACACCAGTCAGTCACACAATCAGCCAGTCAGCACACCAGTCAGTCACACAATCAGCCAGTCAGCACACCAGTCAGTCACACAATCAGCCAGTCAGCACACCAGTCAGTCACACAATCAGCCAGTCAGCACACCAGTCAGTCACACAATCAGCCAGTCAGCACACCAGTCAGTCACACAATCAGCCAGTCAGCACACCAGTCAGTCACACAATCAGCCAGTCAGCACACCAGTCAGTCACACAATCAGCCAGTCAGCACACCAGTCAGTCACACAATCAGCCAGTCAGCACACCAGTCAGTCACACAATCAGCCAGTCAGCACACCAGTCAGTCACACAATTGGCCAGTCAGCACACCAGTCAGTCACACAATTGGCCAGTCAGCACACCAGTCAGCCACACAATCAGCCAGTCAGCACACAAGTCAGTCACACAATCAGCCATTCAGCACACTAGTCAGTCACACAATCATCCAATCAGCACACTAGTTAGTCACACAATCAGCCATTCAGCACACCAGTCAGTCACACAATCATCCAGTCAGCACACCAGTCAGTCACACAATCAGCCAGTCAGCACACTAGTTAGTCACACAATCAGCCAGTCAACACACAAGTCAGTCACACAATCAGCGAGTTAGCACACCAGTCAGCCACACAATCATTCATTCAAGTCAATTAATCAGTTAAAAAATTAGCTAGCATGCCCACCAATGAGCCAATCAATCACTGCTGCTGGAATGTTTACTGGGACTGGAACAAAACAAAAAAAACAAAGACAGACTGGATTTGTCACCTTTGTGTTTTCTTCTGTATTTTGTCAAATTCCAGGCCTCTTTCTACAAGTAGTGGTTTACCAATCAGTAAGACTAGTTAGAGAATCAGCCATATGAAACATTCAAAACTTCATACACAATGTTTTTTGCTTACCTTTAAAGAACCAGGGATAATATCATTATCCACAATACCATAATCTCCTCCTGTTGTTGAGATCTGCTTCTCTGCACATCATTGAGCCATGATGAATCACCAACTAATGAAAGTTCACAGGCATTTCTAGGAGAAACATGAATGTTTTCAGAGATGTTCCAAATATATTTATTAATTTACTTAAAAAAAAACGTATGAGAACATTTTCTTTACATTGGGTCTAATTATTATTAGGCGCATGTTATTATTTAAGTTCATTTACATTAATTTTTAAAAATTATTTAGGGCTGTTATTAAGGGTTTTATCTTAAGTTGTAGCAAGGGGATTGAAAAACATGTATATATATGTGTGAAGCATGGGGGGGGGGGGGGGGGAATTGGCAAATGAGGGTTTGGGAGATTGATAGCACCTCTCTGTCATCCCTTGTTTATCAACTGAGATGTTACTCATAAAAAAGACAAGTAGACAGTCAAAAGATTCAAATAACAATGGACAATTCAGTCAGTCAGTCAATTATCTAATCAGTTAGTCAATCAGTAAGTAGGTAAGTTAGTCAATTGGTAAGTAGGTAATTAAGTCATCCAGTCACTAATTTAGTCAGTTAGCAAGTTATAAGTCAGTCACCAAAATACACTTTGTAACTTCTAAAACTCACTTTACAATATTGAATCTTGCTTATCTTACAAAGCACCAGAGATTACGTCCTTCTCCACAAACCATATAAGCTGTAATATACATGGTCCTCTTGCAGAGATCAGCTTTTTTTGCACTGAACACTGGACCATGACAAACAAGCACCTGAACCACTGAAATTACCCAGACACTTCAGGAGGGAAGATGTACGTTCAGAGAGATTTCCCAGATGAAGATCATCCAAGACAACTGAGAAAGAGACTAGAAAAAACTGGTGAGCTACAAGACAGGGCTGTATGTGTGTGGTGTTGATGAGTACATGGATTATTCTGTGGCTGGTTTGTGTTTGCTATTGCAAAGCTGCTGAGCTGCAGAGCTTAAAAAATAGACCATTCCTTCAAGGATGGTTTGCTTTCATATTTGCTGGGAATTGTTCACCTTTATGTAGAAGACAATAAGTCGAGCATTTGGTTGACTGTTTAGTATATAATTGAACATTTGTGCATGAAACAGCTATAATGTTGATTGTGTACAATATTGAACAAATGCTACATGGGGATAAAACAGAAGAATGAATGGATGGATGAATCAATCAATCAATCGATGAATAAATGAATAGATACATAAGTGAATTAACAAAGAAATGAATAAATAAATACATAACTACATAAATGCAAGATTAAATGAATAAACAAATGGGTAAACAAATGGGTGAAATAAACCAATGAGTTAATGGATAAAGGAGTTAGATGTTGACTGGTGAGAAGGAATGTGTCATGCATCACAGTTTCTATACATTCAAATAACTTACATTTGACATTAAAAATTGAATCACCATGGAAAGGAAATACACTAAATGATGCTTTTGTTTATACCAAAATGTTGTAGTTAAGGAATTTAGTTGTCTATGTAATCTTGTTTGTAAAATGTACATAATATTATTCTTATTTACTAATCAAAAAAAATATTTCTGTTGAATTACTCATTAATTCGGTTAACAAACTGTATATCACTCATTGTCTCATTCATTTTCATGTGATGGTTTGTTTGTTGATTCAGAAGAGATGGAGTTTTTGTTTCCAAAAAGAAATATTATTCTTAATATCAACTGATAAAGTCCAAACAATTAATCCGTGAAACTTAAGTAATACTAAATAGTGTAATTTTATAGTAATTCTATTGTTTTCTTTTGTTTAATTAGCACTATTTTGTACTATTATAGTAATATTAAAGCGTTTCACAGATTTATTGTTTGCACTCTATTGATACTATTGCTCTTAGTGCAAGTGCAAGGACATTTTTAAAGGAAATCAATACTAACAGTAATGTAGGTATTTCAAAAGTGATGCAAATTAAGTAACCTAATTATTCTCATTTTTTTCTGAAAAAATTGTATTTCTTTTTTTTTGCTAACAATTAAAAAAAAACAATGTTTTTAAACCTGTCTAAAAAACTTTCTTAAAACTATGCTCAATTTTTTTTACTTGACATTATAATACTGCTACTCAGTTTAAAAAATTAACACTGGCAATAAAATCAGTCCAATAGAAGCACACAATCAGTCTACTGGCTTAGGGTTATAATGAATAAATATAGAGTTTATTTGATATGAGTGGGAAACTACACTGTATAGTAACTGAAATGTCTTAGAAAGCATTCAAATTATCCACCATCTTGTAGCTGTGTATTGTATTGTAACTGTACCATTTCCAACTCACGCAAAAATGACTCTAATATAATAATAATATGTTAATGTCCCCAAAGTGAAAACTAGAAAACACAATAAAGACAGTGTATACTGTCGAGTATGACAAAACAAAGTTTCAGAGTCTTTCTTGACTTGAAATTCATCACTTAAAAAAAACAGGGATAAAATTTAAACTCCTGCCAAGAACAGAAATTTCAGCTAGATCAGCAGGATCAGTGACAACAGACTGTTTGTCTTGATCAAAAAAGGTATTTTGAAGTAAACAAGACTGGATGATAACATGGTTATCATAATTAAAAATATGATGGTCCACAGATACATATTAGCAACATAATGTTCGGCACAGCGATGATTAGAGATGACCAGAACTGCAGGACATTTAACTTCAGAAAGATTGCAAATGCAGTCCAACAAATCATGAGAACACGTATGGTGGAACCCATGACTGGATGGGAAAAATGAATTCTAAGTTATACGTAGAATGTTGTTTTGTAGTATATCATTGTTGTAGCAACACACCAATAAGTATTGCAGCTGTTTCTCAATTGTTCTCTTGTTATAAATGAGTATCTGCACTTGTAGCAAAGTCAACAAATGAATGGTCTTTTGTAGCAAATCAGTGTTTGTTTTATAGTTGTTATCCGATATTAATGTTCTAGCTCTGAAGCAGCAAAATATTGTTTCCTGTAGCAAGTTTGGCAAATGTTGATATTCAGAAAATAAATGTTATTTGATATTAAAATTGTTCAATATTTCTGCTTTTCAGTGGCATCTGAACACTGGTGAGTAAACATTTCATCAGGCCATGGTTAGGTGCAGTAGCATTATCTGAACACTGGTGAGCAAACATTTCATCAGGCCTTGGTTACCTCAGGTGCAGTAGCATTATCTGAACACTGGTAAGTAAACATTTCATCAGGCATTGGTTAGGTGCAGTAGCATTATCTGAACACTGGTGAGCAAACACTTCATCAGGCTATGGTTAGGTGCAGTAGCATTATCTGAACACTGGTGAGTAAACACTTCATCAGGCCATGGTTAGGTGCAGTAGCATTATCTGAACACTGGTGAGCAAACAGTTCATCAGGCCTTGGTTAGGTGCAGTAGCATTATCTGAACACTGGTGAGTAAACAGTTCATCAGGCCTTGACAACCTCAGGTGCAGTAGCATTATCTGAACACTGGTGAGCAAACATTTCATCAGGCCTTGGTTACCTCAGGTGCAGTAGCATTATCTGAACACTGGTGAGCAAACATTTCATCAGGCCCTTGGTTACCTCAGGTGCAATAGCATTATCTGAACACTGGTGAGCAAACATTTCATCAGGCCTTGGTTACCTCAGGTGCAGTAGCATTATCTGAACACTGGTGAGCAAACATTTCATCAGGCCCTTGGTTACCTCAGGTGCAGTAGCATTATCTGAACACTGGTGAGCAAACATTTCATCAGGCCTTGGTTACCTCAGGTGCAGTAGCATTATCTGAACACTGGTGAGCAAACATTTCATCAGGCCCTTGGTTACCTCAGGTGCAGTAGCATTATCTGAACACTGGTGAGCAAACATTTCATCAGGCCATGCTTAGGTGCTGTAGCATTATCTGAACACTGGTGAGCAAACATTTCATCAGGCGTTGGTTACCTCAGGTGCAGTAGCATTATCTGAACACTGGTGAGCAAACATTTCATCAGGCCTTGGTTACCTGATGTGCTGTAGCATTATCTGAACACTGGTGAGCAAACAGTTCATCAGGCCTTGGTTACCTCATGTGCTGTAGCATTATCTGAACACTGGTGAGCAAACATTTCATCAGGCCTTGGTTACCTCAGGTGCAGTAGCATTATCTGAACACTGGTGAGCAAACATTTCATCAGGCGTTGGTTACCTCAGGTGCAGTAGCATTATCTGAACACTGGTGAGCAAACATTTCATCAGGCCCTTGGTTACCTCAGGTGCAGTACCATTATCTGAACACTGGTGAGTAAACAGTTCATCAGGCCATGGTTAGGTGCTGTAGCATTATCTGAACACTGGTGAGCAAACATTTCATCAGGCCTTGGTTACCTGATGTGCTGTAGCATTATCTGAACACTGGTGAGCAAACAGTTCATCAGGCCTTGGTTACCTCATGTGCTGTAGCATTATCTGAACACTGGTGAGCAAACATTTCATCAGGCGTTGGTTACCTCAGGTGCAGTAGCATTATCTGAACACTGGTGAGCAAACATTTCATCAGGCCCTTGGTTACCTCAGGTGCAGTAGCATTATCTGAACACTGGTGAGCAAACATTTCATCAGGCCCTTGGTTACCTCAGGTGCAGTACCATTATCTGAACACTGGTGAGTAAACAGTTCATCAGGCCATGGTTAGGTGCAGTAGCATTATCTGAACACTGGTGAGCAAACATTTCATCAGGCGTTGGTTACCTCAGGTGCAGTAGCATTATCTGAACACTGGTGAGCAAACATTTCATCAGGCCCTTGGTTACCTCAGGTGCAGTAGCATTATCTGAACACTGGTGAGCAAACATTTCATCAGGCCCTTGGTTACCTCAGGTGCAGTAGCATTATCTGAACACTGGTGAGCAAACATTTCATCAGGCCCTTGATTACCTCAGGTGCAGTAGCATTATCTGAACACTGGTGATGACAACAGAGTGTCCCTTGGAGAGTGTTCCTGTGTATTAAGGACTGATCACATCAAAGCTGACATGTCCACAAGGAAAGTAAACTAGTACTTACAGTTGTGCCAGGACTGATGTTGATTGACAAACAACTTGGCTTGTAGAACTGTCAGTGTGTAATAACATGACCATATATGCCGTAACCCTGGCAGAGGGAGGCTTAGGGTGTACTGACACTTGCCCAAGGTGAGCACCCAGGCTAGTGGAGGGAAGGAGATGCCTTACTTCTCCATTCTAGACTGGCTCCAAGCAAAGCCTAGCCACTGCCCATATATATTTGAAAGTAGTCAACATTGCATTCAAGCAAAAAAATATTCTTGCCGAGGAACAAATAACTTTGTTTTTCTTTCTTATGGAAATGAACTGAGACCATAATCTAATGAAGCCAGAAAGATGAATGGTTCTTGTACCATAGCAACTAAGTATAGTAATGTAAATAAGTGTCCTCTTGTTTCAGTATAAATCGAACCAATGTTCTAAACGTTTGAAGCATACTACAGCTTTGGAAACTTGTCAATGTTCACTTGTACAAAATAATGTCCTCTTGCTTTGAATCAGTATAGTACAGTTGCATTAATTAAACCAATGTTCTAAACTTTTGAAGTACATCACTACTTTAAAAACTTGTCAATGTTCACTTGTTAAGTAAACAGAATAATGTCCTCTTGCTTTGAATCAGTATAGTACAGTTGCATCAAGTAAACCAGAGGTTTTGAAGCATACCAACTGCTTTATCAATATTCCAACATTTACCATTAATGTAACACCAGTAACCTGTCTTAATTGCTTTGAACCAACAAGTGAATCATTGAAGTGAATCATTAGTTTTAGCCACAAAGTCAACATTCTCTATAGCAGCAATGAAGCAATGTTCTTGGTTGAAATAAGTATCATCTTTAGGTAAACTTTGCTACTTTCATTTCAATAATAAAAAATGCTCTTATTGCCACATATTAATATCATTGTTTTCTCTCATGGTAAATTTGATGTAGTCTTGTTATAAATGTCACGATCATTTTGTAGCAAATTAACTCATGTTGCTTTGTTTCATGCTTTTTCAATGTTTTTGGCTTAACGCCATGGCAAGTGTAGTTACCTATGTGGCTTTCGTGTTGTCACTGCATGAGGACAATTATGTAGATCTTTGAAGACTTTCATAGTCATTGTTTGTTTCATTGGTGAAGAGGACTTTATGACATGAAAGCTAGTTCAAATATTTTTTACAATAAAATATTGAGAATTTTATATTTTTTAACAACTTTCAATAACATCATTGAAATTACAACATTCATTTTTTAAAATGATATCACAATAGACTTGCGCTTTTAATTTTATCTTGAATTAATCATTTGATTTTTTCTGCATTTTCAAATATTAACAAAAAATACCTTATAAATATCTTTAATTGCAACATTATTTCAAGATGAAATAATACGAAACAATGTAGAAGAAAGTTCAATTTGAGATGATGATTATCAGCAGAAAAAGGGTAAGTCTAAGTTTTCCAGACAAAGTTGAGTCTTCCTACAAAAAACAGGTAACTAGACATGAACAAATGAAATAATTAACAGGTCCAGTTGATAAACACCATCCTCTACTTTGAAAAGCAAAACAATAGAACATTAAAGTAAACAAGTAAAAACATCCTTTTTTTTATATTTTTTAATTAAATATGAGCAAGACAGTTAGTCATGCAATATTCAAAATAATTGTAGAGTGCACGCACTAAAAGTGTGCAACAGTTGTCACTATTTAGCAGTAAATAGCACTAATCAGACAAAAGAAGACAATTGAATTAGCATAAAATAGCACTATTTAGTGGTATTTATGTTGCACACTTTTAGTGCGTGCACTCTACTAAAATTGTAGTAATTAATACATACACTAACTTATTTAAAAAACGTTGTTGCAGAGAATGCTTGATGCAAGATACCAAATTCAAATTATTGCTGCCATAAAATATATTGGTAAAAGTGTTAAAATATAAAAAAATAAATTGTCTAAACACTTTTTATCATGTAATAATGGGCATTTGGCAAAAAGCATTCTCTTAGCCTGCATTGCATCTGGAAATTATTGTTGTAATGAGAGAAAATACCAGATGCAACTCAGGCTAGCATAAATCTCTCTAATTTTTTTTGACAAATGACCTACCAAGAAACCATCAAATCAAAATGAATGAGTGCAAGTGTCAATATAACTGACAAAATTTAAAATATAAATAATTGGTAAATACCAAAAAAACTGTAAAATCCATGTGACATACAAACAAGATTGTATGACAACGACCCAAATGCCCCAACTCATACACTGGTGAATGTCCAGTTGCTTAGGCTGAGTGACAATATCGGCAAATGTATGTCTTCTCTAGAATGATTCAATTTTCAATCAACCATTTCTTTTGAAACACCGACTCAATTACTTCACACTAAACATTACTCTAAGCTCAAAAATAGGCTTGAGGAGTACACTCATTAATCCATCTTTCATTTATTTGTGTATTTATCTGATCATTAATTCAATCATCCAGTTACCCATTCATCCAATTGCCCAATCATTCATTCATTCATTAATGCATTTATTCATCCATTGTTTCCATTTGCATCCATTCATTCATTCATTCACCCTCTCATTCCTCTATTCTATCTCCATGCAACATATAATCCGTAATGCACACAATCAATACCATAGCTGTTTCATGCAGAAATGTTCCAACTATGTCTTGAACAGTCAATTCCAAATACTAGACTGATTGTCTTCTGCATAAAGGTGAACTATTCCCAGCAAACAAGACGGCAGACCTTCCATGAAGGAATGGTCTATTTTCATAGCACTACAGTTAAACAGCAGATTAACAGTGAACACGAAACAGCCACAAAACACTTCGTGTACTCACCAACACCACACACATACAGCCCTGTTTTGTAGCTCACCACTTTGTTCTAGTCTCTTTTTCAGTCGTCTAAGACGGTCTTCAGCTAGACAGGCTCTCCAAGCATGCACTTTATCCTCTGGAAATGTCCGGGTACTTTCACTGGTTGGCGTTTTCTCGTCAATGGCTCGGTGTTAATGCAAAAAAGGCTTCGTGTTGATGTTGAGCCCTCGAAGTATTCATGCGAACAAAACAAAAACAAACCATTGCAATAACAATAATAGACAGCTACAGGATATAAAAAGGGCATTAAACAATAGATAGACACTAATTACAACTAATTTGTACAACATTTGACAAAGTAAAAGAGGTTTTTCAGAGCACACGTTAAAAACAACAACATTTTTCGGAAAGCACGGACATCTTTATAACCCTTCGCCGCTATTAAAAACGACTAAAAAAGCAAGTTTTAAGATACAGCCTTGGAAAAAAACGCCACTAAAGATGTATATTCAAATCTTATACATAAATTTGAGGTAGTTTTGTGTGTTTGTAACAATTACTTACCGCGAAAAACACTTTTTTCGACCTGCATATCTCGGGGTCATATCATATCCACCATTTTAAACTTGCCGCCGCAAGCGCGTCGAAGCGAGCACGTGAACACGCAAAGTGAACGCAGAGGATTCTGGTCCACGTGACTATGCAATACAAGTCTACACAGGAAGCCCATCAAATTACCTATTTTTCTCTATTATTAGAAAACAATAACAGAACCGACAACAACAACAAAAACAAACAAACAAACGAAAGAAAAAATGATTTTGTTTACATACGGATTGATAACAATGAAAAAAACAATCACTTTTTGTTTTATTTTTTTTGCAGAACAGGTAGAGCATGAATAAATGAGGGATGCATGGGAAATTGGTGTATACAAAAAATGACTTATTGACTGAATAAAGGGAAAATAACTGTAGTTATTATGAAAGAAAAAAAAATCAAATAAAGGTAAACAAGCAGAAATTCAGAGTGAAATAAATGGAAGGAGTAGTATAACCAAGTGGATGGGAGGAAGCAAGAAAATGGTACTTGAAATAAGAGAGGAATAAAAGGAAATGGAAGGGCTTCACTAAGGAAGTTGATGTTGATGTTTGGGTTATCAATCATAGCACCACTGAGCCAAAGTCATGGTTTAATAAAATCATTATAATATGTTTTCTTTATCAACTGTTTACAAAACTAAATAATTTGAGAATCCATAAGCTGTCTTATATTGGTAGCCACTTGTGAGTTGGTATGTCTAGCACTACATCCATGTCTGGTGTGCACCTAAAATAACAGATACAAAATGAAACAGATAAATATTTATGAAGTGGAGAAGAACAGGAAATGCAAAGAAGAGAAGATGAGAGAGGAGAGGCGAGCACTAGAAGACAAAATGCAAAAAAGAGAAGATGAGAGAGGAGAGGCGAGCACTAGAAGACAAATCCAAAGAGAAGATGAGAGAGGAGAGGCGAGCACTAGAAGACAAAATGCAGAAAAGAGAAGATGAGAGAGGAGAGGCGAGCACTAGAAGACAAATCCAAAGAGAAGATGAGAGAGGAGAGGCGAGCACTAGAAGACAAATCCAGAGAGAAGATGAGATAAGATTAAACAAGAGAATGGGAGATACGACAAGGAAATAAATGAAAAAAATAAACATAACTAAATTATGAGTTTAAAATAACTACATGGAGAAAGGCAATCAGGTGCTACTTACTTAACTCTCTCCCCACACACATCTGGGAATAACTGTGCCTTGGTATTCAACTCTCTACTTGAAAGGAGTTGTCTGAAAACATAAAAAACAGATTGTAAAACATGGAAGCATGGGGGGTTGAGCTGTCTGAGCAGTAGGCTTTTAAGGGCCAGATCCAAGGGGGGTACAGAGGGGACCAGTGGTCCCCTTTTGGAAAAGGCCTGATTTATTTCCATATATTATTTCTTAAATTATGATACATTACTGGAATCTATAAGGTTAAGCCCATTTCAAAATCTCAGGATTTGTCCCTGCTTGACAGGACTGTAATTCACCAAATCAAAATATGGTGGAAGGAGCAGTTATTTACTGCAGTGAGAAACAGAAACAAGGCTAGTCAGTCATCATATCAACAGTGTTTTGTATTGGTCTTTATGATGTAGTTTAATGTTCAAATAGAGTGGTTTCCATGACTTTTGCACCATTTTTCAACAACAAAAACAAAGCCCCAAGAATGAAATGCTCCCCTACTGAGACCATGACAAACTGTCTTCCCGCAATTGTCTGTCTGATTTGGTGCGTATACAGGTTCAAAAAAGGCCACTATTTTGATTGATGTGCAGTCAATTCTATTGCTTGACACTTAAGTGTAAAGGCCGGCACACACTAGGCGACAAGTCGCAGTGACTTGTCCCCGCGACATGTTGCCTCAGTGTGCACTGGTTCAGCAATCCCAACTGGTTGGATTTCATGCGGCAAGTCGCAGCAACAAAATTCTAGTACAATGTTAGTACACACAGGAGGAAATTCTTGCTGCGACATGTAGCGGGGACAAGTCGCTGCGACTTGTCGCCTAGTGTGTGCCGGCCTTAAGATCATTATTTTTCACAATTTATCATATGATATTTTCCACAAATTAATTGAGCCACTTGACAAAAAAAAAAAAAAAAAAAAAAACATTTCACTTACTGTATTTTATTTTCTAATTCACAGTTTTTATCTTCAAGTTCTTTGACTTCACTAGCATGTATTTCTATTTCCTATAAAATGAGACACAATGGATTTATTTCCAGTTCAAAAAGATATTATTTTTTGTCATAATCATGAGAAAATGGAATTTCATTTTTTTATAGCTATGATAAGCCATATAGTTGTAAGGGACCTTTTGCATTGCAGCAACTTTGTCTGCTCTTGACAATGCAGATTTTTACCAGCAGTTGAATTAACTTTTTTCTTTGAGTGTTTGCACAATATTTTTCTTGGATGAATTTATTTTCTGTATCTTGATTATCATGTACTCTCTAATTGAAGGGTTCAAAGCGAAAACGGCCTAAGTGCTCTTTTGGATAATTTTTTCGAATTTTCACCAAATCAATCTAAAAAAGGCATCTGATGATCTAATTTGGTCTAAAAACAAACATTTTCTATTTTTTTCCGAAGAAATTGTCCGAAAAAGGACATTTTTGGCGATTTTAGAGATTTTTTGATTCGTACAAACCTTAAGCTCGTCCAGGGTAGTTTCTTTTTGGCTTCGATCAAGACTCCTGTGTTTTTGTTTTACTGGGGAGGCATGAAACTGGTTAACATGTTTAACACGTTTGAAACAGGTTTTCAGTCTAATCAGAACTTTGACGAATTCGCATCATTCGTGATTTCGTCGTTGTTTTTTGCTATTAATTTGCCTCTAAACGCTTCTGGAACAGCATCATTAAGCTTTCTAGTTGTGATGAGTCTACTGTTTGAAAGAAATCAAGCTGGTGAGATGATTTCGAGTAAAAATTAGTGTTTTTTTTCGCACTCGTGAATCTTGGCGACCGTTGAAGAGATCATCACTTAAAGACTGTTTTAGAGGCAAATTCTCGGACTGCCGCGGGTATTTTTGCAAGTTTTGGTGTTCAAAGAACACAACAAGCCTGAAAATTCGGCAGAATTCCGAGGTAGCGTTAGACTTATAAAAAAAACTTGAAATGGGGGGAGGCTATGACGGCTGCCGAAAATTTGGTCGATTTCCCCGAATGCATTGCAGTGGTATTTTTGTCAAAACACGTGTTGTTCGAAATAGGCATGTTCGTAGTGATTTAGCGGTGTAAGTAGAATGAAGAAAAACTTGAAAAACTTGCATAAGATTAGAAGAAGGACTGAATTTTCTTAGGATATTAAACTTTTTGCTCGAAGGCCAAGTTTTTAGCCAAAAAATACATATATATTAATAGGTTTATTTGTCCGCATGAACACTGATGTCGAGATTACTAAATAGCGCTTATTAAACAAAAAAAAACAACAACAACAAAAAAAAAAATAGAATTAGCATAAAATAGCACTATTTAGTGGTATTTATTTAGTGCGCGCACTCTATGATTTGTACTTGTGCATATTCACTCGGCTATTTTTATCGTCCTATACAAATTTGTGCTTTTCACGCAAGAGTGAACGGTTGTCAAGCAAAGCGAAAGCGTAACTACGGGCCGAATTTCACCTTTTTCGGACAATTTCTTCGGAAAAAAATAGAAGATGTTTGTTTTTAGACCAAATTAGATCATCAGATGCCTTTTTTAGATTGATTTGGTGAAAATTCGAAAAAATTATCCAAAAGAGCACTTAGGCCGTTTTCGCTTTGAACTCTTCAATTAGCCATGCAAAAGCTTAGCCACACAATAACAGTTACAGAGACGAGTCAGTTTTAGGCTATCATGCCTCCCTCTCCTGATTGTAGCTATGGCCCTGCTATGTATATTCTTAATCGATGACACCCTTTAATACTAAAACATTATTACAATCGTACCTTTTTCATGATCAAATTTTGAAGGGCCATGTCTTGAACACTTTTACCAACACACTTCATTATATTCTAGAATTAGAATTGAATTTGTATTACACTATTCTTGGGCAATCACACAATACTGTGTTCCCAAGGCCACTTAGGGATCACAGTGTTGTGTGTGAAACATTTTGGTTTTAAAAGATACTATGAGTTTTACGTAAAGTCAGTGTGAGTTCAATAAACTCTATTGTTAAACCACTTGCAATCCGTATTCATTGCTGTGCGCCTTGCTGCCGGCTACATATGACAAGCAAACAAAGCAAATCATGAACAGGGAATTGCATGGATAACGATGAGGTGACATTTATGAACAGTGAAAAAATGAATGAGGGGAGTCAAATAAGGTTTAAGAGGGAAAACTGCAGAGCAACCCCAGGGGAGTGGTATTTGATCCAGTTTCTGACAGGGAAGTTCTGCTTGTACCTCAAAACCCTGACCCTATTTAAGATAGTAAAATCTCTAAAATTCATACCCTATTCAAGAGAAATTGCTAAAAAGGTAGACCCTGTCCATCCCATAGAGGTGTCAATATGTATAGGTAATAAGATGGTTTCGAGTTCAATTTGGAATTAATTTGCACAAGTTTGTTTTTCAAAGAGTTCTCAATTGCATGAGCCCGTAGGGCAAATGCAATTTGGCTCTTCGAAAAACAAACAAGTGCAAATTAATCCAAATTGAATGAGAAACCATCTTATTACCTTTTAATAATATACTTGCAAAAAATTCAACCATTTTGTCGATTTTTAAAAGCATTTGGTTGATATTTTGATTCAACTTCGAACGAGTGCGCGCCGATTACGGCGTGATGATGTCGTCATCAAGCGCGCTCAAGGCAAAAATTGAAAACTTTTCAACGAGATCTCGCTCAGGTTTTTGCAGATTTCTTGAGTATTTTTGTAAAATTGCAAACTTTTTCCAAATAGAAATGTTTAGAAAATTAAAATTATTCTCTAGATAATAAAAAAATTCCAAAATCATTTAGTTTTAGGGCATATTTTGTCTTTTGAATCAAGTTGTAATTTGCACTGTAATTACAAATTGCTGCACTGGTGTTACGCCTGAAATGCACTGCTCTCAACCAATCAGATTTGAGGATTTTTTTGCAATTATATTATTAGTCAATATTATTAATTTTTTATTTATTATTTATTCATCCACCTGCACAGCTTTGACTTTAATAGCTTCCTTTGTTGTATGTGTGTGTTCATCAAACTTGATTGTTTCAGCATCTATGACTGCCTGCAGTTCTTCTAGTTCTTCCTACAAGCAAAATCAATATCAGGACAAGATTACCCAATGCTACTAGCATGTCTGATTGGCATGATAAATGTTGAATGGACTGCTATTCAATGGAATGAATTCTTATTTGAATGATTGACTGAATGATCAAAATTGTTTATTGTTGTTGTTGTTGTTATGCTTTACTGAATGAATGATTGACTGAATGATCAAAATTGTTTGTTTGTTGTTGTTGTTATGCTTGACTGAATGGATGATGGATTGATTGAATTAATTAATTTATTAATTGATTAATTGATTGATTTCATACACTTATTTCAAACACTTTCTGCAAATCTACAACAAGTCTACTAGCTACTGTGGTTAAGCCCATGTTACTGTAGCTAGTATGGTATCTTAAATTATGTGACATTTCTATTTCAAAGTAATTTAACTGTAAAAGAATTTGCTCATAAGCTCATAAGTATTTGATTGATTGACTGTGAATGGCTGAGCCACATTCTAGTAAGGATTACCTTAAATGCTGCTGCAATAATTTCTTTTCTTTTCTTTAGTCTTGCAATCTGCAATGCTTTCTCTGGATATTCCTTGTCCTATGGTAAGATTAAATACTTAAGTGTTGTATTGAGAAATACTATTTGTTGTCTCATAACTATATTCATTTGGAATTAAACACAAATTATTCAAGAATTACAGCAAGGGCAAATCTTCAATTTTGAAAGAGCGTGCAACTTATAGATTCCTGAATAAGCTAGACTGACCATTAAAGACATAATTAATTTTATGAAAATAAATCAGGTCTTTTCAAAAGTGGCGAGCACTGGCCACAACCCAATCCCCCTTTGATCACTCTGTAACTCTCTCAGCAATTTGTCAGCAACCTGTTTCACACAAAGCTTTAAAGTGCTGGGCAAGGTAGCCTTGTGGATGTCAGAAACAATATTTCATATCATTATTGTGAGAAAACTTATAGCAGAGTCTAACCGCACTGCTGGTAAAACAAAATAAACATTTTATTTTAACAAACCTTGTAGTTTAGAAGAATATGTGTCTTATTCAACTCTTTCTGTAGCTTTGCATTTAGTGCATTAAGTTCTTGTTGCAATTCTGAAAAATTGAGTAATTTATTGCAATTATCTAATAATTATTCTATAAATAATAATCTGATATCATATTACCTACATGATTATTACATGTACCTTCAATTTGCATATCAACTTTTATTTGTGTGCTTCTAAGACTTTTCTTGGCCGCAATAAGATCATCTTCATATGTTTTGTGTAAAGTGTCAAGAGCTCCCTAATGGAAAGAAAGGAGTATATGCAAAATAGAGTCATTTTCAGATGAGCTGAAAATGGAGAGGTTTAAATTAGGGCTCAAAATTTTGAAATAGGAAAAAATTGACCTGCTAAATGTATTTGACATGTGATCATAATTATAAAATATATCGGATCCATATACAAATGGTCATGTACAGATTTGAATAGTGCTGTTGCACAATGTTTAATGTATAGAACTTTACTTACTTGGAATTTATCATATTTTTGAAGCAAGTCTTTGACTTCATCATGCTGCAAATAGAAAAAAAAAAGTTTCATCAAATAAAGAATGTCAAAATGACAATAATATTTAGGCAACGACTATGCCATCATCCAATCAAAATGAGAGAAATTTTTTACAATTCAAGCTTCAAAATTCAAAACGAACTTATCCAGATTGTCATTCATTCTTTTTCTTATCTGAAATAATATTGTCAGTATGACAAAATTATGTCGCATGACAAGCCTGGGTGCTTTTCTTGAAAGAATCTACAATTATCTGTGATTTTGAGTAAGTTACAAGACTTTGTCTTCAAAATATAGAAAATTTTCAAATCCAAACAAAGTTGTAACTACCCATACTGTCTGTTGAGTCATATGTTTACCAATGTCCTTGCCACATAAAATAAAATGTGTTTCATTCACAATAATATTCTTACCACTTTGACTTCTGATGATTCAATTTGTTCTTTAAAAGCTAAATTATCTTGGAGGCTAATTTTAAAATAAAATGTCAAGGAATATCTAACAATTTTAATAGCTGACATACTATATTAAGAAAATTGAACTTATTACAGTTTGAAAACATAGCCAGTTGTGTAGTTGATGTTTTGGCTATGCTATGGTAGTCTTCATCAGAAATGATGAAGACTGCCACAGTATAGCTGAAACGTCAACTACACAACTTGTCGTGTTTCAAACCATGATAACTTCCATTTTCTTTCAATGACAGAACACAAAAGCCTCAAGACTACTATAACATTTATTTTACTTCACAATATCTTACAGCCAAATTCATTGTATCATGGCCTTACCATTTCAAAACTTTGCTTTGAATCAATAATCAATTTCAAAGGACCGAGCTTGCCTAAGTATGTCCACTGTCATTAGCTAATTTGAAGAAAACTTGTGTCTGAAATAATTATTGCTTGATGATAAAAAAAAACTGAAGCAAAACAAAAAATTGTGTGTCATGATACACAAAATTTGGTTGTATTAATTTAATAGTTAGTATCTCTCACTGGGAATGGGTTTGTTTTTCTTGACTTCTTGTAATTTATTGTAAAAGGTTCTGTTTAATTTATTACATAAATAAATTTAAGAAGGATACAGTTGAACTTTTCTCTTTTGGTATTCTTGTATTGTTCTTTGTCGTGATTTTATTTGAGACTTTTTTAATAAAAGAGATAAAAATATCAATGATTCTAATAACCATTACCAACAATATCATTTCTCACCATTATCAAAATGTAATGTATGGAGCAATGCAGTGTAATGGAATATGATTTGAAATGCTGGGAAATATATGGGAGGGACTCCCATATATCGGAGGTTGTGGATACTCGTTATACCTTTTGAATTGAAAACCTGGAACCTTCTAGGGTCTCCTATAGATTTCCAGACTTTCAGAATTAAAGTTGGTACCTTTTGGGGTACTCACAGATATTCAACCACAAGGTCTCGATTTTACAACCATTATCCAATTGTTCATATTTTTAGTTGGTACCTTTTAAGGCTGATTTACACGGTACGATTTGTTGCATGCGATTTGTAGTATACAACTAGTCGTGAGGTTCAAAACGTTCTAAAACTAGTTGTAGGACATTCTAAAACACGTTTTAAAGCACGAGTGACTAGTTTTAGAAGTTACGACTAGTTGTATACTACAAATCGCATGCAACAAATCGCACCTTGTAAATCGGGCTTTAGGGGTAAAAGTCATGAATCGCCATGCCCTACTGGATAGAACTTTAGTACCTTTTAGGGGTCATTTTCAAAAATTCCAAGAATTCATGCCCTGTTCTGATCAGTCCGCCCCCCCTTCCCCGGGTGGGCAATCTGTATTATCATCATCATTATAACCAAATCAAATCAAATTGAATTTTTTATAGATTGAAGCTACTTTCATAACTAGTTTTTGTGTTTTCACTTTGCTTTACTCTATTTCAAATCAAAAGAATGCAAACACAAAATGTAAATAAAAAACAAATAGACATACCCTAAGCACTGATAGAAACTTTAGTTTTCTTTTATCTAAAGTGTAAACAGGAGTTATTACAGTCTTTTTCATCCACGGGTGAAAACAGACAGAAGAACATTGACTGCGAAGTGTAATTCCACTAGTTGGCCGATCAATATCATTCCCTCCTTTCGAAGTACCCCCGGCACTATAACTAGATCGAGTCTGTCGGCTAGAGATAGGTCTATTTGATGGTCTACCGACACTTTTAGGAGTAGTAGGCTTCGTTGGAGCAGCGTTTCTAGGGAGAGAAGTACGTTGCCATGGCTTATAATCGCCAAAACCGACGGAAATTTTCTCTTGCAAACTCTTCAAAAGTGGGTCCTTGTTGAAAAGCTCTGAAGTGTCGAATCTCTTAGCTGCTTGTTTACCCCATCCACTCGACGTTGGTGTACTAAGAGGCTGAAATGATGGCGTACTTTTACGCTGTGAACTGCCTCTACTAGCACTCCATTTATTGGACGACATATTGTTCTTGATTGTTGTGGTTTCACGCAGACGTAACCATCATGCTTTGCGAAAAATAAAACGAGCCGGCAATACATACCGCTGATGTAAATATATGTTATTGACTGTAGATTCTATAGTTTGCAGAATTTTTTGTTTGTTTGACAATCACATGGTAAAAAATGCTTAGAACTCTGTTTTCGAGAAGATTATTTCCGGTAAGGATGATTCTTTAATATTTTGCTAGTTTTTCACAAATTTGCAAGGGAAGTTATGTTATTACGTAAGCATATCTCAGTTGCAACTTTACAAATTTTATACAATCACGTGCATGTGTTTGTCGTCTATTATAAATTGGCGCTAGATTTTCGAAAAGCAATTAAAGTTTTTCCTTTCCTTTTTTTTACATAAAGATTGATTTCCGCTTGCATAATATTTTTCATTTTGTTTGTGTGTGATTTGGTGTGTGAACCAGGGGCCAGTGGTTGTAAGACGCTATAGATAGTGCTGTCCGCCCAATAAATCCCCATTGCTGATGTGGTGGATAACGTTTATCCACTAGATAGCACCATGTCATTTTTGAAGGAGCGTGTGGCCTCATTACATCACACAGGAATCCCAAACATGGCATGTATGACAACTCTGTACCTTTATTCTTCAAATAGATAAGGTATAACCTTCAAACATGTGGTACTGTTAGATGTCTTGTGCAAACTGATGTACAAACAGATGCTGAAAGAAAACTTGCTGAGACATTGGCATCAAAAATTGATGCAAATAAAATCAGAATTAGAGATATTTCAGGTAAAAACAAGTTCAAGTCTAAAATATAATATAGCAGTAGATAGAAGTGTCAAAAAAACTCTGCACTGTCAACGAAGTGAGAGAGACTTGGTGGCCTAGTGCTTAGGGCATTGGACTTCGGGTCAACTCCCAGTCCAGGCAATCACGCTATATCCTTAGGCAAGTTACTTTACTCTCTCAGTGCCTCGTATTCTCGGATACGGACGTAAAGCAGGAGGTCCCGTCTGCCTTCACTCTGACTATGCTATAAGGTGGACGGGGGTAAAGACGTAAACAAATCTCTGGCAGTGACCAACCCCAGTGTCTGTCTCAGCAACCAGCATTGAGGTCGGCTTGGCGTGAATGTTCGAATTCAGGTTACTAGTCAATGAGCCCTTGTACTAAAATACAACTAGTAACCCATTGGACTTGTGCTGGAACCATGTAGATGTAGATTGTATATGTAGATTGTTTATGGAGAAGTGTAAATCCAAAAAGAATTTTTACAAAATCGTTTGCTCCTATAGACAGAGTAAATATTCTCAAATGGTTTTCAGATATAATATGTGTACATGTATGGTACTTTATAGCTATCCTGCTTCTCTTCATAATTTAGAACACTTACATTTAAATCTTTGAATTTGCGTTAATCTAACACTCTACAATGACCATGATCCTTTGTGTTTAGACAATAAATTGTTTTCAAGTGATATTATAGTAACAAACTACAGAGTCTAATCCGAGGGGGGGATGTGAGGCCAGTGCCCCCTCCCCCTTTCAGTTTATTTTTTATATGTCAATGCATTAGTGGTAGTCATCATTGAAATATTTTTGACAATTTAATTACATGTAATGTATTGTGCAATGCAATTTATATTGTTTTAGGTGGTTGTGGGGCTATGTATGAAGTTTCAGTAGAGTCAGAAATATTCCGAGGAAAGCGAAAAGTGCAGCAACACAGAATTATCAGTGAGGTATATGTAAGATTCATGATGTGTAGGTATTAGGAAGGGGGAGGGGGATGGAATAAACCATCTGCCACCATCCCATGATTAATTATTATAATTCATACATTTTGCTGACAGTCCATTGTTATCTTCATTCATTATGCTTATTCACATTTTTACTCACTTAGGAACCATGTACTAACAATGTCAAAATTATATCAAGTGAATGAATAAATGAATTAACAGAAACATGAAAAAATCATGAAGTAATAATCAATAAAATTTAAAATACACAAGATCCTTATAGTATTGAATTTATTTTGTTGACAGGCTCTTGCTGAGGAAGTCAAGGCTATGCATGGAATAAGGATTCATACTGAAGTTCCTAGCTGATAAATAGAATAAAACAGAAAAAAAATATATTTTTCAAAATGTGTAAAATGTGTCAATTGGGTGAAAGCTATGCTATCACTCTTAACAAAAATTATAAAAATGAGTCTTGAGAGTTATAAGAAAAAAATATTTGGCAAGGCATTTTTGGATTATGACAAGACAGTTGCATAAGTAAGGTGTATATCTGGTGAGGAAAACATACCAACAAACATGAGATTCAAATCAGAAGTCAAACACTCATCTTTATGTTTATCACACAAATAATTGTTTTTGTAAATTTTGTTAAAAATTTAGGTATTTTAAACGTCAATAAAAATTACAATTTTTGACAAATCACGGTGCCATGGTGGTTTTACAAACCCTCCCCTCCCCAATCTGATATTGATGTATATTTATTGTCACGTGACATGAGACGCCATTTTAGAAGTTTGTTTTTCTTCGCACATCTCAAGTTGATTCACAATCCCGATACATCGAAGGGTTGTTTTTATCCTTTTTACTCAAATTTCCTAGCATCTTTCCCTTTATTCTTTTAGTATATTTCTCACTGTTGTATTTTTATAATGGCTGACTTAGATGATGCCGCGGATAGTCTTTTAGATACTACCAGTGACTCCATTATCGGCAAAGAAGAAGCTGACGATTCCGTGCTGAGTGAAATCGCTAACGATTCAGTTGTCGACGATGCTGAAGACCCGGTAAGAAGTTAAGCTAGCTACCATTTTATTCTGATTTTTTTCTTAAAAAGCAAAAATTCATGAAGACTTGTAAAAGTTTACACAAATTTTGTTCTGAAATTCAGGAGCTTGAAGCAATCAAAGCGAGGGTGAAAGAAATGGAAGAAGAAGCCGAAAAATTAAAAGAAATGCAAAAACAAGTTGAACAATCTATTATGAGTCCAACTGCATCAGGTAGACTAGATTTTGTCTTTTCGTCAGTCAATAAAATTTTTATTTGAATCCAAACGATATTTTCCGATATCAAAAAACTGTAGTCCGTTCACTTTGATGTCGATTATCGACAAAAATTGACTAACCTTTCCATAATGGATATGTATGTTGCATTTCTACAATGGTAGAATTATATGAATGAACTCGAACTTAACTACTGCAGTTAATTCCATCCAAGCATATATTCCTTAGTTTTTCCACGCATAATATTGTGACTATCATTATTTTTATAATAATATTGATATTGCCTATATTTTTATTTTCTAAGGAGGGCCTCCAAAGACAATAGAAGAAAAAGTGGAAGTTGATGGACGTTCTGTATATGTTGGAAATGTAAGAAATTTCTGACTGATATCTTAATAAATGTTGTACATTATGATCATCCACAAAGTGACTATTGCGAACTTGCACATTATGTGTTTTGAGCATTTTATCTTGGATGAATACCAGTATAAAACATATTTCTCATCCAACATGGCTACCACTTTATTGGTTACTGCTGATTTGGCACTTGTTTTCACTTTCTATCACTTCTGCATTTATATTGCACATGACATCACTTATTGAATTTTGCAAAGTGAGAACAACTAAAGAACCCATAAGAAAATCTTTGTGGTGAGAGAATGTAACCCTGCAAAATAATCAAACGTCAACCAAGGTCCATTGGTACAAAGCTTTAATAGCACTATCCAGTGGAGAAATTCTTTAGAGTGGACAACTTTATCAGGCTTTGTACAACTGGCCCCAGTTAAAGCCTTCATTCAAACCAGTGTGATCGTTTTTCTGTAGGTGGACTACTCTGCTACAGCCGAAGAGCTTGAGCAACACTTCCATGGATGTGGATCAGTGAACAGAGTTACTATTTTATGTGATAAATTCTCTGGTCATCCCAAAGGGTAGGCATTGTTTCAGATGATTATTGTCTATGTTGCTAGAAATATCAAACTGATCTAGGATCGAGAGGTCGAGTGACTTTATTCAAGTACTGGCTATTAGCTTATCCATGTCCACATGTGAAGGACTGAACATTGGTGTTATTGGCATATATAATACACCAATGGGTCTGCAGTACAACACATCTTTTGTTTAAACAATCATTCAAATGAACCATTTGGGTCAATGCAATAATACTTTGACAAATATAGGTTGCCTCACTGGGATGATGTTTCAAACAATCAGTTTTCCTTTGTGGTCTCCAATATAGTATGTTATTCAAGTTGGTGGTGGAAGCGGCTGTTTTAAATGGTGACAAGTAATATGGTTGATGATGGTAAACTGTGCTTAGTGATGGTCATTGTAAATATCACATTAAAACTCTGTGATGTTGATTATGTTGGTGGTGATAGGTATGAGGATTGTGACAGCGGGACAAGAGACCAATTATGTTGAAAAAGTGTGTTTTGTATGTAGGTTTGCATATGTGGAGTTCACAGACAAAGAGTCAGTTGAAAATGCTGTTAGTCTCAATGAATCTCTCTTCAAAGGACGCCAGATAAAGGTGAACTATTTATATGGTTATTGTCAATCTCAATACTAGAAAGGTCTGAAACAAATGTGTAACAAAGTTAAAGCTAGATGTCTGGCATTCTTCCTAGGATATTGTCATTCATAATATAAGCAGTATACATTCACATAGAAAGAGATTATATACATACATACTCACAAGGTGTTTCACTTCTGTACTGGAAAAATTGAAATGGTGTCAAATAATAATGTTGTGTAGGTTTCTGCCAAGAGAACCAATCGACCTGGTATCAGTACAACAAATCGTGGTAGAGGCAGAGGACGTGGTGGTATGCGTGGTGGCTTTTTCCAACCTTATAACCCTTACATGGGCGGTGGATATCCTCGTGGTAGAGGTAGAGCAATGTTCAGGTAAAACATCCCTAATAATATCAAAGTACTGCAATTCTTGAACGCTGTTTGTATGAAGCCACAGACTATCACCACATAACACTGCTTTCAAATTCTAAACACTCTTACAGTGAGGACACTCCAACCGTGAACACTTGTCTTTATTTGGTTTTTCATTTTTGTGGCTAGTGCCTCGGAACGAGGCGCTAGCCTACTATGGTGTCGCCTTGAAAGTGGGTGGTTGGGTGCGTGGGTAATTCGGCTCATCTTCGGTACTTTCCCGATTTATCGCCGATTACAAGGCAGAGAAACAAAATGGCGGCGTTGAGGCGGCCAAAAGTAGGGAATGTTAAAATAGAGTAAATCAGGACACTATCCGGACATTTTATGATGGACGCTCTTCAGAGCAACTAAGAAGGAACTCAAGGCCATGTCATGGTAAATAATTTTCAAATTGATAGTGGATTTCATGGTAAGAAATGACATTAATTGATCGAATGCTTCTCGAAGTGATTTACTCCATGTGACGTACAAAATTCCTCCAGAATAAGGGACTGACATGGATAGATAACTTCATAATTTGCGTCATTTATCCTCAATGGATGTTTTTAAATATACCATTGGATGTTTGGAAAAACTGGAGTTTTGTTTACGTCAGAACTTGTGACCGAAAAACTATGGAGTATACCGTTGTTTTGAACAGACGGTCATACCGTTTGCGATCGCTCTTATCAGTTCAGTTGGACATTTTATAGATACATTAGTAAACGTGTACTGAAAATATTTTTTAAAATAAATTTATTTTCAAATATATATCATGGTTTGTTTGTTTTCACATATTTATCATTGTTGGTGACTCGTAAATAACGGACACATCGATCAGTCAAAGCATAAAAGGACAATAAAGAAATTAAGTACAGCTGATTTTCATTAAACATTTGATCCATAACAAAAAACAATTTCGTGATATTTTATTTTACGTCTCACTTTTTTAAATACTGTCATGAATAATGCATGGGAAATACACATAATGATGTGCAAATTTTCATTGATATATCTACATGTATTTTATAATTTCTTTAATAATAATCAAGATCTGAAAGCTTGATGAATATTGCGAATTCTATTGATTATGGACCTAGAACAATACAAAATCACTACCGTGAAGGCATTGCCTTGATACATTTTATTATAGGTGATATGATGATGCAATAATTATCACACTACAAAAGCACGTCTATGATTTTCTTTGTGGAAGGGTGCAGGCATACTATGGTAGGGGTATCCAGAGGGAGTGGAATGGATGTACACCATAAAAATAATAACAAAGGAGATGCAAAATAATATTAGTGGTGCAATGGTACACATGGTCAGTTGAAGGGATTGGTCCAGCCCCTGTATCTTATAGGTGGATCCCTGCCCTAAATTTGATTTTGACATAAACTTCACAAAGGAGGGCTAGGGGGATTTAGACCCATTTTTTTTTCTTATTTTCACTACTGGTCTAGACATTTTCCCCACAAACCTTTTTGTAGTTTTATCATACTTCACAAACCCTTCTAGAAAAATCTTCAGCAAGGAGTGCACCATCACCAGGAGGGTATCACCAGTATTAATTAGTAAATAGTGAAAAACATAGGGTAGAAAGTCATCACAGATGGGAGTGCACACCCCCTGAAACTCCTTCCAGTATTTTATTTTGTTTAGTGCTCAGCAGTGCCACTCAAGTTATGTTATAACTTTCTAAGTGATGTTTATGTATACAGCGAATTCTAAGAATGTTATTTGCATATATCATGTTTTTAGTTTTCTTGATTTAAATACAAAGCTGCACATATCATATAATTACTTAGATTACAAAGTTTATTAAAATTATATGATGATTAAGTTATTTTGTACATTTTGACCCAGCATTTCTTAGAAAACAAAAATCATGAGATATGCAAATGATTTGCTATTCGAAAAATCACTATTTGAACTGGACAACCATTTCAAGAATAGCTGTATATAAAAAATAAAAAAACAACAACATAAGCACATTAAAACCATTGGAATCACTTGAAAAAATGTGCTTCAATAAATCAAATATTGGCTTTGTCTTTCCTAGCACTAGCCACATGCAGTCCTTGACTGCGTATTTTCTGAGTTTTCTACTGCTTTAAATCCTCTAAAAAAGTAGACTTAAACTCAAATACACCGAGTTATCAAAAAGAAAACGTTTTCAGATTGATTCACTCAAAGGATGTTAAAAAAAGTATAAAAAAAGCACAAAGTGTTTATGGTTCGAGTATCCTCACTGTAAAATGTTTCTACTATTTTTATAATGTAAGTTTTTTTCTGATTGAAGAATTATTTTGTTCGTTTTTTCATAGGGGTCGTGGTAGAGCCAGCTGGTATTCACCATACTAGGAGTCATGAAGCATTTCCTTTTTGATGCACTTTTTTTGTTTTACTAATGATTCTCTAGAGATTTTTTCAGAGTACTTCCTTCAAAAGATGGCAGACAAGCAAATGTGTTGTGAGTATCCTGAACTCTCTAATCCACAAAACAAGAAAACATTGTTAATATAACAATTTAGTTACAAAAAGAAGGGCAAAAAGAATCCAGAGAGTGAACGGATGGATTAAAAAAAAAAGATCTCATACAAAAGAAACATGGCAAAAATGAGAAAAAATACAACAAAAAGAAAAGCAACTCAACACAAAAGAACTCTAGGGTGATCATTAAAAAAAAAGAACTAGAAAAGAACCAAAATAACAACAAAAAAAGAAGAAAACCAAGAAAGTACACAACAAAAAGGAAAGAAAACATGGTTGAGTTGTGAGAAGAAAAAAATTACTAGGAAATGGATGTCAATATAAAAAATGTACATAAACTGAACAGCATGAGAAGAACGACACCAGAACAGCTCTTTATTCTCTTTGGGAATTTTATCATTAATCCTTCATTGTATGCACTCCTTCAACTATGGAGTGTGTGGGTCCACTTATTTACACTTGGAGACCTTCAAACAATTTGAGCAAATTATTCCCTTGCTTTTTCACATACTGTGTTCAAATTGTTGTTTGTGGTCTGCTTTTGAAGGGCAAAAGGATTTTTGCTCTACATTTCATGATTTTGTACAATAAAGTTTATTATTATATCAGAAGTTTGTTTCAAGTGACTTTGCTCCAATAAAATTCATTTGTACTTATGTTGTGTGTAGATTATTTTGTTTCAACTTGTCTAGAGTGCTAAAATACAACCTAAATAATGACTAACAAATAGGTTTTATTTAGTGACTATTGGTCGCTATCATTCAGCTGGAACAGCTTTAGTAACAATAGCAAATACACAAGGGAAACCATGTTTTTGTCTTAACAATAATTGAAAATGAAGGAAAATGTTGATAAAGATCTTTCAGTTGAATGATAGTGACTAATAGCCACTAAATAAAAACTATTTGTTATTAACTATTTAAGCATAGTTAATAGAAAGAATGGTTAGGAACCCTATTGTTTTATGTCTTTGTACTGTTTTGAGGTTGAACTGGTCTTGACTGCACAAGTTTTTATTTATGCTCATTGGAAACTGTGAAATAAGTAGACATTAACCTTGTTGATGATATTATGGTAAGAATCGTTCAATTTGTTTGTATAAATCATTAGGCACTTTGAGCCAGGAGCCAAAAGATCAATTTTAGTCTGTTCCCTCAGCCTTATCCAACAAGGCTGAAACAATAGTGAAACAAAAGATTGTGCACGGTCACGCTTCAAAAAAGTGTATAATAACTTATAACAAAAGAGTTTCCAAACCATTTCGCTCTATCAACTATGATTTAAGTTTTATTTTATATACATAGTGAAAGCACTCTATATAAAGGCTCTAGCTTTTGTCTGTATAAGAATGGTATGTTTTTATATAAGTCGCCTTTTGAGACCCAGTTGCCACAATTTTATCTGTTATTTTTTTATTTATTTTTTTATTTTTTTGCCCCCTCACCTTCCCAGATATTCTGTGGCGATAAAGAGATATGGGAGCAATTATTATGAGGGAATTAATAATTGGATATAAATGTGGTTTAAATAACTTGATTTCCTTTCATCATATCCTTGACCACAAATTCAAACTGTCTGCAAAGCAATAAGAACCATTATAAATATCTCATGAGTTATTAGTTTTTTTTAAAAAACTTGTGAAACAAAGGACGATAGCTAAAGTGTGATAGAGTGCACGCACTAAAAGTGTAGAACCGTTGTCACCATTTAGTAGTAAATAGCACTAATCAAACAAAAGAAGACAATAGAATTAGCATACAATAGCACTATATATATTATTAGTGGTATTTATGTTGCACACTTTTAGTGCGTGCACTCTAATACTCGAAATTCAAAGAAAATATATACAAAGCATAATAAGGTAGAGTGGACGCACTTAAAGTGTGCAACGTAAATACCACTAAATAGTGCTATTTTATGCTAATTCTATTGTTTTCTTTTGTTTAATTAGTGCCACTTACTGCTAAAATAGTGACAACTGTTGCACGCTTTCAGTGCATGCACTCTACAATAAATATTAAAAGGTTTTTAATGTGCAGATTTTATGTGGCAGTTCTATCCAGGCTTGGCACAACTACAAAATAATAATTGGCAGTGGTCAACACAAAGGTAGCAATGGTATAGGGCTTGTTGTTTCATTACTAAGTTGCCTCTTTTGTGGCAACTCTTGGGTACCCTTTGTACTTTGGAATCTAAAGGAAGCCCCACAGAGTTGTCTGCAGAAGAAGCCAGACTTTGTGTTGGTTTGGAGGGAAGGCACTTATATAGACACCCTGATAGATGTGCTGAATCTATTATTTCAGGAGGTTAAATAAGCTGGAAGAGATGCACAATCATAATGAGAAGACTAAAATCTTGCCTCCCTCCTGATAAGCATGTGTTATGTTGAGTAAGTGAATGCTTCTGTACTAGTCCTACCTAGATGTAGTTTCCGATTTTTTTTTAATTTTCTTTAAAAAAAAACGAATTTCAAAAGAACACCACTTAACTCGAAATCTCATGTTTATTTTCATCTCTGTACTCGGGGTTTTGATCCCACAAAAGTCTGATCAGTAGACAGGTGCTCTACCACTGAGCTACTGTAAATCTCTATCCTACCTTGATGTTATATTTTCTCCAGGATTATAGAATGGATTACAAAACATGTCTGTGTATGCCACATGTAGTTTTCTGAACATCTGCAAGAAGGAGAGAGACACACTTTAAAATATTTTCAGAATTCACTTCTTGGCATTTTTCCTTTTCACATGGTTAAATTTTACAATATAAATTCACGCTGAACTTCCAGTCTGTGAGATGTGAATGAAATACTTTTTTCTGATCTTTCTTTAGCAGGATTTCTATTTAAATCTATACAGCTTTGAAACATGATTTGAAGTATGATGTTAAGTTTCAAAACAAATATGATTTAAATGTATGTTTTAGTACTTACAGTCCTAATTTCATTATCTCTAAGAGTTGTGTTTGCTGTCTCTACGACAACCACAAACTTGATTTTAGTATTTGTAACATATCCGTATCTTGAACTTTGTCAAGGGAAATTATCTTATTTATCTACTATTACTTATCTAACTATTTGTCACTAGCACTCAACCAGAACATTACTAATTCTTTTGTCAGGGTACTGTATTCTGGTTGATTGCCAAATAGTTACCAAATAGCTACTATTATTGTTAGTATTTAGTTTGTTTTCTTGCATTTGCTCAATCATATAAAATCAATCTGGCAAATTCCTTTTTCAAATAAAGCATCATAATTTTCTTCAAAATTCGTAATATTTTAATAAAAGTAATTGTAAAGAAAATTCAATAAAATGCTCTAAAAATGGAAATATCTTTTGAAAGGATACACTTTATAATCTTCTGTTGGATAAAGGAGTCCGAGATAAAGCTCTCTGGGGTCATTGGAACTCTTGGTTAGTGAGGAAACTGAAAAACAATGAATTACATTAATTTAATCATACAACCATATTTGTAATTACTTCGTTGTATAAACATTACTTTTATCTTGTATATTGCAGATATTGTTTTCATCATGATATGGTTTGTCTATCAAAAGCAATAACAATCAAATTGAAAAAAAAAACAAAAAAAAAACATCCCAAATGCATTGTACTCCCCCCCCCCCCAAAAAAAAATGTTTATTTGTTAACTGTCAAAATGAATCACAAGATACAACAGTACAACAAAACATTGATCAACAAAACGTCTATCAACATGAAAACTCACCTTTCTCTTCCACAACATCCAAAGAAGTGTGAACTGTGTAATGAAATTTCAGCTCTTCCTCTGGTGAAACCGTGCGCAAAAAGAGCGGATAGTTCTAGAATGATAAATGGAATAATTATTATTTCGATCCTCTTTCCAAAAAACACTCCTGAAATACGTAGTTCGATAGTTAAACAAACCTCCTTTCCAATGACAGCAACACACACCGCCATTTTGGATTTATGTGAGTATCCGCAGTTAAATAATAACGCAGGCTCATAGACTTACAATTTAGTTCTCAGGATCTCTCGGAGTTTTGTGCGCTTGGATACAAAGTCAATCCTGATTGGATCAAAGTGACGCATTTTGACCAATCACAGTTGAAGATTAACCAACGACCCAAATTCGAAAAAAGGCGAGTTTTAAATTCTGGAAGCACGCTTGCAAGATAAGTAATTTGAAGACAGTTGTTATTTTTCCACAAAAAAATACTGCTTCGACTACCACGATTTGTACTATTATTGGTAGAGGTATGTCTTGCGATCCTTTACGAAGTGTTTTGTGCAATCTTGGAGTGAAGGCAAGTTTTAAAAGAAGTTTGGATGTTGTGGTCGTTTTACTGATGGCGGCTTTGCTTTTATTGTTCTCCTTTTAGATCAAAAATATGGAAGTTGTATCGACCGATCAGTCAAACACTTATGGCGGCAAATCTAAGGTAATCATATTTAACTACCTTCCGCAGATTTTGATTGCAAGATCTCTTAGATCGGAGTAAATTGTTGTGAAGTAAAAATGGATGTCTTGGTTTCAACTTTACAAACGCACAAATACATCAATTTTGTTGTAATCTCATTAAATTTTTAAGGATTTTTACTCCAACAATCACCACATAGACTTCTTGTTGTTAATTCTTTCAATTTACTACCGATTTCAATGACAATCCTACAGTTTTGGAGGGAAAGCATTTGAAATTTGAGACCTTCAAAGATTCCCTTACCGCGTTTTTTGATCTCATAATTATAAATTGAAAAGTCCGATTAATTGAAATTCTGTTCAAATATGTTTTCTCCATCCTTTCAGACGATTTTGCAACCTTCAAGTAAGCCAAGACAAGGAACCTTTGGCGTTTCATCCAAACAAACAACGACAGGACATCAAGCACCAAGTAGAGCGCCAATGTCTACAAGCGACAAAGAAAACAATGTACCATCTATAAAAGGACCTCAAAAACCCTCGACAGAGAAAAAGGATAAAAAGTTGTAAGTATTTACAGTAATAGCGGACATCTTTACTATCAAATACATTAAATTTTTAAAAAAAAGTTGTCTGAGTCAAAAAAAGTTTCCGCATCTGGACAATTTTTTAATTGTAGTAGTCATTCGTGTTCCAATATGATAACATAGACGGATTTTTTTGATTGAAGTACAATAAGTTGAGAAAATTAACGTTTTAGTGAAACGTTCATAATATCCTTTCTCAACATATCGTGCATTTATCCGAAAAATCCGGCTATGTTAAACTGCAGATGTGATTAAAAATACGTTTATGGAAAAACTCACCTAAGGTTCACCTGGACCACTTGGTCATGTGCAAAGCAGGGCCTTGTATTTGTCTAAATTGTCTTTTTCTTTTCTTGTATTTCAGAAAATCATGGCGACTTGAGGATTTTGATATTGGCAAACCACTTGGAAGAGGTATATTAAAGTCCTAACTATATAAAATAATGTGGAACTGGTAAAATATATCATTTTTTTGCTTCCATTTTAGGGAAATTTGGAAATGTGTACTTGGCTAGAGAAAAGAAAAGTCATTTTATTGTTGCATTGAAGGTATAGCAAAGTTTGAACTTTTCTCTCTCCCTATATGAAAACCCAACAACTGAAACTCTACACAACATGCTATGTAGTCTTCATGCAGCTGTAACAGAGCAGAGCTTTCCTGTTATGTTAATGTTTCAATTGTCAAACATAAGCAGAGATTAGTGATCAAGGAAGAGACTGAGGAAGAGTCTGATACTTACCTACCTACGTAGAGAAGTTTTCGTATGAGTGGGAAACAGTACTGTATCGTATCATAGTCATATTTTCTAAGAAAACATTTGAATTTTCTGCGGTATTGTAAGCATACTGTTTCCCTCATGTGAAAACTTACAATATCCACAAGTTTCACTAGTCTGACAGCAAAACCTCAATTCACCCATGTAATATTTGTAACAAAAAATAACATAATGCTTGAAAAAGAAAACATGATTCATGTCACAGAACTCCCTTTTACTCTAAATGTTTGTCTGTGTAGGTTCTGTTCAAGTCACAGCTTCAGAAATCCAACGTTGAACATCAGCTTAGAAGGGAAATAGAAATCCAATCACATCTCAAGTAAGTGTTGTGAATCAAAATAATGCTCATTCAAGTGGAGTGACATAACTGTCTAAGAAATGATGATATTATGATAGAAAATGAATGTATGTGAGCATTAATTCGAGCATCAAGTGAAAATTTAAGAGACAAATCAATTCTGCACCAACATCTAATTTAATAATGTATCTTCTATTTATTTTCCAGACACCCAAACATTCTTCGTCTGTATGGATACTTCTATGATAGCTCAAGAGTATACTTAATTCTGGAATATGCCCCACAAGGAGAATTGTACAAGGTTCTTACTTCGAAAAGTCACTTTGATGAAAAAACCTGTGCAAAAGTAAGTCATCATTAGTTTTTGTTCTTCAGTGCATTGCACTCTGTGTGTCTCTTATTGTTCTGACTAGTATTGAATAATATGTAGTTTTGCTGTTCTTATCCACTGTATTTGTTTCTAGTTGTTGGTGGTGATGACATTAGTAATTCATGCTGTTTTATAGTTACTGTTATGTCAATATTTATCCAGATAATAATATTTTATTCTTTGTATTTCTTTCAGTATATTTACCAACTAGCTGGCGCACTAGAGTATTGTCATAAACTTAAAGTTATTCATAGAGATATTAAACCTGAGAACCTATTACTTGATCTAAAGGTAAAAAATATGTTGCGTAGTTGGCTTTTTTTTTGGGGGGGGGGGGGGGGGGGCAAAGGTGTTTGAGGGAAAAGATTTTCAAACCACAGCAGAAATCATCACCTAGTTCAAACCTATGATATATATTTGCAGGGACTTTTGGATTCATTGAATGCAATGACCTAATATTTGGTCAGCAGAAAATGTACTTTATGGAACAACCACATTAACAATACTATTGTTCTCTTTTTAACTCTTATAAACTATTATTTTCCAGGGCAATATCAAGATTGCTGACTTTGGCTGGTCTGTACATGCACCATCGTCCAAGTAAGACTAGTGGCTCTAATTTTTTTCTTTTTCTTGTAAACCTGTAAAACTTCACTTCCGAAAAGCCCTCAAACAAAAACAACAAAACTCCTGATCATTGTCATATTTTGTTTTACTTTAGACGAGCAACAATGTGTGGTACACTTGATTACTTACCACCAGAAATGGTTGAAGGAAGAATGCATGATGAAAAGGTCAGTGTTAGTAGCAGTGTTAGTATTCAATTCATTGATTTGTTGTGAAGCTCAAGAATTCAGATAAAGGTCACATAAAATTTCCTAGTACTTCACTCCTCATACACCTCTTTCTCTCATCTTGTGTAGCTTGTAGCTGCTTTACAGGAACAATGATGGCACAGTCCCCAATATGTCTTCCTCCGGGACTTCACTTTTCACTTCTTATTACTCTTCATTAGCTTGTAGTACATGTGTTGTTTACTTGTAGCATTACTGTTGTGCGTTCAGTGTTAAAGGTCCTACAATCTGTTCATCATGTTCACATCCTTGTTCTGAATCGTATGGCTTTAAGTTTCAAAAAAACATGAAAAGAACTGTTATTTGATATGTAATTATTGTGTGCTTTCAATTCAATAGATGCCTACTTAATTATACAAATGCCAGTGGCGGAAAGTAGTAATAATTGATTTGTTGCTATTTTGATTTTTTACCAGGTTGATCTGTGGAGTTTAGGAATTTTGTGTTATGAGTTTCTCGTTGGCAAACCACCATTTGAAGCAACAGGACACCATGAAACATACCAAAACATCTCAAGGGTATAGTGAAAAATCTTCTCTTTTTTGCATTATAATAGTTGACTTGGTGGACCAGCTGGCTGACCCATTTGATAGTCTGCTTTTCATTGACCATGTGATTTACAATAATGTTATTGTAAAATGTTCCCCTTGTGTATTCACAATGTTTGGTGTGTTTTGATCATACTATCAAGCATGGAAAACTGTCTTTAATTATAGATGTAAGTTGCTGTAGACAGAGGGGGACATTGGGGAGTCTCAAAAAACGCAACAACACAAAAAATTGATAGTGAACACCGCAACACTACAAAAAATCGATGGTGAACACCACAACACTACAAAAAATGTTTGATGAACACCGCAACACCACAAAAAAAATCAACAAAACACCATCACCACATTTTTTCATGAGTCACATGAAAAAAAAAAAACATTTTGGTTGGAATGAAATCACAACTCCGAAAAAAGTTTTCATTTCATCATACACCGCACGTAAATTAACTTAAATATCGCACATTGCAAGGTTTTACATCACCACAATTTTTCAGCCTCGTTCATTGTAACACCGCACTATAATAAGGACAACACCGCAAATCCCAATGTCCCCCTCGAGACAGGATTCATCTTCATGTTTTTAGTAATTAGTTATAAATTACTCAACCAACTATATTCTTTAAAAATAACAAGCTTTATACTTTCTTATTGTCTATCAGGCACAAGTCCAATTTCCCAGTGAAATCCCAATTTCAGCAGGGGCAAGACATCTAGTATGCAGTGTAAGTTACTTCAACAATAATTTGAATCTTGAAGATAATTGTAAAGCACAACCTTTAAACATGTATAAGATCACACCAAAGATTTGTAATTTTATTTAGAAGAACACTGGACTACATTTCTTTTTTTTTTTTTTTTCTTTTTTTTGCAAACTGAGCACATCTGCTTGTCAAAACATTTTTTTTTCTGGGACGTATTTGATTTTACTCATACTGTTTTTGAAATATTTTATTACAGTTATTGCAAAGAGATCCCAAAAAACGATTACCACTAGATAAAGTCCAAACTCATCCTTGGATCATTAGCAATGTCAAACCAACAGCAACAACACAGCCACCATCAACAACAACGTAGATTAGAAACTGTCAATATTATAATGTAAATATTATTATTATTCAATTGACGTTAATGCAGGAAATAGATAAATTTGGGAAACAAATGAAGAATTAGTTGAAGGTCTCAAAGGAAAGATCTAAAATAATAACTACCCTGTTTTACCAGGGTAGGCTTGTTATCAAGTGAATGCTGTTATATCAATGAACACCCTGGGAAAAGATTCACTCCAAAATTGAACTGTTCTTGATTATGTAATATGTGAAAGTATGATTTGACACTTTACATTAAAATTTAGTGAACTATAAAATACACAAGAAGTGAACTGCTTTTGAATCATGAACCACAAAAACAATTGTTTTTGTTTTATTAGAGAAAGAGATTCATGATTCGAAAGCATAGACCCTTTCAGTTCCATATAAGAAATGGTAATCAACACACACTATAGCCTCTAACACAGGCCTTCTTAGGCTCATCACAAAAATTCTTGTGAGAATTTGTGGTGAGTGGATTTGACAAGCCCAAGAAGGGATTTGTTAGAGGCTTCACACAATAGAGATAGTCAAGAATAGTATAGTTACTTCCAGTCAATAACATCACTGAACAATGTATTACGGGACAACATTCCAGTTTGACCGGTCATTTACATACTTCAGTGTCTACAGCATAAGACAATCAGAACAATGGTTAAAAGGTATATAATATGTACAGAGTAGGGCATACATTTGAGTGTCTTGCTGAAATGAGGAGACCAATATGACTGAAAATCAGGGGACAGTTGTACAAAACCTGGACAAAGTTAACCACAGGATAGCGTTTCATTAGACTTTATCCACTGCAAAAGGATTTATCCAGTGGATAGCACAACTGAAGCTTCACACAACTAGCCTCAGGTCTACAATAACAGATCAAGAAATAATTGCAAACACACTCTTTGAATCAATTCAATTTGTTTTGAAATTCCATTGTCTGAAAGAATGTGTTGGCTTATAAAAACTAGTTATGCATTGCACTATACTGCAATATTGCAAAATGTGTACGTACAATGTTAGTGACCATGCATGTAAGACCACAATTTTCTAAAAATGTAATATAAAAAATGTACAAAAATGTTTGGTGTATGTTACAGTTTCATGAATAGTATGGAGCGACTTTAAATCATTTTTCATATAATAATAATATTGGGTATATATTTGATATCGAGTGCAAACACTAAATGTATGCAACAGTTATCACTATTTAGTAGCAAATAGCACTAATTAAACAAAAGAAAACAATAGAATTAGCATAAAATAGCACTATTTAGTGGTATTTATGTTGCATACTTTTAGTGTGTGCACTCTATACCATTAAAATATGTACTTGAGCATCTAAATATGTACTTTGGAAAATGAGGTATATATCAAAGCTTACACAATCTGAATCCATGACTATTAAAGAATGTTTGATTGGCTAAGTTTTGATATATATGTCACGTACACCATCTTTTTCAAAAATACAGATTTTTATGGTCAAGTACAGATTGAAATGTTATGTAAAATTGTTGTTTAAAATCATCTTAGTACCAAATTCAATGTTCATATTTGCATTCTCACAAAAACTATTATAACTGTCAGAACTAACATAGCGTAGGGAAGCAAATATTAACACATTTTCATAATATTTAGATGAACTCTTTAACACTGTGCTTTTAGATAGTGTGACCTTGATATAAAATGTACATAGAAACACTGAATCATGATAAAAAAAATAGTTTCAAGTACTCGATGTAATTCTCTTGTTCACTGAAGAACCTAGAAACAATATTATATTGACAATTTTGTTGTTCACATTCACACTTGTAAATTGGTAATAAAAAACATGAAATTAAAGCTGTTACTAGTGTTTTTATATAAGCAAGGGGACATGAATTTACAACATATTGCAGCCCCACCCCACCCCCAGAAAAAAAACACTTTTTTCACCAATTTCACCACTTATTACTGTTACCAAATCAAATTAATTACTAAATGCTCCATTAATGAATTACCAGCAAGATACCAAAATATTGGCCCATAAATTTGTTGAAAAAAAAAAAAAAAAAACGGAATGGTGTCCTTATTCTTGGGAATGCATGAATGAAAACGTGTAACCCTAGCATTTCCAGGAATAACTGTGCAGTTTTTTCACTGTGTTGCGAAGCTGTATTTCCCCCTTGTCAATGAGACTACGACAGTCACTTTAGTGAATTTGAAAATATTTATTTCATTTAGTGATTACATTTATCAAAATTACAGCATTCAAAGAATTACTTATCAAACCAACATTTAGACTATTGTTCTATCATACATTTTTACAGTCGAATCTAATTTTGTTGACACTCTCCCATCCATCATGTGTCACACAATGCTGTCCTTCTCAAGTTGATGTAAAAAGGATGATTTACAAAGTGATTTTTAGTACACAACTAGTTGAGGTTAAAAAGCTACTAAAACTAGTTATAGGACATTCTACAACACAGTTTAGAGCATGTGCAACAAGCTTTAGAAGTTACAACAAGTCGTGTACTACAAATCACACACAACCAATCACACCATGTAAATTGGGCTATAGATGAGAGGAAGACTATGGTAACAAGTTTGAAAAGGTAAAAATGTCTATTATTTTCTGGGAAAATATTAATTATTGTATTGAGACAGCAATTAGGCCTATAAAATGACTAACTAGTGAGACTATTTCCTGAGATTGTTTGTTTTTGACCACCTAAATATACCACATCAATATCACCACTAAATCTTTCTGATCACTACTGCATTCAACTATGGACTTTGTTTTGACACTCAGATTCTGAAATCCAGCATATCAAAGTCTTTAAAACACAGCCATTGTTCAAGTTCAGATGCAGATCCAGGAGTTTTTTAAAGTTGTCAAAACGTCAAATCTATTGCACTGCATCCAATACGTTACTCTCTGGATCCTCTTAAGTTATGCATGCCAGAACCTCCACAAACAATATGATCATTATTCGTTTTCTGATTATCAGACTCCTTTTATGGATTTGGCGGTGTTGGTTTGACAGGCATCTTAAGAATACCCATAAGACGTAGTCTTTGAACAATCAATGGAGTACAAGTAATGGTTAGAAACATCCTGACAGGTACAAAGACTTTATGACATGCATATGCAATAACAAAAGTACTGGCTCCAGAGGTGAAGGCAGAATCAGATAGGCCTTTACTAAGACCAATTTTCTGAAGCATCATGGGAACATCAAGACCGCTACAAAGCAAAAAAATGTTTAAAGTAAGTATGAGCCATTCAAAGAACCAAAACATTTGAATACAGCTTCATCCATTGAAGGCAAAAGCACCAAAGAAAAATAATAATGCTCAAACATGTTAGAAGAAGAAATATATACAGTAACCAATCCCCACCCCTCCCCTGCCAATAATGTTAGTAGTAGTCCATTTCTTTACCTTTTAACAGCACAGTAACAAATACCAAGGGAAGTTAATGAAATGCTTATGTGAAAAGCAACACCAATAGAACCATATTCTGCAAAAACCTTTCTCAGTCTCTGTCCTTGTGTAAGTGGCTTGTCTATGATAATTTTCGCGTCCTCTTTGCTTTCTTTTCCATCTCTAATCTTCTCGTTAGACTGTTTAGAGTCCAAATTTACTTGAGCTTGATGGAAATTGCGATTTTTAAACCAATGTTCTTTTGCAAATGTTGCAAAAGAGGTCTGAGTGTTGGAGCCTGTTGACTTCATGCAAGAAATGGCCGAAGCATGTCGTGCAAACTTTGTCAAATAAACACCTTCAACTGTTAAAAACCGATTCGTGTAAGGGCAGAAACGAAGAAGCGGACGAATTATAGCCATTGGAGAGTATTATTGTTGAAATATATGGCTAAACGTGTAATAAAAGAACCTAAAATTTAGTTACATAATCAAGGCAAACCAATCCAGCCTTGTGCAGACACACCACAGAAAGCCCGAGTCTTGACTGGTGGTTTTCCTTTGACAGTCTAGGAACGCCTGATCAAAATTGTGTTCATTGAAATGAGTTTTCAGGATCAAATTGAAAAATTCTCAAAATCGAGCCTTAAAAACGTCGAAACAATAGTTACAACAGTCGAGGGCAAAAAGGTAAAGTAGTAAGTTTTCTGTGAAGTCAATGCATTTTGCATTCATGGATATTACATGATATTTAGGCTTGCAAAAGTTGACTTTGAATAGTCAAGTCTTATTAAACAAGTCTAAATATTCTCCTGTTTTGTTGTAACCTTTTTTTTTATACAACTGCACTATAAATTTCACATTATCATAATCATTTTCAGCATCATTTTTGCAAGCCCCTTTGAAGACATAATCAGAGATCATTAATTAATGCAAGCTTGTAAAATATTGTAAATAAAATAGTCACTGACATCAGTCAGAACATGATAAGTACATTACTCCGACGGACTAACGTCCGAAACATAACTTTCTCTCCGTGTCTTTATGGTGTTAAAAATGGCTCACTTTTTACAACTGTTTCCATGGAAACACCAATGCAGACCACTCTTGTAATTCACAAGTTTTTTTTTTTACATTACAAGCAAAATTATTATAAATTGTTATCCGTTAGCTTTTAGAGAGAAAGGAAGACAATGCTACTGGCCAGACTATAACAATTGATACTGGACAAAGAGCACTTGGATTCTGTGAGGATAACAAGCCAGATACAAACCTTTACAAAATCAAATACAACCTATTTATCAGCTCTCAAGATGGAGCCAGTAACTATGAGGAACTCAAGAAAAATCAAATCACACACATTCTTAATGTTGCTACTGGTGTTCCTAATGTATTCCCAGGGGTAAGCTATTCTTAGTTAGATGGCACAAATGTATGTTTAAATATTACAAACAAAAGTGGACAAAGAATTAAGCTGTTCAACATTATCGAAAAATTGCCAAAAATGTATAGCATTAAGTTTCTAGCTTGTTGAGAGTCCTTTATTTTCTTATAATTAATTGTGTTTGCAATAGGGAAGTAAATTAACAAGTGTTGATAAAATATTAATTTTATTATTGTTAATTAAGCCATGCAGCCCACATTGAAATATATCCATAGTTTTTCAACCAGAGCTAGTGTATCATTGGTACATCAGACACTAGCCCTTTGTCCCAGAAAACAGCCAATAGCAGGTACTCTACCAAGGTTTGGTGTGGACTCCTGCAGATAATATACTGTACTCTTACTAAGATTTACTGTATTTGTACAGGAATTTGTCTACAAGAATATAGAATTGCTTGATTTACCAGAAACACAAATAGAAAAACATTTCAGTGAAATATTTGAATTCATTGGCTGTGGATGTACCAAGGGTGGCATCTTGGTTCACTGGTAAGTTCGCTTATAAGACAGATTGAAAATTGAATTCAGTATGGCATTGTGAATGCCATTTCTAAGAAAGAGATCAAATTATCTTCTGTATCCTAGGAGTATTTCAACCACCTTCTTCCACCCTAATGCAAAAGTGATTGTAGATATTACTACTTTACATTGACTGTTTGACACGATTTGCATTCATTTTTTTTTTTTTTTTGCATTACTGAGAGATCATCCCAGCTTTGCTTTCTTGCAATCTGTAACTTCATTTAGCCAGCAAACTATTTCCTTCTTTTTACAATTTTTAAATCTGTGTTAAAATAACATTCTTCTTTTTTAGCAATGCTGGAATATCTAGATCTTGCACTGCAGTTATTGCTTACTTGATGCATGACACAGGAATGAGTTTTCAAGATGCCTATCTACTTGTCAGGACAGCAAGACCAGGTGCTAAGCCTAACGATGGGTTTATTAAACAACTACAACAATATGAACACAACCTTGGATTAAATAGAACAAAATAAACAAATAAAACAGCAACATTTTAACAAATGCAACAAACCAGCCAGTCATAAGCTATAAAGCCTGCATTGCCAAGCATGTTTTACAAAACAGACAGTATTCTGTGCTATCTTTTGCTTGGCTAATGTATGCCTTTTCATGCCATATACAACTGTTGAACAAAAGCTATGAACAAAGTAGTGGATAGCACACACCCAAGCTCAAAAGTCGCTATGTTCATTGTTTTTATTATCAGGAGAATTCTCTTTGTTTGTGTACAGCCAAAACATCATTGTTTCAAACTATAAAAAACAGATATAAGCTGAGATGACTAAATATGTTTTTTCATGTTATCTGATTAGTGGATGTTTTGACAAAACAGCAATGAAACAACCAGTAAGTGTCACTGATAAATTGAATAACTTAGTTAATGTTTCACAGATAAATGGCATGAAAGAGGCTGACTGCATGACTAAAATAAAATAATAACATTGTAACATTTTGTAGTGTGAATGTTGATAGTTACTACAAATTTAAATTACATGTACATAAAATAATGATAATATCAAATAAAAGTTTTTTCAAAACATAAATTATTGTATGATTAATAAAACATATGTTTGATAAAATATTAATAAGTTCTTTTGTTTATATGGCTGTCTGACTTAAATGATGATATGATTATATGGATATCTTTTATTTTGTATGCTATGTTTAGTGGTTTCCATCACACCACTGCTACTAATAATATACTTTCTTGTGTCACAAATCTATGTCACGCGGTGACGCAATAATGTTAATTAATACTAATTGTATGAAAATAAAGAGACATGAACCAGGTCTAAATACCTTCACAACATTTTGGTGCCGAAACCCGGGATTTTAACTTTGTGTGCGCCCGGAGAATGTCACAAATCTATGTCACGCGGTGACGCAATAATGTTAATTAACACTAATTGTATGAAAATAAAGAGACATGAACCAGGTCTAAATACCTTCACAACATCTTGAGAATAAATTAGCAAGTGTAAAAATCTAATATGAACTATTCAAACCACCAAGTATGAATACACATAAATAACCTAGTCCAATATTATCATTGATGGTCGAAATGTAATAGCAACATTTAGTTTTGAAAAAGATTGTGTCAGAAATATCCCAGAGCTTAGCCAGTCAACCAATTTCTTGGAAACATGTTACATTATCTTTTTCAAAAGTGCAGATTTTAATGTTACAATCGTTTTTCATGCTCTTGGGAACAAGTTTTAGTTGTTAATCATTGTGTTTTCATTCTCTGAGAAATCTGCCATTTTCATTTTCTTTGATGGTGAACTATCTTCCATCTGATCTTTCTCACAATTTTGAGCACCATCATCTTTTACATAATCAGCCATGCTATCTCTGTTCTCTTTCGCAAGTTTGTCAATATCTGACATGTCTTTGTCTTCATTCTGAATGGAATCCCTACCATTTTGAACCTCAGTTTCTTCTGGTGGTGTTGAGTTTGACGCCATTGGTCCTTTTTCATCAATGGAGCTTGTCACTTTTTCTTCTAAAATGTTTTGACTTTGATTTCGTTCAGAGTGTGGCTCAATCGTGTCCCCATTATTACTTTCATTTGTTGCAATCTCTTGGGATGAAGATGATCCCATCTGAAGGGGATCTTTCTTTTCATCAGATTTTGCTGACTTCTTTATTGCTGTCATTTCATCGTCACTTCTGATACTATCATTGGCTATTGTAATGGCTTCAAAACTTACATCATGCTGTGTGACCTCTTGAGAGTTTTCAACAACATCTGATATTACATCTTCTTTGATGTCATCACCCTTTGTTGGAGTTTTATCTGGAATGTTGTGTTGGTTAGGTTGTTGTGTATGTTGTTTTTGCAGCACTGGTAAAGTTGGCATTGCACAAGGTGGGTCCAGATATGCAGCTTTGTAGATCAGTACAATCCGTCTGTCTGTTCTGTAATCCTCCTCATGATACTGTGTCATACGGTGGAGATAATCCTTTGCCAGCTCTTTTAGTACTTTACCTCTTGGTCTTGCAGTCGTAAAATACTCTTTGGCCCTAAAAGCAAATGGCGTCAGATCTTGATCACTTGTTCTCTTCTCATCTTGAAGTTTCTGCATGTCAATAAAAAGACTAGTGTCGAGCAGAGCTTTGGGATGTTTTAGTAGTAGACCATCAACATTGATCATGTCTCCCATACAATACTTGATTATTCCATATGTAGTAAATACATCGTACATGGCATCATGTTGTCCACCTCTCCAAGTGTCACCACACTCGTCAACGCAGCTGCTTAGCTCAGTGGCCAATGATTCGGTGCTGACATTCATGGTAGCTTTCAAAGTCCCGAGTCTGTAGTCCATGGGCTTGAATCTATCGACTGATTTCTGATAATGCAATATTGACAAGCGCAGAACATCGAGCCATTGAAATTTCTTAGCAAAATCTTGGGCGTTTGGATGGTTAATTCTCTTGAATTCATTCCACAGCATTGACCAGTCAAATAAAGCATTATGGCAGACCATAACATCAACATCGTCTAAAAACTCCAAGAGGTTTTCAGCAATTTGCTGGAATGTTGGTTTCGTCAATAACAACTCCGGGGCGATTTTATGGATTTTCTCTGCATACCTCTGTCTTTCGATCTTCATTTCGGGGTTGATGTAACGTGTCCATGCTGTCTTTGGTCCGTTTTTGTCGAGTTTTAAGCAAGCTATCTGAACAACTCGATCGTCGTCTTTCAGTCCTGTCGTTTCAACATCCAGGACCACAACAACGTTAGATTGACTCGCCTTTTCTGCCGCCATTTCATGACTAGCTTACTATCTAGGAAAGAAAATGTTTGTTCTGTTTATTTAGCAGAGGGATTTTGACCTTGACGGAAGTTTCATCATCTGCATTGCAGATTTGATCATTTTCGAACTTTGTGCTTGCTTCAGGTACCTAGCTTGTCACTTTTCATGTTTACGTTCTAAGCGCAAAATGCATCATGGGATCAGATTAAATTGACGGTTTGGGGTTCCTGTGTCAGAAATAGTTAAAAAAGAAAAAAAGGAATGGAAAGGAAAGGAAAGAATAAATGAATGGAAAAAGACGATGAAATGAAAGAAAAGAATGGAAAACAAGAGATAAAGCAAGAAATGTATAAAATAAATTATTCTAAAATGATTTATTTCCAAAAATAAAGCAAGAAAAAGATAATTAGTACATATTTAATACAGAAAGTTTATCAGCAAAATCAAATCAACTAACGAAGCACGAAGTACAGGTATATTTCGCGGGATTTTCAATCAGTTTTAAAAACAAAACAAAAATAAAAAAAATAAAAATAAAACAAACGATTAGTACAATAGCAACTGTGTACAAACCAAACGGCTAGTTTTAGATACAACTGCACCGAAGCCTGATCACCCTTTATACCAGCAACAGAGCAAGGAACAGAAAAAAAAATAATCAGTGACATAAATGTTACAGGATATTACAGAAAGCGGGGGCAAAGCCAAAAATCATTTGTTTTCACAACCGTATAGCAACTATATATATTGACCAATTGATACGATCTTCTATTACTGTCACATTTCAAATATTGAATTGAGCATATAATAGTTTCTAATCTGATACTTAACATTGGCATCATGTTCATAAACCCTAAAAAACAGGGATTTTCCAGGTCCCATTCCAGGTATAATTAAAGCTTCCTACTCTTCATTTGTTACATATTAAAGCTTAAGCTCAGAGGTAACATAAGGAGAAATAAAAAAAAGCAAGCAGCGTGCATACATTCTTGTGCATGTTGTGGTTGTACAAAATTAAGTTGACATTTTGAAAGCTAAACAACAAAATCATTAGACTGATTCCTATTGTTCACATTACCCTCAGACCAACTATCCTTGTCTTCCTCATTGTCATACTGACTTGCTTCGTCGAAAGCATCCAACGCTACTTTCTCATCCGAGAAATTCATAATCTCTAACCTACTTCCATGACGATGCCTTGCCTCACACCTCCGCCTTAGAGTAGCTTCTAAGTATTCAACACATTTGTTTGTTCTTAACATTTTGTCAATGTATTGAAAGTCATCGGTTGCATCTTCACTATACACTGTGTTGGCAAATTTCACCATCCTTGACAACTGGCTTGTTATAATGTACTTGGTGTTCAACTGTAGCTGTAATTGCCCGTAATCTACGACTTCAGGCTTAATGACCGGTTTTGGTGGTATGTAAGGCGGGTTAAGCCCTAGAGAATCTTTTATACGATTAACAATGAACTCAATGATTTGGTATTTGCTTTCTGCTTCTTCTTCCTTGGCGGTTGTAAAGCCGAGAGTTATGATGCAAAGAATAATGGTCATGATGAAGAACACGTTACATACTGTAAAAGTATAGGTGAAAAGTGGGCCATACTCTTGCGTCGAGCCAGGAGAGAAAACACGAAAACTAAACTTGCCTAAAAGCATTGATAATATAGAACTAAATGAGCTAGTGAAAGACCTGTAAGCTTCTAGTTCGAGTTGCAACATCTGGAAAGCCCAGAAGGCAAAAGCAACCAGGCTGATGAGAAAGACGAAAGCAAAACCGCCGATATCTGGGACAATGAGCCGCAGAGTTTTATCAAATATCATAAAGCTTCGGTTAAATTTCAAAAACTTGAAAAACTGAATCATTGGTATTACAACTACTATGCATGACAGGTACGCTACCATGTTGTCATAGTAACCGATACTATAGAAACTGAAGAACACTTCCGGGTTCTCTGCAATGGCGGAAATGCCTTTTTGCAGTTGAATTGCACGTCCACCGTAGAATCCAATCGTCACGAGAGAAGAGATAACGAGAACAAAGTCTGTCCAGTTCCAAAAAGATTTAAAGTAGTCCAGTCTTTGTTCGTGTATTTCACAGAGAACCCTATACATAAGTTGAACGATAAAGACGACGAAGACGATTTCACAGATGAGGTAAGCGAGCTGTAAGGTAGTGAAGTAACGATAAAGACGAAAAGAGAAGTGTTCAAAAGAAGGGAATGCTCCACCAAAAGCTGTAAACTCAACAGCGATCAAGACAGTCGATAGCATGTTATTGTTTCCATTGTAAACTGCATATTCAATAAACACAACACGTGTAAAACGGTCAACCCAGCCAAGGCTCTCCAACTCGTTCAGCATCTCAAGTGCTGACGTTTTGTTGTATCCTAGCGACGCTATGTAACCACCAGGTTCGTAAGAACCAATCCTCGTGTGAGCTGTGTATTCCGTGTTTGATTGACTGCCTGTTTTGTATCTCCATGGTGATAGACTAATGACGTCAATGGAAGGACGTCTTCTCCATCCTGGATACAGCTGACGTTTGTCGTAGTCTCCCTCATCCGGCAATGCCACATTGCACTGTGTGAATTTGGCTATTTTACCGTACTTGTTTAAGGTACATGTGCCTAGAGAGGCAATAAATAAAAGCGCATTTCAAAAATGTTATAATCGAATGGTGCTCGTAAATACTGAATGCACCGGTAAGTGAGTGAGTCTCGCAAATAAGGACTGGTGGTTGTAAATACCGAACTATGTGAGTGAACGTCAGAATATCCCTTATAGGGATTGATGTCTGTTGACCGAATGTAGTATTAGTGAGTTATGGTAAATCTCGAAAAACAATCGTTCTCAAAAGTTTATTAACTTTATTTGTTTGAGATGTAAGATGTAGGGTTTTTCTCTATGTATAGAAAACTATGGTCCCGGGGGCCGCGGGACTATGGTATTCTATTGTTGCTTTGTTTTATTTGTTTTTTGTTTTGTATTATGACGCAATCTGTGTTTCGGTATCTACAGAAAGAACCAAGTTGTGTAAAGTTTTTAGCATTTACCATTTGGCTTGATGCGTTGCTGTCGTAAGATGGGAACACCAAGTAGCGTGCCATAACCATCTCGTGTCTGCCTGGAATCCTCTTCTTTAAATTTGCCCTGGTAATACAGGCCAGCCACGAGATGGTCTTTGCTCCACGACCAGAAATCCTTAGAGTTATTGATCTGAGAATATAAAAATAAATCCATAATTAGTTTGCATGAAGGGAAGCGTAAAACGAAAAAAAAAAACTGTTCAATTGCTTAAGCTTGGGCATCAGTGAGCGCCATGAATGCTGTAGAAAAGCAAGGTAGGTAAAGAAAAAGAGAAATCAGTTTCAAGGGCAATGGAATGTACTCCGGCAGTGTACGGAGTGTACTCATCAGCACAGGAAAAAATTGAATTCCCAATTTTCCAAAGATGGAAATTGCATGGGAAATCTTCCCATTTAATGGTGGAATATATGGGCAAATTTGAGCCCATTACAACATTTTTCCAGTGCAGGTGAGCATTGTAGGTCTGGGAGGTAAAAAGGTCAAATGAACATCAGACTATCAAAGGGAGGACAAAAATTCACAGGAAATCACGTCGCGACGTTTTCCAGCACATTTCAGACTAACATTGAGCAACTTACCATATTGAATTTTGCTATGTTATAATTATTTTCCATGACAACTCTCATCGGGTATCCCTCCACGTCACGATTTCCAAATCCAATTATAACCAACTGTATTAAAAACAACACGTCAAATGCAACCATCGCCAAGACATCCTCTAGCTGACGATCCTGACCAGCCTTCTCGCGAGCTTTTTTGACCTCCTCTTCGCTCGGTGGACTAGGAACTGGCGAGCTGGTGTCATCAAGGTCGTCGACGTAATATCTGACGTCATCTTCTTCTTTGCACCAGACTTTGTTTTTCTGTTCGTTGATCACGTCATTTTCTTCTGTTGGTCTTTGAAGGATGATGGCAAAGTAGATAGATTGAAATAACATGAATAGAGTCTCGATGATGAACATTTGGAAGAATAGCGATAGGAAAATAATCATTAGCCACGTGATCGTTGTCGTATTAGATGTCCAGAAGATTCCATATCGTATGGATATAACAATAGAAATCATAGTCATTAGTACACATATCGTTATGGCTAGATAGAAATACTTATGATGTAGTGTCAATGTGTTGTTCTCATTTTTTATTTTGTAGCTGTTAGGATCGATTAAAAACCATGGCGATGGCAACATCTTCCATAACTTTGAAACTTTGTCGATGTTTGTATATGTAAAATTGAGCTGTTGATTTAGGGCTTCACTTTCTGGATTTTGATATTTGTTGAAGTGTTCTGTTCCATTTGATTTTAGGTCTTTATCTTGCGCATAGTTATAAATCTCTTTATCTTGTTCTCGTCCTTCAATGCATTGCCCATTGCTTAGCAGGTCATAGTCTTTGCTGAATACATCTGCAAACCTTTGTTTTCCATTCGGTAATCGACCATCTTTATCTGTGTCTTGTTGACAATCACCATTACTCAATTGTATTTCATTATTTATTCGATTCAGCCCATTAAGCTGTTCTTTGCTTATCCCATTTCCGTCAAACCCTGGATTTGTAATACCTTTCTCAACAACATTCCCATTCGTTTGCCTGACTGTATTAGTATTGTGTTCCAACATATTCCCTACGTCACTGTTGACATGGAAACCACCCTCCGATGACTCAAATGATGTCATATCATCGTCGAAATGAATACCGACTTCTCTTAATGATATTTCAGACAGAGAGTTGTCGTTATCAGTTTGGTACTGCCACTCGGAGCTAAGGACACTATTCGTCCTAATTTTATCGTATTCTTGTTTGTCTGATTGAGATAATTGATCTTGTAGGTTAAGCTCATTGGGGGTTTTGTCATTTATCTTGCTACTAGACCTATTTAACTTTGTTCTATCATCTTGGATTATATCAGAATGAGTGATGGTATCCTCGTGTAGTTTAAGTTCATCTTCAATTTTTTCGTCACTTTCACTGGAATTATCTGACTGTCCTTCAAGAATTGTTATCTCGTTTGCTTTCTGTAAGCACTCGTCCAAATAGCCTGGAATATCTTTATCGTGCGGTGCAAGGTGGTTCCTCTTTTCAGAATAAGTAAAAAGTACCTCTAATCCTAGACGGGCTAAAACAGGTAATACACTACAGACAATACTCCATAGTACGTCCGCTACAAGGAACTCTAGTGGTCCAATTTTCACCGCACTGGTTGAGAATATTTTCTCTTTAAAAGTTGCAGTCACCACTATCGTTGCTATGAGAACAGTTGTCATAGTGACAGCTAAACAAGTAGCTAGTTTCTCATACCGAGAGAACTTTGTTCTGCTTTTAAGCAAAAAAGGCGATAGCCATATGTGTTTGTTTTTGAAGCTGTCAGAGAATGTTTTGTCGAAAAGAGGCTTGCGTCTCAAGTAACGTGATCTTGGAAGAGCGTCCAGAGTGCATTCGACGGTCTCGCCACCCGAGACGTCAAGCCAGCAGTTTCCTTCAAAATACCACGTGACACCAGTGTTGAGATGACAGATGATGACGCGTTCGAGGAACCAGGAAGGCTTGGGCCCACTAATGTCATGCCACAGATGGATCTAATCATAGTAATAGGAAAAATGATGAGCTTTATTGAAATTTGGTTTATCGCCACCAACTAGTCTTGGACATTAGTGTAGCACGTGGTGATGATGCATACAGCTATTCTTAAAATTGTTGTACAGTGGAAGTAATTTAGTCAATAGTAAAGTCATTTGCATATCTCATTTTTTTTAAGAAATGATGATCGACTCAAGATGTACAAGATACCATTACATGTACTCCTATATAACATGTGCAGCTTTGTATTGTTTGTTTTTAGTTTAACCTGATATGCAAATGTCTTACGTCGCTAAATCAGTATTACAACTGGACAACCCTTCAGCTGTATCTTAATGCTTGGTGGAAGTGGTAATAATCATAGCTATCAAGAGAGTATGAGATATGATAGCTTATCCCCGGACCCCAACAGGGGCTCTACTCGTCGTGCTATTTTTTTATAAACTCGTTACCATTCTCTGCACTTTTGTCTTGAAAAGTTTTGACAATGGGACGGCGCCTCCTGCAATCTGGTCAATCACGTTCAGTTCACGAAATAGCTTCAGTTTAAAAATAGAATGAAAAGAACCCCTGATGAGTGTAAGACACAATACGGGGGATAAGCTCTCTTATCTCATACTCTCTTGTAGCTATATGTATATGTTGATACGTATCTATGACGATGATAATCACGTTGGTCTATAAATCAGATGATATACCTTGACTATCTGATCCAGTGATTGGTTCAAAGTCAACAGGAATGATGTAATAGTCCCTGATTGGAAGAGCAATCGCTCAGGGTCGCGAAGCACTATGGGCTTTGTTTTCTTCTTTTTGCTATAAATAACGCAATACACATTGGCAGTCGTCCCCGCGTGACGTCCACTTCCGGTGTAGAATAACAGGAAGTAGTGGTGTGGCTTCCGGTAGTAGGAACGGTGAGGAATGATGGTAGCGCCAATCTAAATTGCAAATGTTGAATGGCAAATTAAATAACAGTTTATTGGTTACTACTCCATGTAAAACCCTTAAATTGGCACTAACTGTCTAATAGCGACAATAAATTTCAAAATAGTTCCGTGTGGTTATGGTTTAGTATAGGGCTGGATTTTGGGTTATGTTTTGGGTTAGGTTTTGGTCATGTTTTAGTACTTTAATGCATAACATAGTACATTATTAACCTTTAAATTCAGTGACATAGTGGACCAAGTACCAACCTAAACTGAACTATCACGTGAACAGCCTTGAAAACAAAAGGTGCTAAAGCATCGAAGTTGGACTTTTAAAATAGACGCAAAGATTAGCGCAAGTGCTGTGAATAGCGTGAGTTGGCCTTCACGTACACACTGGTGAAATGTTGTCTTCCACGCTATTCCCTTGGGGGTCAGGGCGGGGTTTAAATTAACAAATGAATAACCCTCTTCTTATCTTCTTATATAACTAACTTACATGCACTTGTTCCTTGTTGCACACTCTCTTGATCCACAGGAACCCCAAACCGTAAAGTCCCAGAATTCCAAATACAACACATAATACTGGTAAATTCATTGACGCATGCTCAATTCTACTGACGACAACTGTTGCTTCAGTGGACTGTGGTACAGCAAGTATCTCTGTCAAGTTTGACCGAGTCAAAAGCATTCAGACATGAGGCAGTCACTTGTCCAAAACAGATTTCTTTTTGCTGTTGTTCTTTCAAATCCGCTCTTGGAAGTCTTCAAGATGCAATTTACAGCTTTGTCTAAGCCTGGCAATCCATTGTGTAGAAAGTAACGCGGTAGTTTTGGGCTTGTTTATTTGTAGATAACATGCACACGAACGCTATTAAATAACAAATAAAATGAAATTTTTAGTAGAAAGGTCTAGAAAGGTTGATGGGATAAACTTTGTGAACAAAACAGCTTAACATGCAAGAGGATTGTTAACGTTCAAGGACCAGTAGCGTACCAAATAAGAACTGAAGCATTCTGCATAATATGAAGCTGCAACCCGAGTGTGACTGCTGTGTTCAGGCCTTGGTTTATCGTCATAGGCTAGTTCGATGAAACATAAGAAGACATCAAAACGCCGATGTTAATTTAATAAAAGATATTAATTTTCGTCCTTCTCTTATTGCCTATTAATTACTTCTGGCAACTGAAAGTTGGCGTAATATCAGGTGCCAAATTAGATCTTTAAACTGCTATACTCACGATATTATATGCAAATGGTTGATAAATGTTGCCCATAATGATGATTCATGAAAACCATCAATGTTATGGCGATAGCATTTTTTAAACTTCTTTTGCCTCGTATCGTTTTTCTGCAAAAACCTCTTCGTTTTTCCCCAAAATAATAAAAATTCCTTCACTTATTCAAAAACGGCGTAATCCAATTGCAAAGACGAAGATATCTGATATTAAAATAAAGAAGTACATATATATATTGTTTTTTTTTTCTTAACAATTATGGTATAAAAATAATACATGTATACCGCTTTTTCCTTTTCTTTTTCCAAATACTGATTCAAACTACAAATTTAACAAACTGACATGACTCGGACCTTGAAAGGAAACGAGTGATTCCAGGGGTTGCAAAAAACTTTTAATTTATGTTGACATTTTTCACTTTTACTATTCAATATTTCTACTTTTCTTCTTACAGAATAGAGTTCACACAAACAACAATCTATACCCAATATTTTTTTTTAACCAAAATAATAACTTTGTAAGTAGCTTATTATCTTTAAGTAATTGGAATTTGCTTATCCTATAAACCACATTAACGCATCAATTGAGCATCGCCATCTAAACTAAACGCCAAATTTGCACGAATTTAAAAAAAAAAAAAAAAATGAGTATTGCTCCATCAAATTCAAAACATATATACAACTCAAAAGTCCATCTTAATGGTTAAATTTTTATTCAGTTTTCTGCTCAATTACTTTATTGTTAAATTTTCACTCATCAATATTTGAAAAGATAACCTGATATCGTTTTGTTTACTGAGAAGATTCATAAATCACTGTGTATTTTAAATAAAAACGTTTTCACAACAAAGCGTTTTGTTTAAACATCGGTTTGTTAGATTTGTAGTTTGAAGCGGTATTCGGCATTCTTTCAAAAGAAAAGGAAAAACAAATTGTTGCCATATTTTAGCGCACAACTCTTACCGGCCAATCGTTTAACATAATTGGAATAATAAGATTGAATGATTTTGTATGAATTTATCAAAATAAACTAAATATAGTGAATGTAAATGCAAATAAAATAATTCAGTTAAAAAGCTTAGTAGTTCCTCATTTTGTCACGATATTATATATGTCTGCTTATTTATGAGAACATTAAACTACTAAAATATAAAAAAGTACAATTTCATATGGAAAAGTTTCAAATGATATGCATTTATCATCAATCTATATGAACCATTTTAAAACTATATGCATTTATCATTTAATATTGATTTTTACCTCAATAAAGATTAGTTAAGTAGTTATATAACTTTCAGGGAAATAAATCGTTCTCAAATTCGCGTTCCACTTTCTTCTCTATTCATGTCCGCCATCGTTGTACCAATCTTTGCCGTGTACAACACCTGACTTTCAAAGTTAACTTTTCGATAAGATTTTTTGTCAGACAATTGCTGTTATCGCATGAGTATCAATTATAGTTTTAAGCCGTAAAATGTTGTTGAGGAGTGGTGAAAAAAACCGCAGTCCAACCACTGACTGTAAACAAACCGTTCAAATTCAACAACCTGCAAAGTGGCTGTTAGTGTAAAACAAAGGCGCATAAAAAACGTTCTCCCATTCAAAGCTGATAAATTATAATTTCCTTAACAGCTCGGGATTAAAGGTTCGGAACTTAGGTAAATAATTTAATACTATGGGAAAGAGTTCCAATCGTTTTTACTCTTGAACGAAAATAATTCATGCTCAAAACGACTTGAATTTGAGTCAAAATACCAGTACAGATTTTTCACAATCAACACTTTAGTAAGCTAAGTTCTCATATTTGTGCACCGTCATATGCTCACAAAGTTTCCAACATAAGTACAAGAACACGACTTTTGTCAGTAAGCCAGAGAACTGTCACTAATTACCTTGGCTTAAATTGTTTTGTTTATTTGTATATCAGGATATTGTACTTATTAAAACCATATATATTAAAAGTGTAAGAACTATTTACAATTAAACAAAAGAAATTAAAAACATTTTACAATTAACCAGAAAACGTTACTTGTCAATCATTGTCAATAGGTTGAAACTGCATTACAGTGCGACTACTCCAACCAAAGCCATCCTGACAAACTTTTCACAAATTGTCCAACCACGTTCGAGCATTTGAAAAATATTTGCCAAAATAATTTTCAAATTCAGATTCAGATTCAGATAAATTTCAAGTCCCTCCATTTAATCACCCATCCCTCCCCTCCCGTAAATAACAAGACAAACAAACAAACAAACAAACAAACAAACAAACAATCAAACAAACAATTAAACAAACAAACACACAATTAAACAAACAAACAAACAAACAAACAATCAATCAAACAATCAAACAATCAAACAAACAAACAATTAAACAAACAAACACACAATTAAACAAACAAACAAACAAACAAACAAACAAACAATCAAACAATCAAACAAACAAACAAACAATTAAACAAACAAACACACAATTAAACAAACAAACAAACGAACAAACAAACAAACGAACAAACAAACAAACAAACAAACAAACAATTAAACAAACAATCAAACAAACAAACAAACAAACCTTTAATAACATGAAATCCATCCTGAAATTATTGTTATTACATCTCAACGAGCTACTTTTTATAATCATAAGATTTTATTTAAATTCTTAAATCCCCATGGTAAGTATACATTTTGGTCTCAACCTTAAAAACATTATACAACAAATGAATTGAAGAAATAAAATGCTTAACAAGTGAAAGTGAAGTCTCAAATTAGTTTTTTTTTTTTTGTCGTATTAGTGTTGAAAATTCTAAATTAATTGTAAAAAATACAAAATTACAAAGTTCCAGTCCATTTCTCATTTTACTACCGAGTTAGACCTGAGAACCAAGAATATTCCTTATTATTCACCAGTCCTTCGTAATTTTACTACCGAGTTAGACCTGAGAACCAAGATTGTTCCTTAGTATTCACCAGTTCCTTCGTGTTTGGAATCAGTAAGAAACTGATTCCAAACACGTCCCAAACATCTTTTCCAGATCCTTTCTCATGTTGTCATCTAGTACGAAACTGAAAACCAATTATTCTACAACCTATGCCTCTTATTTCCAATTATTTCCCATTTATCTATCGAGGAAGAAACCAAGTCCCAACAATTCTAAATCTTTACATTCCTTTCTTCTTTTGCAATCGAGTTGAGACTGGGTACAAGCATTCATAAGCTGTCAATCAAGTCGTCTTCATCAGCGAAGTCCAAGTGTTGTCTGATATCAGCCTCGTTATCATTTTTAGGTTTTGATTTCATGGGTGTCAACTCGGCTATTGCGTCACCAAACTGAAAATCGTCGAAATAAAACACAAGCGTCAGATTGGGAAACTTGTGGTGGATAGGAGGTGACAAGAGTGGGTCGAACTTAATGAACAGATTAATTGATTGATCGTTTGACTGAATGAGTGGTGGATTGATTGTTAGGTTACGTGACGTAAGATGATTGATTGAGCGAGTAACTAGATGGGTCGACTATATTGATTGTCTTGATTTGATTCAATTAACGAGAATGGAAATGATTCACGTGGTGATTGATTTGCTGATTGAATGATTGATTTATGTAGTTACCTTGGGAGTAGTACACTCTTTAGTAGCACACCAGTATTTAAACCCACTACAAAGAGAGCAGACAGATTACTAACCAGAGATACGATAAGAAATCAAAGGCTAACAATCAGTAATAATTGACTGACAAACTGATTGACTGACTGGGTGACTGACAAACTGATTGGGTGAATGATTGACTGACAAACTATTGACTGACTGGGTGACTGACAAACTGATTGGGTGAATGATTGACTGACAAACTATTGACTGACTGGGTGACTGACAAACTGATTGGGTGAATGATTGACTGACAAACTTGCTGACAGACGAATGAACTTACTGACAAACCATCTATTTGATTACTTACACTTTAGCTTTCTGTACGAGGTTTTCGTCGCGACTCCTACAATATACTCGCATGTGTTGTTCCCTGAAGGACTCTGGGAGTAGTCTGCTGACCTGTATATAATGTAATAATGCAATACTCTTCAAGACTAAATGTTTCGATGAATTCATACACAAATAATTCCAAATGTCATTTTTCTGTGCCTTTGTACAATTATTATTCAAGTGTTTTTGTTTGTGCATATATTTGCTTGCACGTTTTTGTCTGCTTGTTTTTTTGTTTGATTTCTTGGGTGTTTATTTGTCCACTGATTTGTTTTTGTCTGTTTGTTTGCATCTGTGTTTATTTGTGGGTTTGTTTCTCTTTGTTTTCTGACTTATTGTTTGTTTTTCTTGTTGGTGTCATAGGCATGCCTGTTTGTCTGTCTGTCTGTTTGTATGCTTGGCTTGTGTGTTTGAATTTTGTTTTATTAATTGACCTAATCACCTGGTTTTTGCGAAAGATCATTGCTTCATCAGGATTTTCCTTGGTATAGAATCGTAAGTTATCGATGGGATTCTGATCCTTCATTCCATAGTCAAACGTTACCAACTAAAATTACATAAAATCAAATCATTTTTAAGATGCACAACGTGATCTTATTACCAACTTTTATTAACAAAAATTCGTGCAAGGCAAAAGCACCTAAGACTAATATCCTGCAAGATGAGAATAAAAAGTGTGTACGACTAGTGCAAAAGAAACAAATCCTACACGACCAAAATTCCCCCTTCAAATATTTGATGGTCCATCCCTAAACGATTTTTGTCGATCTTTTCTTCCTTGCATGAAGTTTTCCCTGTTTTTTCTCAACCGTCCATGTCATTATTCTAAGGCCTCCTAATTGAACAACATTTCATGTTGATTAACGTCATCGACTGAGTATATTTAGGTTAATTTATGAGTTACAGCTTAGCTTACGTCAACAATGATGTCATTAGGATCAAGTGGTTTCCCATGATCCATATCGGGCGGTACTTGTTCGGCTATTTCCTTGCAAATATCTGGCTTTTCTTCGTTGTCTCGACGATGTTTCAGGATGGTATGACCGAGACACTTGTATAATTGCCGTTTCTCAATACGTTGGATTAACTCTTTGGCCTAGATATAGATACAGACAGAAATGATTGGCAATAAATGCAATGATGGTGTTGATGATGGTGATGATGATAAGGGTTACGATGGTGATGATAGTATTGCTGATGATGTTGATGAATTTTGAGGTATGGTGACGACGATAAACAGCATTGGTTAAAACTGTTTTTACATGTACGTTGGTTCCAATTGGTATTGCAATAAGACTCCATCGAGTTTAAAGGTGCCAAAAATAACCTTGAATAGACACATTTATTTCAACATCTGAACATACCGGTTTTAAGTTGGGGTCAGTAGAATACAGTATCTGATAATAGACGTTATCAGTTAGCTTCATGTAGGCTTCCATATCATGGATTGCCTCTGACATCTTTTTCAAAGTGCTGAAAACAAAACATTGATGAGCCTTGTTAGAACTGCCAGGATAAAAATGTAAACCTTCCCGCTAGCTATCAGCACAGATATTTGTTTTCAAGCACAGACAACAAAACATGACAATCAATATTTTAAACATCTGTCAGTTTAAAAACGACAAAGAAAACTGAACGACTACTGTGTATTGAGAAGGACATCATTTCATGCCACAAAATATATACTAGTATATCATACCCATTCTTGCCTTCTATTTTCAAATAAGGGTCGGCTTTTAAAAAAGCCTCACAGATCCTGAAAGAGACAACATTCAAAAAGGTTTAGAACTTCATACGAGGCAGACTCGTACACAGTCGTTACTTGAGAGCCGCGGTGCGCTAAGGCACTTTGGAAGGCAATAAAAAATTCCATCTGTTTGTGCTTTACTACCATCACTCTTTGCAAGCGCACAGAATAAGAAGCGACTGGGAACGAGTCTGCAAATGAGAAAGAATGGCTGGGTTTGTGATGGTACTTGGCATGTATGATGGTGGGATGTCATGCCAGAGTCTCCACGCACTGACCCCATTAGACTCCCTCGTAGTTTTGATCATTTAGGGTATGCCAAGCAATGCTTCTAAAGAAAAGATTAAAAGAAAATGAAATACGTCCCAATAGATTGTAACTTACATGATTTCAATAATATTTGAGGTCTTATGTTGATAAGCTCGTCGAAATAAACAGAATCTTGTGTGGAACATGTCGTAGATGTTACCAGCTTCCTTATCTCGCACACAAATCTGCATTCTGTTCAGTTCGACTTTGAGAACACGAGCCATTTTGATGTAACGCCTAAACAAGTAGTAAAACCTTCAGTGTATGCAATAAATGGATTTAAACTGAATATCAGATAGTAGTTAGAGGAAACATCTTCTTATTAGGAGCAAAGGGAAATGTAGGGTTGCGGTTTCTGCATCTTTCAATTCCTTTTCGTAGTTATTTGCGTAAGAATGGGAATTGGTATGGCTCAATAGAGTATGCGATAAGAGAGCTTATTATATAACATACAGTGTTTCTCTCATGTGATAAAAATCGTATCAACACATGTGTTCAGTGGTGATATTCCTATTTATCCATTTGGATTTTTGTTCGGCCAATCACAAAGCGAGATTTACTTTTTAAGTTATATAATAAACAGAATAGTACATGGTCGCTTGGAGATATGAAATTTATCTTCTTGTGTTCAACTCGATATCTCACTCGTTGGCCAGATTGCAGGAGTCGCAGTCGCATCATCAAAACATCTCAAGACAAAAGTGCGGAGATTGGTAACCAGTTTCTAAAAATAGCACGACGAGTAAAGCCCCTGATGGAGGATAAGCTCTCTTATCTCATACTCTCTCGTATGGCTATAGTACCGCTACGATACGGAACATGACTCTTGTTTCTTTGGCGTTACGATATGACACAGTAACTGTTTCACACTAATTCATCATTTCCGTGGAAAAATATAGAATTTGAAAAACGATGATAAAATTCAAATTCATTCTCTGTAGTCTTTTTCAGCAACTCGAGTGTGTTAAGGTCGTTAAGGCCTGGTTCTGACAATTATCCAAGCAAAAATGAAAAAAAATCATAAAACTTGGGCCAGTTGCTCAAAGCTCGATTAGTGCTAATCCAGGGTTGACTCTAAAGGTTTTCGAGTTAACCCAGGATAAGTGCGGCCCTGTACTTCTTCGTGAAACGTAAAGAAATTTTACACAAGTTAAAAAACCTTTATTTCAAGAGTAATAATAATCACATGATAGAGCATGTGACATTGATTTTGAAAGATATGATTTCAATGGTTTCACTTACTTATGATCAAAGGAATTCTTAATTCCAAGGTTGTGGCAGTCACGGGCAAAGTAGTCCCACTTATCCACGTCAATTCCAGTCCGCTTGTTAGCAACAATCTGTGACAATTTATTAACATCTGTTATTAAAATGTACAACTTCGGTAGGCAGCAAATAATGAATCAAGGGGCCCTCCCTATAATACACTAGACAGGATATCACAGGGAAAAAATCGTGATTCCCAAAATGGGTTGATTTTGGTTTAAGGTTGGGAAAATGCTACAAAATCCAACATTGGGTTCAAAATTGGGATTCCCAAAATGGGTTTATTTTGGGTTATTGTTGGGAAAGTGCTACAAAAACCGAAAAAAAAAAAAAAAAAAAAAACATTCTGGGAATCACAAATTTTTTCCTGAGTATGCCGCCCAAAAGTGGCATCTTTCTCAGGACCCATGTGTGCAGAATGGCTAGAAAAACATAATGGAGAACCTTTTTTTAGGGAAAGATATGTGCAAAAGGGAAAATTATCCAAAATTTACTATAATGTGAAAGGGTACTGGGTTGGGAATTTAGGAACATCCATGTGTGAAGAAGTCTAGAATGGCTTTTCTCACCCCCTCCCCTCACCCAATCAGGACCAGGAGCACGAGGGAACTCCTTTCCAAAAAGGATAATTGTGCTTGTTGGACGTGACTGTACTATTTAGAGATTACATAAAATAAGATCCGGTGCATTTTAGGAGTGAGAGTTCATTACGATTCATTGTCTAATAGTTGAAATAGTATAAATATCCCATAAGACAATTAAACATATGGAGTTTTTTCTAAACTATGGACTTCACCATTTTTACGTCTTAGTATCAAAATGGACGCTAAATACCTCATAAAGGTAACTTTTTGATTTGGGTCTTCCCGTGTAAGGCCAGTCCTGAAAAACATCAATGTTAGCAATGACAAACAATTGACAAGACACAAGAGATGAGAAGAGGAAGAGAAGGGTATTGAAGGAAATGGAATTGAAGGCAAGGCAAGGTACCTGTGTCTTAGCTGGTGTGTCTCCTCTCGGCCCAGCAATGAGTTCTTTGATGAAAATCATATCTTTATCTTCAAGGCCATACTTTTCAAACTCTTGCTTCAAATCATTTGATTCCACAAGATAATCAAACATATCAACACTTGCTGTCTCATGCTGTAAAACAAGAATAGAATGCACATTATCCTGTATACTGTCTATAACCATGGTGATCATTGTGCACATCACACCATCATCATCATCATCACTGCTATCATTACTAACACCATCACAATCATAATCACTGCCATCGTTACTAACACCATCACAATCATAATCGCTGCCATTGTTACTAACAACATCACAATCATAATTGCTGCCATTGTTACTAATACCATCACAATCATAATCACTGCCATCGTTACTAATACCATCACAATCATAATCACTGCCATTGTTACTAATACCATCACAATCATAATCACTGCCATTGTTACTAATACCATAACAATCATAATCACTGCTATCATTACTAACACCATCATCATCATCATTACCACTGCTATGTAATCATTACTAAGACCATCAAGATCATCATTACCACTGCTATCATTACTAACACCATCATCATCATCATAATCATTGTCATCATAATCATTAAGCATTAGTTAATCATTTAATGTCACATACTTTCCAGGTACAGCCAGGTACAGCAGTTGGAATAAACTGGACATCAAACATGTGAGAGAATGGACCATGCCCTTGAGGATTAAATCACAAAATATTCAGAACAATAATTATTACACCAAGAAGTATCTAAAGTCAAAGTAATTTTCACTGAAATTGAGATTTGAGCACTGAGATTCAGTTTAGCAGAATTCTCTTTTTTTTTGGTCATTGCATTGCACAATAATATTACAATTTTATTATAGCAATCGCTTTGTGGGATGATATTTCATTTTAAAATTTGAAGAGGAAGATATGAATTTTTAGAAAATTTACAATGACATATGAGAATTGAGTCTGTGATCTTTAACATTCTGACTTGGCTGCTTAAATATATCATTTACCTAAATCATGACAAAGTCCAGCAATACAAACACAGAGAACATCTTGGTCAGTGATACCAAGCTCTGGTTGCCTCTTCTGCAGACTCTTGGCTAATCGCCCAGCAAGATATGATGTTCTGAATTACAAAAATTAATCATTAATATCATAAAGGCAATAGTAAATTATTGCACAATTATATTACACTGACCAATAACGGGGCTACTTAAAAGAACGCCCAAGGACACAGGTAACGATCATCCTCAGTGATAGGTCTACCCTAATACATACTAACTACTAATCAACCTCATGCTTGTAAAACTGGATTACATACTATGAATATTAGAGATTGTAAAGGACATTGAGACAGTAGGTAAAATGCACTATATAAACACTACTAACATTACATTAATTTCAGCAAACTTTATTTGGCATCATACATGTTGCATCAATAAACAAGGCAAAATTATAATTAAAAAAAAAACACATGTTAGCAGATAAAATGGATTTTGGTAGGCAACAATGACATTTGTAGCCTGCTACATGAAATTGAGTGAGCCTTACTGTTATCCTATCACTGCTGTGGTTATGAATAATTACCCTATGCTGTGTTCAAATCGGTTATGTGCTGCACCAGGGAAAACAAAGTAACACCCACCTAGGATATAAAAAGATCTCAACATAAAAATATAAACAAAACAAAGTTCCTGGTACATTACATATACTGCATCAAACAATTTGCAAACTACATTTCCACACCACCAACAGCAGTACTGTTGCCAGGTTCAAATGAGCAACTTACAATCTCTATGCGATTTCGGCATTATAATCTCATCAATAACGTGTTGATTATAACAATGATAATTATAAGATGATAATCACGGTGATAATGCAAATAAAGCCAGACTCATATAATACAATTAAAATGACCTTAATAATATGATGGTGATGATGATGGTGATAATGGTGATGATGATGGTGATAATGGTGATGATAATGGTGATAATGGTGATGATGATGGTGATAATGATGATGGTGATGATGACAGATGACAGATGACTCACCTAATTGTTTTAAATTTCTTAGTCTTTGGAACTGAGGTGTATCAATAACTTTAACCAGTAGTGGGTGGACCTCTATATGACCATGTACAGGATCATTAAATACCTGATGTTAGATTCTGCATCAGTAATTATTGACAGATTTCATACCCTGAGTGCCTGGGGCTAGTTTCCCTCATATTATGACAATAAAAAAAAACAGTCATTACTATGAAAGACAACCTCAAAATTTATAAAATCTGAAAATTTAGTGTTGATTGAATGAAATCAAAGTGAGATATGAGCATTCAAATTTACAAAGAAATGTATGAAAACCAGACATTTTGTCCTGTTCCCATACTTTTCCTCTTAACTTTTGGATGACTCATATTTCATGCAAACCTTACTCTATCACCACCAAACATTGTCACTAGAAAAACCTTGATGGGCACATTCACAATGTTGACTCTTTTGTTGATTGACAAAATGTAAGGAAAATTTGCCCCAATCCTCCACAATGTCTGCTATATTTATTGATAGCAGAAGAAAAACATAATTGAATGAAAACATAAAAAAGTATGGGTTCCTAATCTTTGAGATTAGACACAAGGGTCACAGATCCACGATTTTCAAAAGGGCGAGTCAATTTGTAAATAAAACAACTTATGTCAAATGAAAAGGTAGTCATCAGATCATAGTTGATATTATCAACAAAGATCTTCAATGGCAACTCCTCATGAAACTCTATCAGATAGGGACTCTTGCTTGACAATAACTTGTCAAAATGGTGTTGAGACTGAAGAATATCTACCAGTACCTTCTGGTGTAGAACTGTTGTTGTTGTTGTGGATGTTGATGTAGATGCCAAGGGAATTCTAAATAGCTTAAGGGTTGCTAGCAATCTCCCTACTTGTTCTTTTTCACTGAAAGACAATACAGACAACCATCACCAAACAGGCATATCCTATTTGACAACACAAATTGACAACAAATATACTGTTTAACTTCACACTAGACTAAGACTAGACTGGTGAATCACTTGGACTGCATCAGTGTTTCTAAGAAACAGTTGCAATAATAGTTATTGGTAAGATAATTGTAACATCATAGAAGCTCAAGAGGAAATACTGAAATTTCAGACATTAGTCCTTTGCATCATGTTTTGATGAAGGACTAACATCTGAATTGTCAATACCTTCTTTCAAGTTCACACTTAACAAAATTTAAATTCAACTAAAACTTGCTTATATGCTAGTGATTCATAACTACTAAGTTTCTTAATAATCAGATCTTTTTCACTAACTTTTTTAAAATTTTCATCATTTTTGTGTGTGTGTGTGTTCAGTTCGGGTTCTGGTTAGGTACCAGTTGCACAAATCCTCGATATTGATTTCCAGCAGATAATTCCTACCCATAGGACAATTTCTATAATACATTCAAATATGATGCAGCACATAACTTTTATCTGGCAGATAACTTTGTCCAGGATTCTGACCATTGGTAAATATGAACTCATTCTTACCATATTCCATACTTGTCAAGATCTTCAACATCAATATTGGCTAGATCCGAGCCTGTAACTCCATTTTCTACCATAATAATTAGAGAAACATCATGATACAGTGCAATAAAATAATAATGACAATAGTGATGGTTGCATGTTATAACCATGAACTAAGCCTCATGACTTTTCACATTGCCACAAAGGAATCACAAATTTCAAAATGAAAGAATTTTGAATTAAACTACAGTGGTATAGAGATGAAGTGAAACCATTATCAAGGGCAGATCCAGGATTGTTTTCAGGAGGGGGTGCACTTTCCAGTAAACATGAAATACTGAGGTTATTTTGGAAAATTATTTTATAAGACAAAGATTCGAAATCCTTCCAGTAGGGGGTGTGCACCCCTAGTACACCCCTCCCCTCGATCCACCACTAATTATTCCTCAGGTTTTTTTATAAGGTTATGGCTGGACATGCTATATTAATATTATTATTGGCAAACTGCAGGCAACACATTAAAATTTCCACATAACAAGCAATTCTATGCCATTGAGTTCTAAAACAATGCTAATGAACATTGCATGTGGGATTAATTCCCATAAACGCCCAGTAAGAACAACACAACATTTTGTTTGGCCAAAAGGAGAGGTTTATTAACAACAAGCAGAAACACTAAAGAACCATGAAGTGAAACTACAAACTACAAGCAAAATAAACCTCTCCGCCCACACCATATGTTTGATTAATACAAGGAGAAACAAAAGGAACAAAGTATTAACCAGAATATGGGTGGGAGGGTGGGAAAATAAACTAACTAGAACGATAATGTAGCTAACACACAATAGTGACCTGCACTTGAGCGGCGACACAACTAAAGGACAAAGCCTGACCTCAAGACACACGACACCACGACAACATCCTAAGTAAAATGTTAACTGCTAGGCTATGTGAATTAAATATTTTGAATGAATCCAAAATTAGACAATTCCCATAAACGCCCAGTAAGAACAACACAACATTTTGTTTGGCCAAAAGGAGAGGTTTATTAACAACAAGCAGAAACACTAAAGAACCATGAAGTGAAACTACAAACTACAAGCAAAATAAACCTCTCCGCCCACCAAACCCCAAACAAAATGTTGAGTTGAACATCCAAGAAAATAAAACACGATTAAGATAAAGCGGATAAATCCGAACTCATGTGCTGTGAAACCCTTAATTTGGCTGCCAAGGAAGAATCAAGGTACGACTTATACGCGTCTGAAGACCAGTCACCGAAGACCTGAATAAGTTCCCCAGGAACTCCAGACGAGAAGGCCCAATTAGCACCGCCCCTACGAAAAGAATGCCCCCTGAAAAGATGCCAATCTCTGACCCCTGCTAACTGGAGACGCGACCGAAAAACATTAACAAACTCAGATTTAGAAAATGGACTAAATGAACCGGAATCGGAGAGACGGCCGAACGCTGGAGCACTGTTGTGTGCCGGGCAGAGAGCACACATACGTGAAAACATAGCTACCGGGCATAAAGGAGAATTAGGGATGCGGACTAAAGGAAGAATAAGCCGGCGACTACCCGTCTGATTAGTTTTAGACCATTTAAACACAACATTAAGGCCATGCGGGGCTAAGGAAATATCTTCCCGACACAAATGTTTACGAGGATCGAACGAACTAGACGAAGCCGGTACAATATTCGAAACTCGCGCGAATAAAAAGAAAGCAAACAGGAAAGCACATGAAAAGGAAACGTCTTCGCCTGAACTAGAAGGAGACGTGGTGAAACGAATAATACTAAGTAAAATTTCGGGTGTGACCGGGGGGGCCCTGACTGGACAATGAAAGGCTAACCGATCAATACCCCGCAAAGTAAGTCTAAGGGGAAATGAAGAAAGGGAAGGGAAATCCAACCCCGATGCTACATGTAAAAACTTAACCCCACTAACATAATTACGAACAGAAACAGGCGTGAAGGACCTGCTCAAAAACTGACAATACAAGCAAATGATATCAATTGACGCCGGAAGGGCTGTCAAGGAAAAATATGTACAAAAGGCTAAATAAGTTCTCCATTGCGTGACATGGTTCTTGTGAGTGCCTTCAGCAAAGGCGGCACGTCGAGTCCGCTGTAAATCATTCCGAAGTTCCACGAGTTCTTGCGCTGCAAAAGGAATATTAAAAATCAAGTACTTCAAACAATGAAGGGTGAACTTGAGTTTCAGTCAAAGCTGAAAAGTTTGGCATTGCATGAAACTTTCTCTCAAACGAGTTATCAAGATGCCAGCGCGACAACAAATCCGCAGAGCGATTTTGCTCACTGGAAAGATGTAAAGCATATAATTCAAATTGATGCTGAGCTGCAACGAGCCAAATGGAACGTAAACACGCTGCCAGCTTCTGATCCTGCACCTTCCCCGACGCCAGCGCTGCAACCACAGCAATATTATCACAATACAAACGAATGCGAAGCCCGGACCACATGTGTCCCCATAAACGAACGGCGACAAGAATAGCTATAGCCTCTAAATGATGAATAGCCGAATACTCAGTCGTAATTGAAGCGGGAAACGCAGCGTGAAAATAATAAACATCCGTAAGGCCACCACAACCAGACAAACAGGCATCAGTCGAGAACACTGCATCAGGGGAAGACCATTGAGGAATAGAAATGACTGACACACCATTATATGAACGTAGAAAACGTAGCCACCACTGAATGTCTTTGCGGAACTCAGCTGTTAGGCGTACACGATGAGAAGATCTCCGTAGCGTTCGTAGTAGCGACAATATTCGAGATAAAAACAGACGACTTTGACGGACACACTTAGACACAAATGAGAGCTTACCAACAAGCGACTGAAGTTCCCTTCGAGTAGCCACCTTTTTTGCTTGCCACTCGACCAGCAACGACTGGATTTCATTAAGTCGACTGGAAGTTACGGACATAGTCATACTTTCGGTATCAAAAAGGACCCCTAAGCAAGTCACCGACGTTGAAGGCGGTTGAATTTTTGATGATGACTCTTCCAATCCCAACTCACAAAGCAAAGTACCGGAGAAGTCAAAGGCTGAATAAACGGACGACGCAGACTCTATTCCTATAAAATCGTCCAGGTAATTAAGAACGTGGAAACCATGTGATTGACAGATATAGCTAATCGCGTTCGTAATACGTTGACAGGCCATCGCAGCCGAGCGCAAACCCATGGGGAGGACAACATCACAATACAACTGGTCACGCCACTTATAACACAACAAAGGATAGTCAAACGGATCAACCGGAAACTGACGATACGCACGTTTCAAATCACGTTTGTAAATCAAACAGCCAGAACCACGTTGTTCAATCAGGGCGCAAATGGAATCAACAGTCGGATACGTCAGTGAAATATCTTCACCTAAATATTCACTAGAAGAAATACCATCGTTAACGGAAGAACCCGGAGGCCAGCTAAGGTCAACAATGATGCGACGGTCAAGACTTTCCGGTTTCGGCACAGAATTAAGTGGTGAAATCGCAACGTCACATTTAAACGGATTGGAAGTAAATGGTCCAATGTCAGCATTTAACGACTTTTCGGTTAACAAATAGCGATCAATGTGCTCAGAAAATTCTAACGCTCCTTTATGATTACGAAAGTCGCACACCGGAAAATTATGTTTACTATAATCATAGCCCACCGGCCAACCAAACTCTAACAAGTCACAGAGTAAAGTGTCGGAGTAATCTTGAAGATAATCTCGCCAGACGGTTATCTGTAAACGAGAAGGAACTGGTATTCTCGCATGACGGAAATTGGGCAATCCGGAGAGAGACACACGTTCATGTAACGAGATGAATAAATCAGAAGAAAACAAACTTGAACTGTCACAAGGCGTAAGAACCGAACCAGACGCACTGTGTTGTGTACTTACTGGTGAAACATCACCACTAACGTTACTAATGTTCGACAAAATAGGGGAACTTTTAACAACGTTACTGGGAGAAAAATCCCTGGAAAACTTCGAGAAACTGTTACGAATTGAATTTTCATAAGACGTCTCAACAAGAGGAACCGTGGAAATACAACTTGATAAACTTGTACTTGCTAAACTGTTACTTGATACGTGATCATTTGATAAATTGATACTTGATAAACTAGTACTGGATAAACCATAACTTGATAGACTATTACTTGATAAACTGTTACTTGATACGTGATCATTTGATAAATTGATACTTGATAAACTAGTACTGGATAAACCATAACTTGATATACTATTACTTGATAAACTGTTACTTGATACGTGATCATTTGATAAATTGATACTTGATAAACTAGTACTGGATAAACCATAACTTGATAGACTATTACTTGATAAAATGTTACTCGATACGTGATCGCTTGACAAACTGTTACTAGATAAACGTTTATTAGTGAAAGTGTTACTTGGTAGAATGGTATTTGCGACATTATTACGTAATAACTCGTTCTCAAAACTTACGTTCAGTCATTGAGGATGTGAAGACGACGTCGACGACTTCGGGACCCCTAGAGGACAGTCCGCAGAACTTTCAGCATGCCGCTTACATTCTTGTGCGGAGAGCCAGCACTTAGCACAAATGTGCTGAACCCACTTCTTTTCCTTCCTGATAAGACCCCAGTGATCTTGAGTATAGGAGCACTTACCAGTTTGAAAAGCGCGACAAAAATGAGTTTGTCGCGATGGCGCGGTTGAGCTGTGATCGGCACGAGAATGACTCTGAGTGGGAAAGAGAATTCGGCTTTCAAGATGAGCGAATGAATCGCCCCAGCATAATCGACCACATTCAATCTCGAACAGAACAGCAGCATGTAACGATCGGACTAGAGGCCAAGGAAACTGGGTAGCGGAGTACATCAAGCTAGCAAAATGTTCAATCCTAGCGGTCCGCTCGTTAGCGTCCAAATGAGGAAGGCGCAGTATGGAAGCAAAACCCGCTGCAAACTCCGGCAAGGATAACTTATCGTACGTAATATCTTTTGAAACATACGACAAGCTAAGTTCGCTGTGCGGCCATATCTGCGGATACCGCACCCGGCTGGTAAGTTTTGCCGTTTTCCCCGATCTCAACTTCGACTTACCTCGACTGCGAGAGCCGAGTGAACGCGCACCTTGCAATTCTTCGTCAGAACTGGATTCCTCCAACCCCAGAGCTTGTAACTGTTGTTCCACAGTATTCATAACGGTAGGGAACTCTCGTAGTGATGCGACATTAGTACGTGGACGGCTTGTCGAAGGGGGCGGAACCCCAACTCTCTGTACTTGCACGGGTGGTTCAACAGTACTACGAATTTGTGCGTTCGCGGCCTGAAGCTCAGCGAGTTGCTGCTGTAGGGTATGTAGTTCTTGCTGAGCTACTAAGCGATCATTTTCGGCCTTAGCCGCGGCAATCGCTTCTCTCAAAGAGTTTACATCTGGATCGCGCTGAACATCATTCGCCACACACGATTCTGACTCCTCTCGTAGATTATCATCTTCTACACTATTAGTGTGTAAACCAGCTTCAAGTGCGGCGTAATCAACTCGGTTCATCGGTCGTCTGGATCTTTCCGCCGCCATAACAATAAAAATAAACTAACTAGAACGATAATGTAGCTAACACACAATAGTGACCTGCACTTGAGCGGCGACACAACTAAAGGACAAAGCCTGACCTCAAGACACACGACACCACGACAACATCCTAAGTAAAATATTAACTGCTAGGCTATGTGAATTAAATATTTTGAATGAATCCAAAATTAGACATACGCTTGCTTGCACAAAGGCAAGTTCAATCAGCTGATTATTGTAAACATTTTATTTTTCTATGGGACAGCACAAAACATTTGTTTTCAACTACATGAAGGCATCTTAAGGACTTTATTTTTGCTTGTTGTGCCACGTAGTGTATATACCTACATACGATAGTCATTTGCAGAGCTCATCTTGCTTATAAGCTATCTTTTAAAACTCATTAGCATTACAAAATTTAATTGCCATGTGAAAACACTCTAACAGCTCCTAATATTACAAAACCCTTTGTTAAAATGCTGATTTACAACAATACCCTTTCAGTGAACATTACCAAAGGAAAACAATAGCCAAATTATAAACTCTTTTGTGAAGTAAATATATGTAAATATATGTAAATAAATTATTAGTGTTTTAGTTTACTATTCATCATTTCAAAATTTTTCATTTAAGCAATCTGGATAATCTGGATTAAAAAAGTTATTTACATAACTCGATATTCATCTGGTATACAAAGGAGGCTGTCTAGCTTTTTTTAATATTGATATATGATAGTGTGAATATGACAATTTAACAACAATTTCGAAACAATTATTGACAACAAAAACTTTAAATTTTAATAGTTACAGTCCTATAAATCAGTAAGACTATACTTCAAATAAAATCAAATATGGCAGAAAACGCAGATGTAAAATCTGACTTTAAAAGTTATAATATTTTATCAATAATTCACATTACCAAACTTCTTGGACGATTCATTTGACGATTTGAGTGTGTCAATCGGGCACTCGAACTAATAATACACCCACATACCTTGGAATACTTTTGCAGCATCTGAAAAACCTTTGTCGTCTAAAAACTGTGCTACTTCATGAATTCCCCAATCTCTAAATTCAGCAACATTTAAAATACAAGTTTCAATCCCAGTGTCGGTCCTCGTTCTTTTCGACGAGCTTGCTGTCTTATTAAGTTTGAAGTAATCTGGTATTTGAACAGTTCCTTCTTTCCTTTTTCGAGAATTTCCTTGTTTAGTCATTGTTAAAGACTTAAGTTATGATAAAAAGTAAAATCTAAAAGGCTTCTTTCGATGTTTTAGTGAAATTTTAAATCCAAGCCGAAGTTCAATTCGCGCTAAAATTAAAATTTATATACAGTAGTGCCAGGCAAGCGCAGTTGTAGAAAACACAGGAGGACCAAGATAACTGGACTTTATTGCGAGAGACTGAGGAAGAGTCTTGCATTTCAAACATACAAACAGCAACTACAAACAGCAAAAACTTACAATAACAAGTTCAAACAGCAACATTGAACAATCAATGTTCAAAGACAACAATAATAACAAGAACATTGAATAGCAACAAACCTGAATAAAAACAAAAAACAATAACAACTGAAACAATAAACATAACTGAAACACAAAAGACAAAACAATGACCGAATAATAACAACTAACAAAGTCACCATAAAAAATAGCCAATAAGCAAATAAACGACAATGACAGTGACCCCTAGAGCTATGTTTCGCTAAGTGGAGTATTGATTCCTAATAGGGCTACTGTACATATGCTGAACAGGTCGAAGTGTATACCCACAGGTAGCCAAAGCTGTTTGTGACCGTTTTTAACGATAAACGAAAAAAATAAAAAAATGTTGAAAATTAAAGTCTGTATATGTGTATTGTCTTTTTATTTATATCCCGGTAGAGTTTCAGGCCATTTTGCGCAATATTAAGTGATTTTTAAAACTCACAAACGGCTAGCTTGGGCTACCTGTGCTATACCCAGACAAAGTATATGCCCTGGTCCTCCCTTCCTGTTGTAGTTGTTTACAAAATGGCGGCAAAACTTACGATAAATGCCTTCATAATGCAAAAAAATGTATTACAGCCGTTCTCGATAACACGCGACCTCAGACTCAATTTGTTGAACCGAAAAGTCGTTTCTCGTCAAGGAGGTTACCATGACAATACTCGGTCCAGTCTGCCGCCGTGAATTTGTTGACAGCGTGTGTTTGACACTTTCTACATCTTTCTACACGAAATTTCTTTACAAAGATGTCTTTCCAGCGATTTCTCGAGGATTTTGCTGGAGATTTGTCTCAAGACTTGTGTGAGGATACACAAAGTTCGCAAATATTTGACCAAGAAGATGAAACCGTAAGTTTGAAAATTTTCGAGCTTACGCGTGCTTCTGTTTATCACATAAGCATCGATTGAAGTTATCTTCATTTTTCGCGGATTTGTTCTTCCTGGGTGAATCGTTCACCGATCCCCTTTCTCCGTAAATTCTCAGGACTTTTTTCACAAATGTCTGGCTTACAAAAAGCCTTTCTGCAACCTCTTTCGCTGAAAAACCTCTTTGTTTCGAAATGACAATTCTCCATCTCAGCGAAATGGAATATGCTCGAGTCATGCTTGATCTAAGCTTAGTACAATGTACTTCAACAACAAAAATTCCGCCAAAACACACTCACGGCGGTAGACTGGAACAAGTATTGTCATGGTAACCTCCTTGACGAGAAACGAGTTTTCGGTTGAACAAATTGAGTCGGAGGTCGCGTGTTATCGAGAACGGCTGTAACAAGGGGTTTAAATGGCGAAAAAACGTTGCTTTGATTAGTATATGCAAATCATGGAACTTAAATATAGATCAAGAATTCGTGCTGTGAGAATTGTTCGCCTGAGGAGGAAAAAATCAATTCACTTCATACTCGTAAGTCTTAACATTGAAAATCTTTGCAAACTGAAAAATACGAAAAAAAATTAACATAAAATAGAATAAAATACAACAAAATTGAAAAAAAAATTGGTAGTCCAAAGGGGGGGTCCATGAATGGTGGTCCATGGACCAGGTCCACACTAGTGGTCCACAGCCCCGGGGGCAGTGATTTGAACCTTCCCGGTCCTCCCTGGTCCTCCATGTTAGGTGTTGGGCTGAGGGCTAATAACCCACTCCAATAACTCAATGATTATTACAGAAACCATAAGTTTTTCAAATCTCACCAATCAAGGGAACCCAGAATCCGTCTCTCATCAAATAGGAGTTAGCTGTTTGACATCCGACTATCAAATGGTAGACCCTAATAATGTATTGAAGTACGCCGGAACTGGAATGTGAGGCTTATCTCCAGTGTAATATAATTTATGCTCACAAGTGAGGTCACAATAACAGAGAAACAAAAGGAGTATTGTCTTTAAAAACGACTCACTATTGTGACCTCACTTGTGAAACATAAGTTGTATTACACTGTACACTGAAGATAAACTGATTGTGAGGCACGACCTAGGTTTCGAAGTAGATAGCTAAAGGTAAAGATACAACTTGAAACAAAAATGACAATATCAACAACAGCAAATAACTGTACTGACAACAAAGAACAAAAAGCAATATTAACGCTTGATGACATCAGCTATATCTAAACATTTGTTTCGTGTTGAACTCGTTACTTTTCCTTTTATTACACGTGGTACACCGTAATCCATCATTCAATTCCATCAAAAATACTGAATAAATAAATATATTTTAGCGCGCGTAAAATCTTTTTCTCTCTCTTTGGTTGCCTATTTCAAGCGCACGAACGAATATTGGGCTTGCTGTGGAATGGTTAGATGATGGACAGGATAACTGATGAAGAATACATTTGAGATTTTTATTTTATCATAGTCGCGCCCGTACCGAAAGGTATTTATCTAGAATCTCAAGCACTTGTCAAGCATGATTTTCAAATAACGAGACCATCGAGACCATAGGAAGCCCAGATTATAAATCGCGCGCAGTAGTTTGATTTTTACACAGGAAACCCAAAGACAAAAGAATTGTTCATGCGAGCTAAGTTTTATTCTTTTCTTGTTAATATGTGATAGATTAGGGGTCCCTGTGTGAGGTATTTCAGCATTGAAAGACATGAAAGAATCTAAGGCGGTACCGGGTATTGTTTATTCAGTATTCTTGAAAAAGAGGGCCTGAAAAAAAAGTTATTGAAAAATATCGATCACTAATGAGTTTGCATATATTAGATGCGTTCATATATACTTATTCCTTGAAAAAATTTGATAGTGCAAGTTTTACTTAAAAAAAATCCTCTGTGCGCGGTGTACAGTTCCGTTCTAGCCTCGTCATCAAATAATGTACTCTTTAGAACTTGTCTCCAGTGTTAACAGCTTTAAAGTGAGATAACTTTTTACCCCCGTCTGTATGCCATACTAATTTTCAAAATTCTTTCATATCGAAATTTTCTATTTCTTCGGGAATACAGGAACAACACTCAAGAATAACGAACAGAAGTATTATGGTAAAGCGTCGGGGTAAAACGTCATCACGTATCAGGAACTGTAAAATCAACTTCTGTTAGGTAGAAACGACTGATTTTTTTTCCATTTTTCGCTGTGGTATCAGTATTTTGTCAAATGTAGGCTGCGGTATTTAGTGTTTGTGCATTTTTCAGTGCGGTATTGTTGCTTTCAAACCTCCTTACCAGCCCTCCCTCCTTTTTCAAATATATGCAGTGTACTGAAGCGCCTTGGAAGAATCGCAATTCATGACAGCACATAGACTCTTCCTCAGTCTCTCGCTCCGTCGCTACGCTCTCCGCATAGAGATCTATGCGGAGAGCGTAGGTACGGAGCGAGAGACTGAGGAAGAGTCTGGACAGCAAAATCTTCTTTAACCTGCAGCCCCACGCGAGTGAATATCTCACAATTTAAGTTTCGCATATAATATTTTTGTTTAGGAACATCATTTGTGCACACTCAATTAAGATAGATGTTTATATTTATTTGTTCACATTACGGCCCATTTAATAACATTTGGTTATATCATACTGAGCAGGCATCACGATTTCGTTAACCTTCTATTAATGCCTACACCATCTATAGTTTAAATTGCTTCACATATATTTTTATCCCTTTCATGACGCTAATTTAATTTAGTAGTAGGCTAGTTTAATGGGTCTAGTCTAGTATACAGTGTCTAACTAGTCTACAGGGTCTAGTCTACGTTGATCTAGTATACATGGTCTAATACAGGGTCTAGTCTAGTCTACAGGGTCTAGTCTAGTCTACAGGGTCTAGTGTAATCTACAGTGTCTAGTCTAGTCTACAGGGTCTAGTCTACAGGGTCTAGTCTAATCTACAGGGTCTAGTCTAGTCTACAGGGTCTGGTCTAATCTACAGGGTCTAGTCTAGTCTACAGGGTCTAGTCTAGTCTACAGGGTCTAGTCTACTCTGCAGTGTTTAGTGTAGTCTAAAGGGTCTAGTCTAGTCTAGTCTAGTCTAGTCTAGTCTAGTCTAGTCTAGTCTAGTCTAGTCTAGATATTACAGCTATATTTTATGTTATATCTTGTGCTATATCCAAGCCTAATGTAAAAACGTTTTTTAGCTAATTTTCTCATATATTCTGCCAGTATATCACTACAATTCGACCATGCACTTTTACCATTTCATGCACACTAGAGGCTAAAAATGTGTAAACAATAATTCTAATTTTGTGCATCATCCAAAGTGCTTACTGCTGAAGATAAACATAGAACAAAAAAAAAATTAGCTGATAGGGTTACCTGTAGCGGATGGAAGGTGAGAAGACTAGATCGAGCTAAATTAGTGATTAATTCATTGGTTGACATTGATAGATTAAATAATTGGTCGATTGATCAGTTGAACTGAATTGATTCAGGTTGATTGATTGATATGCCGATTGATCACGAATGACTGGCAGAAAAGATTGCTACAATCGCGAAGATGAGGAGGGGGGATTTTCGATCGGAATAGGGTGGGGATGATCGTTGGAATTTTTGAAAATGACCCCAAAAAGGTACTAAGGTCACTCATAATTATTTATGAGTTAATCGTAGCGCAAAATTGCACACGTTTGTCAAGGAGTTTCAATCACTGAAAAATGTAACATTGTTGAAATAAGCTTTTTAATAATAATGTGTTGTATTCTAGTGAACCACTCCACTCCACTCCACTCCACTCCACACTGTACGTTATAGGCTGCTAAATTACACGAGATTAATCAATAAAGTCCGTTGGTAACGGTAAAAAGGTATTTTTTAGTAGTTGGTAGTTTGAGTGCTGATTTTGTGAGTGTGTTCAAGCTGGTTTTATCTTGCGATAAAAATGTAGAAAATGCTTTTTTAACGTAATAACGCTGTGTCTTCCCCTAAATCAATGTCACAGTACGCTTATGATCAACTTCAGCTCAACATTAACAACAGTGAGCAGGGTGTTGGAGAGGGGTGGGGGGAGGGGTTAGGGGTTGTCGTGATAGATCTTGTCTGCTATTGCAGATTAATTGTTATAACAATAACATTGATCTAATAAAATGTTTAGGACATACGCTTTGTAGCATTTACACAAAATGCTGATTTACAAATTGACTTTCAGTTTGATTGATTGAGTAAATGAAATAAGTCAGTTAACTATAGTTACCTGGGGGATGGTCAGCAACATTACATGTACGACACCATTCCTCAAACGCTCTAAAAACAAAACAGATGGCTTGTCAGACAAAAATTGACACCAAACCGCAGGGAGTATACCCTGGGTACCAGAGGCCGCGAGGGGCTGAGAAAGAGACGAAGAAGAGAGGCAGCCTCTGGTCAAACGAGTAACGAATCTCACTTCCATGTCTTGGAAGATGCGGATATTAACAGGTTAGCTCAGTTAGGAGAGCGTTGGCTGTTAACCGGGAGGCTGCGGGTTCGAACCCTCAACCGGACCATCACTCAGGGTCTTTAAATAATTGAGGAGAATGTTCTTCGATTTATAATTGTAAGGGTTCGCGTCTTCTCGGATAAGGACGATAAACTGGAGGTCCCGTCTCGCCACACTACACATTAACCATTAACGGGGGGACGTAAAAGAACGACTGAGGACGCAGGTAACGACCATCCTCGGTGATAGGCCTACACTAATACATACTAATTACTAATCAACCTCATGCTTGTAAATCCGGATTACATACTATAAATATTAAAGATTGTAAAGCACTACATTACATTACATATTAATAATGGATAATAATTAAAGCTTTTCATATCCACGTATATGGTGGTTCTTCGTCTGCAGACTCTCGCATTCATTCTCGCTATTACTCTCATCAGTCTCTTCTTTTCTTTCCACTTATGCCGACGAAGGACTAACTGCCAAAACGTTAGTTTCTTATACATTTCTGATAGTGATTCAACTATATGCTATATAGTCAACTCATTACCTGTATTACTATTCAATCCACACAACCTTCCTCACAATGTTGATATTGACTGAGGGAGGAAAATCGGAGAGAGTTTTTTATGAGAATGGAAAACAGTGCTGGGGCCGAACCGATTTGCAGGAAGCCTGGAAAGCGCCAATCACCGGATAAATCCCTATCCAGTCCCTATCCGAGGATAAACGATCGGGGATACTGGTCGGAATTTTTTCAAAAATACCCCTAAAAGATACCGGACGTTTTTCAAAATGGCGTAAGGGCGCGACTTAACAAATTTTTCATCTCTAAAAGATACCAAAATCATGAGTTTCAGTGGGTTTCCTCCCCTAAAAGATACCAAAAAGTGAGAATTTGGCAAATGTTGTATTTTTAAACCCTAAAAGAGACCAAATCGCCGATTTTTACCCCTCGGATTCCCCCCCCCCCCCGGGAAAAATTCTAAAGAAATTTTATAGAGTACATAACTTTATCCAGTGGATAACTTTATCCATGCTTTGTACAACTGATCCCTGTACTCTATTGTATCTTAACCGTAATTTACAAGACTGGATAACATCGGAATCACTGGAATCATTTGAAGTATCGTATAATCGTACCGTTTCCCACTCATACAAAAAAACGCTACACGACTCTATATGATGAAGGACCGCCTGACATTTAGGCAAGAACGCCATATCAGTTCCGCAGGTTATCGGCCAGTGCGCAACTGGAAAAGATGGTGATGATGACAAGGGCCAGACTCAGAAAATTTTGAAGGAAGCAGGGGAGGGGGGGGGGCACAACCCCCAAAACGACCGATCAAAATTTACACAAAAAATGATTTTTAAAAATATAAGAATTCTTTTTCAAAGGGGGGTGGGCACAAGCCATGATGACAAAGATTTATTATTAAAGTGACCAATCCAGGGACGTCGGAGATTTATTTATTTGATAACTTACGCTTCAGCATTATCCTTGATTTTCTTATCATTTTTTCGGCAATACACTCTTATGTGCTGCTCCGTAAAGAATTTTGGCAAAAATTTGCTAACCTGAAGGAGAAGAATATTCAAAAAATGAATGCTGTTTAAAAGTAAAACTTAATGTTTTATATTGATTTAAAAAAAAAAAGATGTTATTCATTTTTTATTAAATTACTAGTTGTATTTTTGTACTAAATTATTTTTTTCAATTTAATTTTTTGTTTCTTTTTTGCTTGTTTGTTTCGTGTATTGTTTTTTTTCTTTTCTTGTTAGTTGTTCAGTATTCGTCTATTTTTATCGAGATTGTTGTTGTACTTTTAGGAACCAGTCATTATTTACGTTGGATAAATTGTGCGTGTGTGATGGTGAGGGGGGAGAGGATGGGAAATGTTTTTTTCTCTATCAAAGCCAGCAATTTCTCCTACAACCAACGTACCAATGACAATCTAATTACCAAAATCAAAAATTCATTCCAAGTCTAAGATAACATCCCTATGTCTCTTAATCCTTTATTGTTTATCAATTTACATGTGCCGGGGCTGTAGTGCTCGTTATATTGGCGAAACTATTCACTTAACAACAAGGATTAAAGAACATCTTGACTCGGATAAGAATTATCATATACATAAACATTTAAATAACTCTCTATAATGTAAATCCAATGCCTCGCATGATTGCTTTAAAATAATTGACTCTGCCAACACTCCTTTTAAACTTAAGATCCCAGGGGGAGGGGGGGCTCGGGGGCTCGGTGGATAAACGATCGGGGATGCTCGTCGGAATTTTTCAAAATACCCCTATAGATACCTGACGTTTTTCAAAAGGGCGTGGCTTCGCAAATTTTTCGTCTCTCAAAGATACTAAAATCAGGAATTTGAATGCAAAAAGTGAGAATTTGGCCAATTTTTGTATTTTAAACCCTACAAGATACAAATCGCTGATTTTTACCCCTAAAAGTTACGACGAGCATCCCCAACCGTTTACCATCGGAGTCCCATATCAAGGGTTTCATATTAGTACGAAAAACCTGAGCTAGCAGTTTATTTCTTCTTTTTGTTAGTTTTAGTTTTGTATAGTATTTAGTTTGTTTTTCTTTGTAGTTTACATAAGATTTTTAGCTTATCATTATCATCTGTATGTCAAACATTGTATTAATATGATAGACTGATTTAGATTCAAAATTTGTAACTAACTATTCTTACTGAGGATGGCATTTGTAATGTCGAAACATGTCTTGTAAATTAAAACATCTATTCGTAGATTTTAAATCAATGATAGTCTAATTACCTTTTCTGTAGGAATGACCACTGCTTTATTTTCCTTGTTCTTTGAATAAAACCTTAATTTTTTGTAATTTTCCTCCTTTCCATAGTCAAACGTCACCACCTAACATTGCAAGCGAAATACAGGTTTGGGAGCTATTCTAAATGCAGTATATGTCTCATATAGCTCATAAGCAATATTGCATTAATTCATTGACATGCTTCCACCACGTCACGTTTATAAGCCAATCAGGTTTGCGCTTTAGAACAAAAGACATGTACTTTGTGTCAAGGTCAGCCAATCAAATTACAAAGTCATATTACTTCGAAGAAGGACTAACGTCCGAAACGTCAATTATCGCTATCATCACTCAACGTTGTACAACTTATCATCACATTTACAACTGTTTCTCTAGAAACACCGACGCAGTCCTGTCTAGTATTTCTGAGTATTTATTACTAGTTTTTACCTCTTTAAATTACAAAGGCGTCAATTGGCTGATAAATAAGACGTGGTATGTGAACTTACATCATCGGATTGTTAATTATCTTCCGTGTTAGTGACGACAACTCATATGCAACTTACGTCAACAATGATATCATCTGCTTCAAGTGATCGCCCATCATCCATTTTGGGAGCTTTTTCTGTTATTTGATTTCGAAAAGCAATTTTGGCTGCTGGTATGTCTTTTTTCTCTATTTTCTTTTCGAGTAAGGTTGGCTGGCCAATAATCTTGTACAGTTGGCGTTTCTCGATGCGTTGGATTAACTCTTTGGCCTAGATAAACATAAACGGTTTTTTATATAAATTCTCCAAGAGCGAGTAAATTTACAATAAGACACTCTAATGTAAATTATTATAAAACACTCATTCAAAGGACATGGGTAAAGTTTTAACAAAATATTTTCTTTAAAGTTATAGCTTGTTTAGGGACCGTTTATAGTTCACATTATGGGGGGGTGGGCTGGTAAGAAATGGGACAGACCTTTTTGAGGGGGATGCTGCATTTCCCACTCTCTAGAGGGGGATGCATCTTTGTCTAAAATTTTCCACGATCCAAAGTTCTGCTTCAGCTTTGATAATTATTGATAATTATTTTGTTGTTCTGAATAAAAAGTAATCTAAACAATTTACCAAACAAAGACCACAATAATGAGTTTCAAAACAGTTTTACTTTCTGTTGTACTTTTGGTTGTAGTTTGCAGAGAACTCGAAACAGGGTTGACATTAAACATTGTTTATCACAATGTTATACAATAATTTCAATAATGCTATTAAGGTTTGGTTAGTTTGATAAACAAGTCTGTTTTCCCGAGTTTTGCAAAAAAACAAAGATGTCAGTCCCAGACAACCTGTTGATTACTAGCCACGAAAAAACCTAAAAGAGGTTTTTGCATGCGCAGCTGGAGAAATAGATCTTATTAATCAACCTGCTCTGGAATCCTTCTCGAGAGACACAGTTCTCATGAAGCAAGACTTAGTCAGGGAATATGTAGAGCACATGGATTATCTTAATCGGTTTGAAGGAGCTGAGTTGAGGATGAGAAGTAAAAGAGAGGAGAAGGACAGGATAAAACAGAAGGTCTATGTCATAATGAGGATTATGTCTGGTGAAATTTCATAGCTGCGAATACATCTTTACATCAGCGAGCTAGAGAAATACCTAGAATATCATCATCTCTAAAAAGGGGAAAAAGCGGATAATGTGACGAGGGTAATTACCATGTCTATGAAGAGAGTGACAAATACACTGTACAGGAGGTAAAGGAAGTCATGTATGCGCCAGATAGCCATGATTCTGAGGTTGAAGGTTGAAGATATTGAAAGTATGTATACTCTTCTGATGAAGTTGATGGCGACAACAACAACAATGATGATTATGATGGTAATGATAATAGCAAGGAGAGTACCTGATATAGGGGGATGCCTGTTTTTCTACTTTTAGTCAGTCCGTAGAGATAAGAATTTTTTGCTCATTACCTTACGGTGTACCAGTCCCCCACCTTCCCCATAATGTTAATAATGAACTATCCCTGTGTTTTCATTGCGAGAAATTAGGGTCAAGATGGTGACGCGTATGCGCAGCAGCAAGGGTCCCGAACTACCTTAAGTGTATCGTAAACGTTGTCCAGGCCGTAATATGGAGTTAACAAGTATGGACGCGTGGCCTTTGTCTGTTTTAACGGATTAACGAGCACATTAATAGAAAATGTATGGGCATGAGTCGGAATATAAGAAACTGTCCGCGATAACGGCCGGGTGGCTGTATTAAGAGGGTGGCCGTAAAGCGAAGTTCCCATGTAGCTATATGTATATGGAATATCATTTCATATACCATAATTCTACAGAAACGTTGTTCTAGGGGAAGAGGAAAGATGCTATAAAATACAAGAAGACGTAATAAATGCAAAGTCAAGAATTTTCAACTTACAGAATTTAGATCGATGCAAGTTGATATAGGAATGATTGAGAGAAACTTTGAACTTAAGGCTAGCGTCGACTAATAATCGCATTTGTTATTACATGTATTATTTAAACAGCATCTAATATCATCAATCTGAGCATACCGGTTGTAAATTGGGGTCAGTAGAAAACAGTATCTGATAGTAGACATTCTACGAAAAATCAAATACAGCACGAGGCGATAGACCTCCTAATTATCTATTGTTTGAATTGTATTTATGTGAGAAACACCTGATAAACTAGGCCTAATACCAACGAAAATATTGATCTGAACATACCTCTTTCATATCTTTTTCATCTCCTGTGTAATACAGTATCTGATAATAGACGTTATCAGTTAGTTTCATGTAGGCTTCCATATCATCGATTGCCTTGGACATCTTGTACGTTGTTCTGAAAACAAAACATCGAGGAGCCTTGTTAGAGTGGCCAGTATGAAACACGAAATAGCAGGGTCTATTATTTAAATTCTCAGCAATTTTTTCGTATACTTTTTAAGGCAATCGATATGCGCTAATATAAGAACTACAAAGAAAACTATGTCATGCTATCTGAACGACTACAATTATTTAGTGGCGTGGACTGGCCTATGACGTGAGCCTATCAAGGACAGATACTAGTCAATACCTAGGTCTACCTACTTATTCTCGACTTCTATTAAAAGATGATCGTTGGCTTTCAACAGTGCCTCACAGATCCTGAAAGAGGCAACGATTAAAATGTAATCAAATAGATGTTTGTAGGTTGTAGTTGATTTCATAATAATAATAGTAAAAGTAAAACGGTTGAATACACAAAGTCATCATGAGATTAAAATGTAGTTTAAGAAATGATAATCTTTTGAAAAGCCCGATATTTTAGACTGTGCGTCTTGAACCTGTACGGGCGGAGAATTGTACTTGTAAGAAAGCTAAGAAAGGAAAAGACCAGGGGAAAAGACAGAACATGAAACGACAACAGGACACGATAAAAGAAAAAATAAATAAATGGAAGGCCAAAGTGAATTAAAAAAAAGACAGAAAAATTGCAATTGCAGCTTACATGAATTCAATGATATTTGATGTTTTATGTTGACAAGCTTGTTGATGAAGACGTAATCTTGCATAGAACATGGCATAAATTCCAGCAGCCTCTTTGTCTCGTACGCAAATTTGCAATTTACCAGTTTCTATTTTTAAAACTCGAGCAAATTTAATGTAACGACTGAAAATACAACCATCACATTAAAATTACTTTGATTAATACATAAACCTGTGTTGCGACCCTGGAAGTGAGGGGGGTGGGGTGGTTCGACAAAGCCCTTCTCTGACATTTTCAATGAAACATACACCACTTTCATAAATACGTTAAAGCCTGTTTACACTATCAAATGTTGTAGTGCAATTTTTGCGCGATAATCGCCGCGATTGGGTTGCGTCATCTGTAAACGACCTGCAATATTGGCAGCTCAATACCATGTGTTACTGATGCTTTCACTTACTTATGATCAAAGGAATTCTTAATCCCAAGGTTATGGCAGTCACGGGCAAAGTAATCCCACTTATCGACATCAATTTCAGTCGTTTTGTTAGCAACAATCTGCAACAGAACAAAATCTATTTTGTAGTTTCATCAGTACCGTTCCAAACATGCCTGGGAGACACCCTCCCCCCGTTTCTCTTGTCGTTTTTCATATTCAACTTTTTTGTTTCTGGTTGATTAATTTGCATACATTTTAAAGGCGAGTGCTTTACTATTGCTGCGATAGTAAATGACAACTAGAGTAACTAGTTACCTCATATAAGAAGTTTTTCTCCTCGGATCTTCCCGTATTTTCACCTTCCTGTTAAACATGAAGTGCAGGTAGTCAAATTGCTAGACGGATCAGAAGAGAAGAGAAGAGAAGAGAAGAGAAGAGAAGAGAAGAGAAGAGAAGAGAAGAGAAGAGAAGAGAAGAGAAGAGAAGAGAAGAGAAGAGAAGGATACCTGTGTTACAGTATTTCCAAGAATGAGTTGTTTGATGAAAATCATATCTTGATCTCTAAGGCCATACTTTTCAAACTCTTGTTTCAAATCATTTTGATCCACAAGATAATTAAACATTTTGACACTTGCTGTCTCATGCTGTAAAACACGAATATAATCATTTTTATAATTGAAGAGCATATCAATATCATGTTACTTATAATGAATCTTTTCTATTTTATAACTTTGCTCCGTGGGCAGGATGACTCTACAGGGTAAACCAATTGCAGATAAATCCCTATCGCTATCCAGCGTATACATTCACTAAATTCTAAAGACATTCTATGAAATGACTTTTTATCCAAAGGATATTGTTAACCACATGGCGTACAACTGACCACTGATTGTCAAGCTATCCTCATTATCTAGGGGGGGGGGGGGGGGGGGGCTGCAGAGGGTGTGCACCCCCTACTGATAGGATTTCAAATTTTTGTATTTTTTGCAAAATGTCCTCCTGATTAAGTGCACCCCTTCTGAAGATAGTGCACCCCCACCTGAAGATAGTGCACCCCCTCCAGAAGATAGTGTACCCTTTATGAAGATAGTGTATCCCTCCTGAAGATAGTGTACCCTCCTGAAGATAGTGTATCCCTCCTGAAGATAGTGTACCCCCTCCTGAAGATAGTGTATCCCTCCTGAAGATAGTGTACCCCCTCCTGAAGATAGTGCACCCCCTCCAGAAGATAGTGTACCCTTTATGAAGATAGTGTATCCCTCCTGAAGATAGTGTACCCTCCTGAAGATAGTGTATCCCTCCTGAAGATAGTGTACCCCCTCCTGAAGATAGTGCACCCCCTCCTGAAGATAGTGCACCCCCTCCAGAAGATAGTGTACCCTTTATGAAGATAGTGTATCCCTCCTGAAGATAGTGTACCCTCCTGAAGATAGTGTATCCCTCCTGAAGATAGTGTACCCCCTCCTGAAGATAGTGCACCCCCTCCTGAAGATAGTGCACCACCTCCTGAAGATAGTGCATCCCTCCTGAAGATAGTGCACCCCCTCCTGAAGATAGTGCACCCCCTCGTTAAAACAATCCTGGATCCACCCCTAATTACCATTAGTTTATGATAGGTTCAAAGTTTCAAAGGTTTTTATTTCCATATACAATAACACAATAGCGAGGATGCAAGAAAAAAAAAACAAAGAGGGTTTAATATAATCTTGAAACCTCATGACATGTGATACAATAATCCCAACAAAATAGTTGCTTACTTTCCATTCAGAGTCAGGTGCTGCTTTTGGAATAAACTTATTATCAAACATGTGAGAAAATGGACCATGTCCTAAAAAATAAAATCGTAAAATAATCAAAATTGACCAATTTAAAATACAGTAAAAACCCACGTATAAGAACCTTAATTTTGTTCAAGTCGGCCTGAACAGGTTCTTTTAACAATGTTGTTTAACACAAAAAAAGGCTGTCTAGGTATGATGATATTGGACATCAGTAGGTTTTTTTGACAAAGTTAGATAAAATTATTTCATTTTAGAAAAGTGGAAACATGGATTTTGATTATTTTTTTACAATACTTTTTAATACTTGGTGAACAGGGCTACAACGAAAATATGTCAAAAACATTGGTGCAGTCAATAACTCAATAACTTTACATGGAATTCATGATTGGTTGTGTTATTTGAAGACAACACCGATTGTACAGTGGCAATCAATGTTTTAACAACATAAGAAATTAGAATAGTGATACAACAACATGAATCTATGTCTAAAGGTAGTATGGTATGGAGCATAGGTTTTACATATCAATATGATTATTATTTGTTCAAGGTAGACATAGAAGTATGCAAATACATTGAGTGGCTGGATAACTGCAAGTTATGAAACTACAACAATATATGAATTTTGAATGATTTAAAAGGAAACGCCTGGCTACGCAGGCTAGCAGTAGACATGATAGCCTGGGTAATGTACCAACAGGAGGTGTGGGGGGATTTTCATCATAAGGGGGGAGGGGACAAAAGCTAACACTCACTCACTCAAACCGACAGCATAGTGGCTACGCAGTTATACTGCAGTAGCCACAAAAATTATCCAATACAATAAAATACATTTATCTATTTATTTATTTATTTATTATTATCATTATTATTATTTTTTTGCAGACGTAATTACAATTTCAATTAAATATTATATTGCCTAAAGTACCTCATGGAGATGTTTTACATGTTTATAAAATAATTATTATATAACTCTTGCTCTGATTGGCTAAAACGTACAAAAAAAACATGTTTCTATTGGAGCATATAGAAACAAGGGTTTCAAGGATGTCGACATTACATGCAAACGATGAGGCCGCATTAAAAAGTTGTAAAAATAATTTTAATCCCAAAACTGACAAACTTCATTTCTTTAACACTTATTGATTTTTTAATTTATCAGCTTTGAGTGTCTAATGTTGACCAAATATGACGTTAAAATTATGCTAATTAGTCCGAATATTTTGGAGCATGGAACCGTGCTACTCGTTTCAATCACTTATGAGTTTCTGACAGCAAGGAATTGGTGAAGTGAATCGTGTAAGAGCCTATTTTGTCTGAAGATATCCCGATATTTGTGGAATTGAATAGATGGGAGCATTCAGTATAAAAATAATCTCAATGCTTTTGCAATGTCAATTTATATACAATAAAACAACAATAGATATCATCATGACAATGGAGGGACGAGAAAGTAAAAGTGTGCACTTGTATAACCATCATCTTCCTAGAGGGAACAGCTTACTTTCTAGCTGAAGGAAAAGGTCACTTACCTAAATCATGACAAAGTCCAGCAATACTCACACACAGGACATCTTGGTCAGTGATGTCCAGCTCTGGTTGCCTCTCTTGTAGACTCTTGACCAGCTTTTCAGCAAGATGAAATGTCCTGAATATTTGTAATATAAACAACATTGTAATGTATTACAGTAATGTTATCTTTATCACCATTGATAATTTCTCGTAGACGAAATCATCGAGATATTTCTATGTGTTAGCAAGCAATTGCGGGAAATCCATCTTATCAACAAACTAAACATTTGCATTTTTATTATCATTAATGCCGTCACCTCTATGACGCATCAGCAGAATCATCATTTGCAACACCATTATCATCATAATCATAATCAGCATCAAAATCATCTGATTTGTAACTGCATCAGCATTATCATGCACTTCCATCCTTCTTACGAATTCATTGCTTACCCAATGCTATGCTCAAATCGGTTGTGTGCAGCACCAGGAAAAACAAAGTAACACCCACCTAAGATTTAATGATAAATGAACGCATGAATTTCTGTAGCAACCCAGTTTACGCAAAATACAACAAGAATACTTTTTCATGTCATTGACATATACAGTAAATTGAAACCCGCATATTATTAATTATGAACCACTAGTTTGAAATTTGCTTTTTAAGCAAAGTACCAATTAAACAAAATAGGCGATGACATGATGACGTGGATTACCAGAATGCTTTGCCGAGTTTCTTTTATATCGCAATCAATGCACTCATTGTTTTATTAATCTCCACAGGGATTAAAAATTTGAATATGAAAGAAAATTTGCTAGTAATGGCAGTAAAATGACGGCATCATGGAAATCGCCAATTTATTTGTCTTTTTGATAACAGACTATAGCGAGGATCAGTACTGATGACTATGGCGCTGATTCACCTAATTGTTTGATATTCCTCAAACGTTGAAACTGTGGCGTGTCAATGATCTTCACCAGCAGGGGATGAACTTCAAAATGGCCATGAACAGAGTCATTGAATACCTGAAATTTAAATCATTATAAGAATAAAAATAAGAATAAGAAAAATGGAATTACATGGACCCAAGTGATTTGGCTAGAGCCTTGGCAGCAAATTTGTGCTGAACTGATATAACCCATGTGGCATTTTCTCTATACCAAAGAACAACGGCTGTAATTCATAATAGCATTTACTAGACATAAATCCATACGAAAACAAACAATTCAACTGAAATTAAACACGGAGATAAAACCAAGTAACAACAGCACTAATGTGATAGGGACGTTATTTAAATATACGTACTTTAGGATGTTCAATTGGTATGGGGAACAGCTGAAAAAGTAATTTTGCTAGATCGCCACTAAAGAAAATACAAACAAAAACATACATTACTCATAATAGAAGAATGATTATATGGAAAACCAACGTTTTTCGATCCTACGACCGTTTTCGATCCATATACGATCGCGATCGAAATCGTTCAAAAACGGTCGCAGGATCCAAAAACTTTTGTTTCCCCAAAATCGATTTTTTTCTCTATCGTTTGTGAGCGTGCTCGATCGTTTGCGATTATATGGAAACCAGGCTTAAGGCAGTTTAAGGCATTCTTCACAAACACGATGTGTTTTGTAACACGATGTGTTTTGTGGTGGTGTCACAAATAAGTGTATTATGAAATTATTCTTACTCTATTCCACAGTCTTTCAAAAACTTCACATCCTTCTTAGCTAGCATGGCGACTGTGATGTTCTTTTCTAACAAATTAACAGAAACATATTAGTATGTAGGAATAGGTATTTCAAAAAAGCATTTAAGTCAGGGATAAAGCCAGAAATTTTGAAGGGGTGGTAGTGGTGGTGGTGGTGGTGGTGGTGGGGGGGGGGGGGGGGGGTTTGCACTAATAAAAAATACTGATTATCAACCAAAAATGAAAAGCACTATATCGTTAGAAATAAATGAGGTCTTCCACCCCTGTCCCCTTCCCTGGATCCGCCTCTGTAAGTTAAGAGAAGGAATCGTGGGTACTAGTGCTATGTGTATCATACTCCCCCTGTTCATTCTATACATAAGTAAATCAACAATGCTGACTACATAAAATGTGCATTGGTCACAGATGGCTATAGTTTGTACATGAAATGTAGCAATCTATTTTCAAAAAGAATTTTCCCAGAATTCCTTTCGAACGTGATTTCGCCATTCGTCCATGGTGTATGTGTATATACACTATATGGGTAATATATAACTGATATTGATTCGTTCCATGGCGACATCTATATATGACGTATGCTGCCTTTGAATACGTAACCACCATGCAATTGCAAAGAAATTCGATGTAATCATGTCCAAACGGATTACATAGACAGACATGAAAAAACAGCTATGTGAAAACTCGTAGGACACGCAGTAATGTCGCGCATGAATAAGCGAACACTGTCCTCATCAAAATAAATAGAATCTCGTTATAAACATTCGAATACCGTCGCTAAGTTGTTTCCATATTGTCGAGCACCATTTGATGAATAGAAACCAGGACTTTAATTCATCAGTTTGGCTATCAGTTAAATAATAAAAAGACGCTAATCACGGCAATAATTTAAGGAAAACAATATTATTTGTCTTTTTTTGTCACGGCTATTTAATTATTCACAATTACAAATTTTCAGATGAGTGATCTTTATGACAGAACATTCTACTAGCAATGTCATTTATTATCTTAAACATAATTTTATAAACTTCATCTGATGCAATGTTTTTGAAAACAGTATTGCAATTCTTATAAATAAGGTGGAAATACAGTAATAAAAGAGTAACAAACTTATCAATAATTCACATTTTCTAAAGTTCTAGAAAGTCACTTGTGAATAAGTGTAAAAATAAGCTGAAGTCTTAAATGTTTGGTCTTTTTAAATTTTCATACCTTTTAATATTTTTACAGCATCAGTGAGAGACCTTTGTCCTCCGGCAGTACAAATTTTGAATTCAGCAACATTTTAAAGCTAGTTTTAAGTTCTGAACCTCGGGGAAATGTTTGACGAACAGTCGGCGTCTGAACATTTTGATGCGCAATTTTGGTGCAAATTTTTACATAGATTTTTTGGTTCAGAAGATATGCTTTAAAATTTGAGTTATTATACAGTATTTGTTGAAAGCGGAAATCAAAGTCGTATGAAACAACAAGTCCGAACAAGTTATTTTTACAGGAAGCACAAGCTTGCGACTTGTGAAGTTTTGAAAATTGTGTACAGTAAATGTATGAAAATGCATCAAAACTGCTCTAAAAGAGCTGAAACACTATCAAAGATAAGACAACTTAACAAGACAACGATCCACGTCAAAAATTTATTTATTTGAGCGTTATACTTGAGGTATGAATCGCGAAATCCGGCCATACATTTACTGTAAATATGCAAATTGCTAAGTTGCCAGCTTGGGCTCCCCGTGAAATCAATCCATGATAAGGAAATATAAGCTAACTATAACAATTTAAATATCTTCAATAGAATTTAAAAAAGGGAAATTCATCTGATTAAATATGGTATTGAATAATAATATCAATAATTCGCACTTTCCAAAATTCTCTGTAAAATCATATTTGACGAATACCTTATCTTATGAAGCTTAGTCAACCTAAATAAGTGTAAAAAATGTTATGTTTAAAATTTTCTTTCTTACTTTGAAATTTATCTGCAACATCTGATAGACCTTTATCACGTAGAAACTTAACAACTTGATCGGTTGTCCAATCTTTAAATTCTTCCATCCTGTATTTTGTTAGATTCTGAAGACTTGAAGAGCTCAAAAATTTAGTGTCTGGCTTTGTTATGGGAACTCGAAGCGTTATGAAAAATCACTAGATTTCACTTGTTCTGCGCATGCTTTATACCTTCCTATCCAGACACGTCTATGTTGGCTACAAATTAGATATGCAAATTACCTTGTATTTGATATTGTGTGTGGCAAATTACGCAAAATCACTAAATAATGCTATTTTATGCTAATTCTATTGCCGGTATCATATTGCTCAGGAGACTGGGTACTAATCGTACAAAACTAAACACGATTCATAAAAAAACATCCTCACGAAACGAAAATACCAAGATAGCCAACATTCCTATTTTAGTTAATTTGCTAGATGTATTTTAGTTATATTAAATAAAGAAGGAAATATGTTTTGAAAGGACACTGTCCCTTCACGTACATACATTTCTTGAAATATTCAAGTCCCCATAAATCAAATTTTATTTATCCAACCTTGACCATCATTTTAACATATGTTCTCTTGAAATGTGGTCTCAAATTATTAACGATATGAAAACGTAAGGAATGGTTTCAATAATTTGCAGGTGTTGTTTTCAACTAGAACCTAGCTAGTCCTTTTAGTTTAATATAGTACTATTTACTACTAAAGTATTAAATCATTTAGTGTTCGTACTCTCCAATCAATCTAAGTATCAAAACATATCATTTCCCCTCCAAACTACGTATATATCAGTCAGTGATACGTTTTTGCATGTTCATCACGTGTGGTTAACTTATAACCTTTAATTTAAATATGTAAAGACATGTAATCTAGCAGTATAAATAGAGATTCACTTCTAAAATAGATATGACAGCAAGCGAGCAGCGTGGTCCTTTTTTCAGGTACGAACAAGCACATATGATCTAAAAAAAACTTAAGCAAACTGAACAAAAAATAGTAATTCTATTTTTAGTAAATCTAAAATGAGAATATCTGAAATGTTTGGTCTTTTAAAATGTCCATATTTTTACTCGGACTTTCAAGGGAAGGTCTGAGGTATAAATTCGCAGGTTTTTTTTCCCTGTCTGTCAGAAAATTAAATTTCCAAGCTTTTGCATTCCAGTATGTGATTGGTTGCATTTCTTTCGTTTAAACCTTATGATTGGTTTAATTGATCACGTGCCATGTGAAACGTCATGGCCTTGCCGATGGTTTGCCGAGTTTCGTTTCGATTCAAGCTACTTTCTGGGATTTCAACGTTTGAAATGGCTGTAAATTCTGTGTCTGTTACGCTCAAATCATGAACAAACGCACACTTCTTCGCGGTAGAACCACAGTAAAAGATGTCAAGCGTTTTCAAAACCGGATCAGTCTGTGAATTTATCAAGAGAGTCACTTTATGAGTGAATTTATCCAGAGTTTACAAGTTATGTAAACAAACCTTCAAATAGAGTGCTAACACTATGTCATGAAATAAAACCTAATTAGTTACTAACTAGTAGTCTATTTAGGGACTATTTTCATAATCAAAGGAAACAAATACCTCGTTACAACTCACTTGTCTAAATTAGTCACTAAATATGCACTAATAGGTAGTAACTATTTAGATTTTATTTCATGTCTTTCACGGACATATTATAAGCACTCTATAAGACTAGTCGTTACATATCATAATTGTTTTCTTCTTAAGTGACTTCTTTGTATGATAAAACCCAAACACATCTAGCCAATATCAAAGCAAGCCAATAACAGAACCATATAGTCAATTCAATGTTGCTATATTTGGACAAAATGCAGGACAACAATGTGTTGCAATGAGTTTACATTCTCTGATTTATAATAATAAACATGGTATCACTATTCATCTAATGATCTCGTGTCTATAGTGAATACTGGAAACCAGTTGTATTCAAGGTTGTCGCAATCTGCGAGACAGTTTTTAATGCAAACAGAATTACCAACAGGGTTGAATGTGTTTGAGATTGACTATCAGTTAGACTACAGTGAGAGTTTTAGAGGTAATTTACATAAAGAAACTGCAATAGCAGATATTAGATCTGAGCCTGCGCCTCAGCGGTCTCTGTTTGAAATGCATGGAATCGAGGCACTTGGGTCGACAAACCAAGATGGCACTAGTAAACGATAGCAGCGATAGGGGCAGTAACTCCGATGGCGAAAAAAACTCAACTTTATTGCCCCAAAATATATTTTTCTCTAAAGAAAATGAGGCTCAGATGCTCGGTGGTGTTTGTCCTCGAGGAATTACCAAGAATTGTTTGAAAGAATGGCTTTGAAAGAAAGTTATCGCAAAGGAACGTCGAGAGATGGTAGCGACGCTTCAAACGATAACAAAACAAAATTGCTCCGAAAGGTAGTTGTGTTGTTGTCACAATTTCGCATTTAGGTCTTGAACTAATACCTTACTAATTTATTCGTCAGAATCGTTTATTATATCAGAAACAAGTGGGATAAGAATTTCGCTGATAAATTGAGTCATCTTTCGTCTGACTCGGACGATTCAGCGACAAATTTTACACACCAACACGGCGTGCAGATTGGAAGTCCTTGGTGGAAGTGAAAAACAAATGCTCTTCTTTCACGATGTAGGCTATGCTAAGGTAGTTTGTAGATAAAAAAGCACAGGACGATCATGAAAACTGAGAAAAATGATAACATACTCCACTTCTGTACAAACAGCATTTCAATCATTAATAACTGAGAATTATACCAATTTTATGTTAACAATAGGGTCCGTAACGGGGCTGGAGATTTTTTCGAACAGACCGGAAACGGATGCGAGGGAGACTAGGTTAAGTGCTGTTGCTATATATTGTCATAGTAACAATACATTCAAAGTTGTTGATTCTCATGCAAGAGATGTATGTCGTAGAGGCTATTCACAGGGTACCTGTGTACTTCTTGAATTATCTTATCTAAGTTACTTAGTTCACTACTTTCAAAGTATACATTACAATGCATTGTTTGAATTAAAGGGAGTACAAGTAAATGATTATTATCAACTTTCCACTGAAGTTATACTGTTGCCCGGTATTCACTATTCTAATGAAACCGTGTGGCTATTGGAATTGAAAAACTTTGTCCACTATAGTGAATAATCAATAATGGCACCCATTTTTGTAATAATATAAATTTAAATAAGTACGTACATAACAGCAGATCAATTACCAAAAACAGTTAATGACGTTAATGTGTGCAATAAGTTGCTTTAACTTTGTGTAACAATACAAGTAATGGCAAGATCATTCTCAAAGAACAATCTTGAAAATACTGGATTTGTGATGTCATTGCTATTGGTTGAAACTAAATCATATTAACCTCAACTGACATTACAAAAATATTAATGGTGTTTCAAATTGTCCGACTCCCCCTTAGTCAAGTTTTGTCATTGCACAGGAACCCCAAGAGCAGAAAAAGCAGTAGATTGTGTAACATGTAGTGACAAAGATATGCCCGTCAAGGAAAAGACATATTCAGTAATTTTAATAATGGGTGAATGCGGTATTGCATACGCAAATCTCAGTATCGTTAACTAGAGTCACTTCATACATGAATACATTTTCAAAAATTCATTTGATTATTTAAATAGAAAATGTGATATTAGAAATATTAAACTGCTTTGAATGTTCAACATCAAAACAGAAGAATCTTTTATAAAAAAAGCGGAATAGCAAGCATGATGTTATCATTTTATCATGTTTTTATTTTATAGTTTTAGCGCTTACAAACGCTCAGCAAAACAAACAGATAAATCACATAGGCCAAAGAGAAGTCCGAGTTCACGCAGATATTCGTCTAGTTAAATATACTTTTGCAATATCTGAGAGACCTTTGTCTTCAGTGCAAACACTCTCCTATATTTGCTATGCGGTATTTAGAATACGAATACTAATTTGAATAGACATGCAAGTCTAATGAAGATATGTCTATTATGACAATATAATATGCAAATTGCGGCGACGGATTTGGTGTGTTTTATTAATCATAATTTTTAAAATATTGTCGATTTAGAAATCTAACAAAAACAATTTCACTAGCATAGAAAAGATTACATACTGCAGACGCGAAACTGGCCCAAATTTAACAAAAAATTATGGACAAAGCTTATCAATAATTCACATTTCCAACAATTCTAGGAAAAAACAAGTGTCAGCAAATTCCCTTACCACATAGAAGAACATGATAACAGTGGCAACATTAACGTTGGTTTAGTAATTAAATATTTAAAACTTTCTTTGAATTATAGGTATCTACTCGTCTTTTGTTCAGAGGAAAATATTCGTCTTGTGTCTAAACTTTTTTGTAGCAACATTTTCAATTGAATCAGTAGTATGACACTCACTGGGAACTAAAAGCGTCAATGCTGTGCTTCTATCAAATTTGAATATTAATAAATGAATGAATGAATGAATGGATGAATGAATGAATGAATGAATGAATGAATGGATGGATGAATGAATGGATGAATGAATGAATGAGTTTTTAAGACTTTGCCAATATAATTCGTCCATTGACTGATTGACTCGATCTGCACAATTATCGCTTTCATCTCCGCATCTCCAGAGCTCGCGATGATTATCTCAATTTATGAATTTATGCTTTGTCATGTAAGCAACATAATCGAACTTTTAACACTAACGTTAGAAACTTGCTTAACTGGCTCTTCAACATTGTTGATGTGTCTGAAATGATTACGGCACACTTTAAAATATGTTTTTGTTGTTTCATAAAATAAAAAGAAAAGTCCACGGACGCTTTGAAGACTAGGAGATATGAAATTGATTATCTTGATATCGAATTTGAACACTCGCCCAATATACAGGATGTTTAAATCATGTGATGCTACCGTGAAATTAAAATCAAACTTTGTACAAAACCACAGATTTCAACTCCTTGATGGGAAAATAAATCCCTTCAATTTCGTTAGATTTGTATTGTGCCGGGTCAAAAGAAGTAATCGAGCAAAAACATCCAAACTACCAGGAGGTCCGAGACCGTTCTTGTTTTGAAAAGGCCCGAAATTGTCTTATATAGGGTTACAAACTTCAGGTTCTTTTTCTTGTCTTGTACAGGATGCTCAGTTTCCACGCAAAAGGAAAAACGGGAAAGTAAGCGGCTTATTGGCAATCGATAACTATTATTGTTAGATGATAAAGAAGAGCGTTTTCAGTGTTTATATTGTTTTCGATCGAGTACGGTTTGTCACTTTTTCAATGTCTGAAGGCTGGTGATGACTAATTGAAAAGTACTTTTTTTTCTCGAAATTCCTTTCTAACTGTAAAGAACTAGTTCAGTACTTCATCAATTGAAAGAAAATATTTTGGGTCACCGTGCATTTTAAATACGTCATCAAATATTACAAATTAGGCAATTTGTAATTGTAAGGAAAAAGTAATAAATTGCCATATAACTTCAATTTCTAAAGAAAACACATCTTAAACCACAACATCTTTTAGGGGTAAAAATATGAAATTTGAAATTCTCACTTTTGGGTATCTTTTAGGGGTTGAAAGCCACTGAAACTCATGCTTTTGGTACTTTTAGGGATGAAATATTTGTGAAGCCATGCCCTTTTGAAAAACGTCAGGTATCTCTAAGGGGGTATTTTTGAAAAATTCCGACGAGCATCCCCGATCGTTTATCCCCGGAGTCCCCCACCCGGGGATTCTTCGCACATGTTCGCAGAATACTATTACCCCCCCCCCCGATTATCCCACCCGAGTCTTTTGGCCCCGTCTCTATAACATAATAATTTTCAAAATTCTTTCATTATTTTGTCAAATTTAGGCTGCGGTATGTAGAGCTTGTGCATTTGTTAGTGCGGTAGAGTGAGGTATTGTTGCTTTCCTTACCAGCGCTCCCTAATTTTCCAATCGATGCAGTCCACTGAAGCGCCTTGGAAGAATCGCAATTCATGACAGCACAATCTTCTTTGGCCTGCTGCTCCATGCGAGTGAATATCTCACAATTTAAGTCTGGCATATAACATTTTTGTTTGGGAACATCATTTGTGCACATTCAATTCAAGATTAATACATATATTTATTTGTTCACATTACGACCCATTTGATAACTTTACATTATACTGAACAGGCCTACAGGGTTTAGTGTAGTCTAGGCTATTCTAGAGGGTCTAGTTCAGTCTACAGTGTCTAGTCTAGTCTATTCTAGTGGATCTAGTCCAGTCTACAGGGTCTAGTCTAGTCTACAATCTTGGACAACATGACTTGAGACTGCGTTGCACAAAAACGCCTATGTTGTGTTCAATGCACATTACCCACTCATGCGCATTTTCAGACATGTGACCCCCTCCCCCATGTCAATGTTGTTGCCCGGATAGCAGCTATCCCAAACGTCATTTCTAGACTAAAACAACATTGTTCTTGGGGGGGGGGGGGGGGGGGGGGGGTCTGGTCTGGTCTGGTCTGGTCTGGTCTGGTCTGGTCTGGTCTGGTCTGGTCTGGTCTGGTCTGGTCTGGTCTGGTCTGGTCTGGTCTAGTCTGGTTATCACAGGTATATTTTATGTTATACCTTGTGCTATATCCAAGCCTAATGTGAAATCGTTTTTAGCTGGTAATTTTTCTTATATCAGTATTCTGCCTATTAATACAATTCTACCACTTTTACTATTTCATGCACACTACAGGTTAAAATACTGTATGATTTCGTCGAAGTCATCTAAAGTGCTTACTGCTGAAGATAAACATGAAACAAAACAATAATTAGCTGATAGGGTTGCCTGTGGTGGATGAAAGGTGAGAAGACTAGGTCGAGCTAAATTGATGGATTAGTTGATTCATTGATTAATTCATTGATAGACTGAATGACTGGTTAAGTGATGGAACAGTTGAATAACTGATTTTCAGGTTGGTTTATGGCTTTTACCAATTGATCCTGACTGAGACCCTGGCTACACTATGCCGGATAAATTTGAAAACGCAACTTTTGTTCCGATACCGTGCCAAAAATTGCTTGTTGAACAGAATTAGCATAAAATTGTTTCGGATTCATGCGTTTTGGTGTGGACGGAAGTCCAAACCGGATAAATAAAGTTGCGTTTTCAAATTTATCCGGCATAGTGTAGCCAGGATCTGATGGTTTGCTACCATCGCGGAAAAAAACTCTCTTGCGATAAAAATGTAGAAAATGCTTTTTTTAACGTAATAAAGCTGTGTCCTTCCCCTAAATCAATGTCACAGTACGCTTATGATCAACTTCAGCTCAACATTAACAATAGTGTGCAGGGTGTTGGAGAGGGGTGTGGGGAGGGGTTAGGGGTTGTCGTGATAGATCTTGTCCGCCATTGTAGATTAATTGTGATGACAATAACATTGATCTAATAAAATTTATGTTAACAGTTTGTTAGGACATACACTTTGTAGCATTAACACAAAATGCTGATTTACAGATTGACTTTCAGTTTGGTTGATTGAGTAAATGAAATAAGTCAGTTGACCATAGTTACCTGGGGATGTCCAGCATCATTAGATTTATCACACCATTCATCAAACGCTCTAAAAACAAAACAGATGGCTTGTCAGACAAAAATTGATACGAAACCGCAGGGAGTATGAAATAACTAGATGTTTTTGAAATGCCAGTTCTTATTTTGCTCCCCTAAAAGATACTAAAAGTTGCTTTAAAGTGTTAACTTCTATTTGAACACTAAGAAATACCCTAAGAAATACCAAATCGTGAAATTTTACCCCTGAGTGAGGTACGACGAGCATACCAGATTCCAGATCCTCATCCAGAGGAGTCCCCCCATTGGTATGCAGGAGCTATTTGGAAGATGCGGATATTAATAATGGATAATAATTAAAGCTTTTCATATCCACATATATGGTGGTTCTTCGTCTGCAGACTCTCGCATTCACTCTTCTTTTCTTTCCACTTATCCCGACGAAGGACTAACTGCCGTAACGTTAGTTTCTTATACATTTCTGATAGTGATTCAACTATATACATATATAGTCAACTTATTACCTGCATTACTATTCAATTCACACAACGTTCCTCACAATGTTGATATTGACTGAGGAAGAAAAACAGGAGAGATTTTTATCCACGCCCATCCAGGCCCCGCTGGCACGGGTGTTAAAATGCAGCGAGTTTTCTTTTTGTTTTGTTGTTTTTGTTTTTTGTTTTTCAAGTCAGACGTTTTGGCAAGTTAGGCATGTCTGAATGTCATATTTTGAATACCCTCTCCTAAGGGAAAACTGTATATTAACTCCAATACCAACGTATAACGTTATCGATTACTGAGGTATGAAAAAAACAGTCTTTTGCATTCCCTCTAACACCATCACTCTAGCTTTTTACTTATTAAAATACTATGGTTGACAGTATCAACGGCCTTACTTAGGTCAAGATAAATCCCACAAGAGAAATAATGCTCGTCTATGGCATTTTGGATTTTATTAATGATACTTAGAATTGCATGATCAGTGGAATGTTTTTTTTTCTAAATCCAAATTGTCTGTCAAAAAGTAGAGTATGTGTGTTGATGAATTCCATCAATCTATTGTACATGCGTTTCTCCAAAAGCTTAATGAACACATTAATCAAGTTTGAGGACCACTTTTATGAATAGGAACAACATTGGCAATTTTGAATTTTCCTGGAACTATATGCATTGAATATAATCCCAGAGGTTCAGATATTACCCCTTTTACTAATTTTGATACACGAGCTAGTATACCGAAGGAATTTGATGCTTTACCAAGTTTTAATTTGGTAATTTCAGATTCGATTTCTATTGAGGACACAGGGAAGACAAAAAAACTATTTCTCACTGTTGTATTAACAAAGTCCGGATTACAACACGGGTAAATTTTGTTGTTTTGCATGCATGCTTTATTCGTTTTTTATAAAGAAAACTGCAAACTTTTAGGCTTATACACAATATGAAAAGTTATTTAGGTTTTTACAATCGAAGAAAATTAGCAAGAAAGTTGTTTTTGCGGTTTTAGGATGGATTTTCCAATTTGTTTTTGTGTGTGTGTGTCAATCTGTACTTTATCATCGATTATAATCAGTTATATTTTTGTCTGAAAATGTCGAAGATTGTTCTAACGTTTATAATATTCGATAATTTTGTTTTTCGTATTTTTATTTATTAGGAGCAAATCAAATGCGAAACAGACCAATATCAGACAAACTTACTGTTTAGCTTCGTCTTTGATCTTTTTGTCATCACTTTTACAATATACTCTAATTTGTTTCTCCTCGAAGGACTCTGGCAGAAATTGGCTGACCTGTTGAGAAAGTATCTCAAAATGAACACGGTACAAAAGTAAAACACTAAAACTTTTGTCTTTTAAAAAAACATTTTAACGATTAGTGCATAAGTTGAAAAGTGACAGCGACTCAATTGAAATAAGTCAGTTAGGAAGGCTGAATTTCGTGATTGCGCCTCCTTATACTAAGTAATGTTTGTTTGTTTGTTTGTTATGTGTTTCTGTTAGTTGGTTGTCTTTGTGATTTCCTTGGTTTCATTACGGTTTTTGATTACTGTCAGTTTACCTTGTCTTTGGAAATGTACTCTGGAGTAGTTTGCTTTTCCTTCATATAAAACCGTAAGTTATCGTAATGTTTCTTCTTTCCATAGTCGAACTTCACCCGCTAGAATTACAAGCAAAATTTTTCAGCAATTCCCAATATTAATAATTCGCGCGCTATAAATATCACATTGTTATCATTATCATTATTGTTTCGCATAAATCCTTACTTAATTAAAGCAATGTTGAATAATTTCATAGAAGCACTACTTTATTTCATACCAGGCGCCCTTGAGCTTTTCGTATGAGTGGGAAACGGCACGGTTACGTTACGGCTACGATACGGCACTGATGATTCGAACTGGTTCTCTTAGAAACTGCGATACGATACCGTAATGTTTCCTTCTCATACGGAAACGACTTTACTAGTAACTTACGTCAACAATGAAAAGATCATGATCCATTCCGGGCAGCATTTGATTGAGGATAACGTCGTTGTCTTCGGAATGTTGTCCGACGAGGATGGTTTGACCAATGCACTGGTAAATTTTGCGTTTCTCGATGTCTTCGATTAATTTCCTGGCCTAGATAACCAATACGATTTTTTTATTTCATAATTCTCTAAGACGGGTATAAACTGATTTACATTTTTTCTCCGGACATACCGTACATCTATCATTGATTTTAAACGACACAACCGTTGGTAAGATGAAATAATAAAATAATCAAAGTCACAAGTTTAAACTTACGTCACTAGCATCGACTTATGATTTCATTTTAAGAGGATCTTATGATCAGTTACATCATCTATTTGAAAATACCTCTTCTAGATTATCTTCAGTAGAATACAGTATCTGATAATAGACGTTATCAGTTAGCTTCATGTAGGCTTCCATATCATCGATTGCCTCTGACATCTTTTTTGCAATCAATTTCGGTGGGCTGGAAAACACAACATGTGATGTACCTTGTTAGAGTAAAAAACAGTTAGCAACTCTCGCATTCTTCTTAGTGCACAGAAAACAAAACACTGACGAGTCTTTTTATTAAAGGCGCTCTATAAGCGCATGTGTCTACTAGAATGTGTCGTCACTATATGCGAAAAAATATTGCCAAGAACATTTTTCTTATTAGTACAAAATTCATTGTCTTCTATTTTGGAGTCCTAGTAGGGTTTTGTTGTGTTTCGATTGAGTGTTGTTCGTTCGTCGGAAAACAGCGAGTGTACATGTCGAGTTGTTTCTTGTACTTTAAATGGAAGATTATAGCCATGCCGTCGCAAACAAGGACTTAAAACCTTAAAAATACTAAGAAAACCTTTCATTAAACCGAATGTTGGTTTATAAAAGCTGTGATAAACAAGTATGGACGATAAATACAGTTTAAAATTATACTCAGCACTGTTCGGCACAAATTTCACCACGAGGAAAGTTCGGCGGTCACACGCCCAATCGTGAAGAGATCGGAATGATATCGAATAAATATCCGATGTCTGTGATGGATCATTGTACGAATGTTACGAAGCGTTTTTATTCGATTGGGCTTCCTATGTTTTTTTGGCCAGGGTCATTGCGTCAGATCACGTGATAGTTACCTGCTTACAATTTGCATCCAACTCGATAACAAGAGTGTCTCTGACAATATAAATTCCCATGTGTTTGAAAATCTATTTTGGAACGGTGCTCCTAAAATGTGGTGCGCGGGCCAAAATGTTTAGGCACATCAGCGGAATAATAAACACTGTGAACTACAAGCTTTGAGTTACGTAAAGTATAGAATAAAACTATGTTCATACGACGCTATGAAGCTGCAGTGCCATGTCTAAAAATACCGACCGCGTATCAAATTTCAGGAGATTGTCGTTGTCGTATACGCGGGGCTTGAAGTGGCCTGATGTGCACGACTTGAGGAAGAGCTCACACGTGGATACCTACCCATTCTCGTCTTGTATTTTATATTGTGTTAGCAAATGAGGGTTTGCTTTCTTCAGTGCTTCACATATCCTGAAAGAGACGACGGTTAATATTAAAGGTGTCTGCATCTCAGATGCTTTACAAATGAGTCCTAATTTAACAGCACCGTCATCATCTATGAAAAGAAAGAAGAAAGCTTGTAATAAGAGAAGAAAGGGGGTCGACTCCCTTGAAATTAGGTTGATGCTCTAAGGGTCTTGAGGGTCGAAAATGATACCCTCCCGAAATGGGGGTCTCCCGTTGACTCCGTATTTTTTAGGGTCAGATGTTTCGTATGTTAAACTTTGCATAAGTTTAGATATTGTCAAAAAAAAATATATTACTGATTTGATGCAGCTTGAATAATCGTAATAATTTATTAAGTATGGTCGTACCGACAGATCAGTAAAAGAGATATAATAATATAATAAATTGCAGCTTACATGATTTCAATGATATTTGTTGTCTTGTGTTGATAAGCTTGTTGATGTAGACGGTATCTTGTATAGAACATGCCATAGATGTTGGCAGCCTCTTTGTCTCGTACACAGATTTGAAACCGCTCCTCTTCCCCTTCTTTTACTTTAAGAACTCGAGTCATTTTGATGTAACGACTAAAAATAAACCACATTCAGTGTATAAACTTAAATCAATATACAAAACTTATATGAGCAATTAATATACTGGTTGTGTTGCGCCATTCCAGGGCACTGAAGCCACATTGATAGCTGATGTATGATACAGATCATTATTTATCAAATGTACATGTATACAATTACATTACATTCTTAGTTTAAATGCCTTTGTTAGAGGCTATATCAAGCCTTGTGCCCTGGGCTTCCCCGCAAAGAAGATTAACAAGATTTAACTTGAAACTAATTCACAAAATCATAAACTAAGGACCAGATTGTATTTGATTATCATACTTATGATCAAATGAGTTCTTGATTCCAAGATTATGGCAGTCACGGGCAAAGTAATCAAACTTATCGACATCAATCCCAGTCAGTTTGTTAGCAACAATCTGCAACAGAACAAAATCACATCTTTTAAGTTTCACCAGTAGTCTAAAAGAGTATTGGAGTGATCGTGTGCTTCTCACACTTTTGGTGGAGGTTGATGTCCATGTGATGTCAGACTTTAATAAGAGGTGAAATAACGGTCTCATGTTGAGTGTGTGGTATACAAATGAAGTACAAACTGCTCACTTAAACATGATCCTTAGTAATGAATACATGCATATATTGAGGGAATAGAACACAAAGCAGTGTGCTCTATGTAGTATTTATAAAATGTGAATGAGTGTTTTATCTGCAGATATAGATACAAGGCAAAGCCGCGTGCCTATAGCGCCAATAAAACACGATCAAATTCAAATTTTATAAATTGCTTCTAAAACTGCAAACGTAAGTTTGCTTTTATCCGTCAAAAAGTAGAATTTTCAACTTTGTCCAGAGAAAATAGTTTTAAGTTTATGTAAATTAGGATAAATCTCTATCAGTAGTTATAGAACTCGTCACGGGTATTGATTTGCCTTGAAAATCACTCATTAATTGTTCATGAGTTTTAGAACGAATTATAGAGCACGCGTCTCAGTCAATCAGAGCGCGCGTTGTATCTCAGATATTTTATAACAACATGATTTATGCTTCGGTTATCACGAGCCAGCAAGTCAGCGGAATTATAACCAAATACTGGACGATACAATCTCGTGCCCAGAGCCCACGTTTTCTTGAGGCCTGCTTCAAAGAACGAGGGCTCTAGCATGCATAATCCGATACCGCGGGAAACCATGCTTTATGGTTTTTGATTTTAGTTGCTTATACGCATGCGTCCAGTAACATCTTCAAAGTGACGACCGAAGAGATATTAAAGTTTCATCTTGCAATACACGAAACTGTAAAAACGCTATCAAAACAGAATAAGCAACTAACACCATAAAACATGGTTTACTAAATCGGATTATGCCAGATCCCTTGTTCTTTGCCGCAGGTAAAAAAAAAACGAGGATTCTGGTTATGAAATTGGGTACGATAATAGCTACAAAGAAATGTGAACAAAGCATTTAGTAGAACAACACTTATTGACGTTTTGCTATTCAAAGAAGTTCCGAAGACTGCTAAGACAAGGCACTGTTGGAGTCACCTTTCATAGAACAACCGCTGACAGTATATAGCAGGGTCATCGATCTTCCGATCGATTTTTGGCCATGGTAAATGTCAATTGATGTACCTCATATAAGAAGTTTTTCTCTTTTGGCCTTCTCGTACCATCATCTGTGTCCTGTAAAATAGTTATATAGTCAAATGTTTTAAAGAATTAATGTTTGTTTAATAGAAGAGAAAAGAACTTACACTCGGGGGTGTGACTGCTTGTCGTATCTTTTAGGGTTAAAAATCATATAACTTCAATTTCTAAAGAAAACACAACATAAACCACAACATCTTTTAGGGGTAAAAATCGACGATTTGGTCTATTTAAGGGTTTAAAAATATGAAATTTGCCAACTACTCACTTTTTGCTAACTTTTAGGGATTGAAACCCACTGAAACTCATGATTTTGGTATCTTTTAGGGATGACAAATTTGTGAAGCGACGCAGTTTTGAAAAACGTCCAGTATCTTTTATTTTTCAAAAATACCCCCCCCCCCCCCCGGGAACTTACATCGTTTTCTGTATTAGCGTCTAGCCCTTTAATGAGTTTTTGGATGAAAACCCTATCTTCGTCATGAAGGCCGTAGTTTTCAAACTCTGATTTCAAACCGTTGGACTCCACAAGATGTTTAAACATCTCGACACTTGCATCCTCATGCTGTAAAACAAGATTAGAATCAGTTTTATACCAATAACATGTTATCAATTTTATTTGGTCTTTGGTTCATTCAAACATTATCAAAAGACTCAACACGACCTATTTCATCTGTTTTTAACATTGTTATAATAACCATCGTGAGAAACATCATTTTTAATACATTAGACGAGACAATGCCACTTAGAACCACACATACGCACCCTCTGACAAACCATGGGACACCCAAGAACAAAACACTATAGACAGCAAATGTTTTGACAGAGATGTGACGTCATAGTGTTATAGCACTGAAGTCGACTACCTCTTTGGCGCTTCACTGAACAGCCATAATCGACATTGTTATCATCACTGATTTTCACTGCTGCAAAGTCACCATCTTTATCAACATAGGCACCACCATTATTGGTGCAGTCACCACTATCATCCGATCAGAAACACCATAATCACCACATCTCATTGCTATAACATTACCATTACTGTCATAATCTCCACTGAACACCGCCGACCGGTTAGCTCAGTTGGTGACAGCATCGGACTATTGTGCGGGAGGTCACGGGTTTGATCCCTGTGGCCGGACCAACACTCAGGGTCTTAAAATAATTGAGTAGAAGTTGCTGCCTTTGTTTCTCTACCTACAAATGGTAAGATCTTCACGCCCTCTCGAATAAAGACGGAAAAACGGAGGTCCCGTCTCTCTTCGCGTCATTCGCTAGTGGTCCGTATAAAGGTAAAGCGTATTGAGATTTGAAATGCGCTATATAAGTACCTCATTTCACTATCCTTACCATAATTACCTTCACCATTTAAATTACATTAACTTCATTATGACACATTACTACTTCAAACAACATCACCGTCACTACTATACCGAAACCATCATCTTCACTGTGAGTCAAATTACAATCTTTTATTCAACTGTTTCTTTAGAAAAACCGACGCAGTCCAAACTAGTATTTTACTAGTCATCTCCCACGTACAGTAAAAACCCGCGTATACGGAACCTCGATTTTTCCAAATCAGACTCTACTTTAAAATTTCAGGCTGAAATGCTTGTTATGTGAAGGGTGCCTAATGAAAATTTAGCCTAATAGGTTCTTTTACGTGGGTTATTACGGAATCAAATAGTCATCAAGTCGACAACACCATTGCCATTATCATGCAGCGTTATCACATAAACGGTCTAATTATCATCAGGGGCCGGTTGTACATAGCCTGAATAGCGCTATCAAGCGGATAAATTCTAAATACTTTTTATGGAGCGGATAACTTTATACCTGTAGGCTTTGTACAACCGGTCCTAGGTTTAATATCATGAATAATCCCAATAAACTAGGTACATACTGTCCATTTCTTTTCAGGTGCTACCTCTTTAATAAACAGATTATCAAACAGGTGAGAGAAAGGTCCATGTCCTGAAGAAAATAAATAATACAATTCAAATCAAAATTAACGAGTTTAAAATATTCTGGAAATAACATAGCCTGCCGTGCGTAGCGACTCTCGGGGAGGGGATGGGGAAGAGATTTTGGGACGAAGAGGGGGATTTGCAGGCTCTTCCTTACCTCTCCTCGCCAACCCCCCTCCTTGTCCTCCAATCCCTTCCCCACCCCTTCCCCAAGGGGCGCTAGGCAGTCTATAAAATGCACAACATTCAAGAGTCTCGAACGTTTTGGTTCTTATGTAAGACCACGAGCCTTTCAATCATGTGTTGGGATGATTTGTAAACCACTTGCAATAGCAGCAAAGAGTAGGTTAAGTCGTGTTATAACCTAGTTTATTCCGTTAGTGACTATCCCGATTCTAGGATAGTATAAATAGGAATATCATGGAGGAAAGGAGAAAGTATCACATTGTTATCATTATCATTATTGTTTCGCATAAATCCTTACTTAATTAAAGCAATGTTGAATAATTTCATAGAAGCACTACTTTATTTCATACCAGGCGCCCTTGAGCTTTTCGTATGAGTGGGAAACGGCACGGTTACGTTACGGCTACGATACGGCACTGATGATTCGAACTGGTTCTCTTAGAAACTGCGATACGATACCGTAATGTTTCCTTCTCATACGGAAACGACTTTACTAGTAACTTACGTCAACAATGAAAAGATCATGATCCATTCCGGGCAGCATTTGATTGAGGATAACGTCGTTGTCTTCGGAATGTTGTCCGACGAGGATGGTTTGACCAATGCACTGGTAAATTTTGCGTTTCTCGATGTCTTCGATTAATTTCCTGGCCTAGATAACCAATACGATTTTTTTATTTCATAATTCTCTAAGACGGGTATAAACTGATTTACATTTTTTCTCCGGACATACCGTACATCTATCATTGATTTTAAACGACACAACCGTTGGTAAGATGAAATAATAAAATAATCAAAGTCACAAGTTTAAACTTACGTCACTAGCATCGACTTATGATTTCATTTTAAGAGGATCTTATGATCAGTTACATCATCTATTTGAAAATACCTCTTCTAGATTATCTTCAGTAGAATACAGTATCTGATAATAGACGTTATCAGTTAGCTTCATGTAGGCTTCCATATCATCGATTGCCTCTGACATCTTTTTTGCAATCAATTTCGGTGGGCTGGAAAACACAACATGTGATGTACCTTGTTAGAGTAAAAAACAGTTAGCAACTCTCGCATTCTTCTTAGTGCACAGAAAACAAAACACTGACGAGTCTTTTTATTAAAGGCGCTCTATAAGCGCATGTGTCTACTAGAATGTGTCGTCACTATATGCGAAAAAATATTGCCAAGAACATTTTTCTTATTAGTACAAAATTCATTGTCTTCTATTTTGGAGTCCTAGTAGGGTTTTGTTGTGTTTCGATTGAGTGTTGTTCGTTCGTCGGAAAACAGCGAGTGTACATGTCGAGTTGTTTCTTGTACTTTAAATGGAAGATTATAGCCATGCCGTCGCAAACAAGGACTTAAAACCTTAAAAATACTAAGAAAACCTTTCATTAAACCGAATGTTGGTTTATAAAAGCTGTGATAAACAAGTATGGACGATAAATACAGTTTAAAATTATACTCAGCACTGTTCGGCACAAATTTCACCACGAGGAAAGTTCGGCGGTCACACGCCCAATCGTGAAGAGATCGGAATGATATCGAATAAATATCCGATGTCTGTGATGGATCATTGTACGAATGTTACGAAGCGTTTTTATTCGATTGGGCTTCCTATGTTTTTTTGGCCAGGGTCATTGCGTCAGATCACGTGATAGTTACCTGCTTACAATTTGCATCCAACTCGATAACAAGAGTGTCTCTGACAATATAAATTCCCATGTGTTTGAAAATCTATTTTGGAACGGTGCTCCTAAAATGTGGTGCGCGGGCCAAAATGTTTAGGCACATCAGCGGAATAATAAACACTGTGAACTACAAGCTTTGAGTTACGTAAAGTATAGAATAAAACTATGTTCATACGACGCTATGAAGCTGCAGTGCCATGTCTAAAAATACCGACCGCGTATCAAATTTCAGGAGATTGTCGTTGTCGTATACGCGGGGCTTGAAGTGGCCTGATGTGCACGACTTGAGGAAGAGCTCACACGTGGATACCTACCCATTCTCGTCTTGTATTTTATATTGTGTTAGCAAATGAGGGTTTGCTTTCTTCAGTGCTTCACATATCCTGAAAGAGACGACGGTTAATATTAAAGGTGTCTGCATCTCAGATGCTTTACAAATGAGTCCTAATTTAACAGCACCGTCATCATCTATGAAAAGAAAGAAGAAAGCTTGTAATAAGAGAAGAAAGGGGGTCGACTCCCTTGAAATTAGGTTGATGCTCTAAGGGTCTTGAGGGTCGAAAATGATACCCTCCCGAAATGGGGGTCTCACGTTGACTCCGTATTTTTTAGGGTCAGATGTTTCGTATGTTAAACTTTGCATAAGTTTAGATATTGTCAAAAAAAAATATATTACTGATTTGATGCAGCTTGAATAATCGTAATAATTTATTAAGTATGGTCGTACCGACAGATCAGTAAAAGAGATATAATAATATAATAAATTGCAGCTTACATGATTTCAATGATATTTGTTGTCTTGTGTTGATAAGCTTGTTGATGTAGACGGTATCTTGTATAGAACATGCCATAGATGTTGGCAGCCTCTTTGTCTCGTACACAGATTTGAAACCGCTCCTCTTCCCCTTCTTTTACTTTAAGAACTCGAGTCATTTTGATGTAACGACTAAAAATAAACCACATTCAGTGTATAAACTTAAATCAATATACAAAACTTATATGAGCAATTAATATACTGGTTGTGTTGCGCCATTCCAGGGCACTGAAGCCACATTGATAGCTGATGTATGATACAGATCATTATTTATCAAATGTACATGTATACAATTACATTACATTCTTAGTTTAAATGCCTTTGTTAGAGGCTATATCAAGCCTTGTGCCCTGGGCTTCCCCGCAAAGAAGATTAACAAGATTTAACTTGAAACTAATTCACAAAATCATAAACTAAGGACCAGATTGTATTTGATTATCATACTTATGATCAAATGAGTTCTTGATTCCAAGATTATGGCAGTCACGGGCAAAGTAATCAAACTTATCGACATCAATCCCAGTCAGTTTGTTAGCAACAATCTGCAACAGAACAAAATCACATCTTTTAAGTTTCACCAGTAGTCTAAAAGAGTATTGGAGTGATCGTGTGCTTCTCACACTTTTGGTGGAGGTTGATGTCCATGTGATGTCAGACTTTAATAAGAGGTGAAATAACGGTCTCATGTTGAGTGTGTGGTATACAAATGAAGTACAAACTGCTCACTTAAACATGATCCTTAGTAATGAATACATGCATATATTGAGGGAATAGAACACAAAGCAGTGTGCTCTATGTAGTATTTATAAAATGTGAATGAGTGTTTTATCTGCAGATATAGATACAAGGCAAAGCCGCGTGCCTATAGCGCCAATAAAACACGATCAAATTCAAATTTTATAAATTGCTTCTAAAACTGCAAACGTAAGTTTGCTTTTATCCGTCAAAAAGTAGAATTTTCAACTTTGTCCAGAGAAAATAGTTTTAAGTTTATGTAAATTAGGATAAATCTCTATCAGTAGTTATAGAACTCGTCACGGGTATTGATTTGCCTTGAAAATCACTCATTAATTGTTCATGAGTTTTAGAACGAATTATAGAGCACGCGTCTCAGTCAATCAGAGCGCGCGTTGTATCTCAGATATTTTATAACAACATGATTTATGCTTCGGTTATCACGAGCCAGCAAGTCAGCGGAATTATAACCAAATACTGGACGATACAATCTCGTGCCCAGAGCCCACGTTTTCTTGAGGCCTGCTTCAAAGAACGAGGGCTCTAGCATGCATAATCCGATACCGCGGGAAACCATGCTTTATGGTTTTTGATTTTAGTTGCTTATACGCATGCGTCCAGTAACATCTTCAAAGTGACGACCGAAGAGATATTAAAGTTTCATCTTGCAATACACGAAACTGTAAAAACGCTATCAAAACAGAATAAGCAACTAACACCATAAAACATGGTTTACTAAATCGGATTATGCCAGATCCCTTGTTCTTTGCCGCAGGTAAAAAAAAAACGAGGATTCTGGTTATGAAATTGGGTACGATAATAGCTACAAAGAAATGTGAACAAAGCATTTAGTAGAACAACACTTATTGACGTTTTGCTATTCAAAGAAGTTCCGAAGACTGCTAAGACAAGGCACTGTTGGAGTCACCTTTCATAGAACAACCGCTGACAGTATATAGCAGGGTCATCGATCTTCCGATCGATTTTTGGCCATGGTAAATGTCAATTGATGTACCTCATATAAGAAGTTTTTCTCTTTTGGCCTTCTCGTACCATCATCTGTGTCCTGTAAAATAGTTATATAGTCAAATGTTTTAAAGAATTAATGTTTGTTTAATAGAAGAGAAAAGAACTTACACTCGGGGGTGTGACTGCTTGTCGTATCTTTTAGGGTTAAAAATCATATAACTTCAATTTCTAAAGAAAACACAACATAAACCACAACATCTTTTAGGGGTAAAAATCGACGATTTGGTCTATTTAAGGGTTTAAAAATATGAAATTTGCCAACTACTCACTTTTTGCTAACTTTTAGGGATTGAAACCCACTGAAACTCATGATTTTGGTATCTTTTAGGGATGACAAATTTGTGAAGCGACGCAGTTTTGAAAAACGTCCAGTATCTTTTATTTTTCAAAAATACCCCCCCCCCCCCCGGGAACTTACATCGTTTTCTGTATTAGCGTCTAGCCCTTTAATGAGTTTTTGGATGAAAACCCTATCTTCGTCATGAAGGCCGTAGTTTTCAAACTCTGATTTCAAACCGTTGGACTCCACAAGATGTTTAAACATCTCGACACTTGCATCCTCATGCTGTAAAACAAGATTAGAATCAGTTTTATACCAATAACATGTTATCAATTTTATTTGGTCTTTGGTTCATTCAAACATTATCAAAAGACTCAACACGACCTATTTCATCTGTTTTTAACATTGTTATAATAACCATCGTGAGAAACATCATTTTTAATACATTAGACGAGACAATGCCACTTAGAACCACACATACGCACCCTCTGACAAACCATGGGACACCCAAGAACAAAACACTATAGACAGCAAATGTTTTGACAGAGATGTGACGTCATAGTGTTATAGCACTGAAGTCGACTACCTCTTTGGCGCTTCACTGAACAGCCATAATCGACATTGTTATCATCACTGATTTTCACTGCTGCAAAGTCACCATCTTTATCAACATAGGCACCACCATTATTGGTGCAGTCACCACTATCATCCGATCAGAAACACCATAATCACCACATCTCATTGCTATAACATTACCATTACTGTCATAATCTCCACTGAACACCGCCGACCGGTTAGCTCAGTTGGTGACAGCATCGGACTATTGTGCGGGAGGTCACGGGTTTGATCCCTGTGGCCGGACCAACACTCAGGGTCTTAAAATAATTGAGTAGAAGTTGCTGCCTTTGTTTCTCTACCTACAAATGGTAAGATCTTCACGCCCTCTCGAATAAAGACGGAAAAACGGAGGTCCCGTCTCTCTTCGCGTCATTCGCTAGTGGTCCGTATAAAGGTAAAGCGTATTGAGATTTGAAATGCGCTATATAAGTACCTCATTTCACTATCCTTACCATAATTACCTTCACCATTTAAATTACATTAACTTCATTATGACACATTACTACTTCAAACAACATCACCGTCACTACTATACCGAAACCATCATCTTCACTGTGAGTCAAATTACAATCTTTTATTCAACTGTTTCTTTAGAAAAACCGACGCAGTCCAAACTAGTATTTTACTAGTCATCTCCCACGTACAGTAAAAACCCGCGTATACGGAACCTCGATTTTTCCAAATCAGACTCTACTTTAAAATTTCAGGCTGAAATGCTTGTTATGTGAAGGGTGCCTAATGAAAATTTAGCCTAATAGGTTCTTTTACGTGGGTTATTACGGAATCAAATAGTCATCAAGTCGACAACACCATTGCCATTATCATGCAGCGTTATCACATAAACGGTCTAATTATCATCAGGGGCCGGTTGTACATAGCCTGAATAGCGCTATCAAGCGGATAAATTCTAAATACTTTTTATGGAGCGGATAACTTTATACCTGTAGGCTTTGTACAACCGGTCCTAGGTTTAATATCATGAATAATCCCAATAAACTAGGTACATACTGTCCATTTCTTTTCAGGTGCTACCTCTTTAATAAACAGATTATCAAACAGGTGAGAGAAAGGTCCATGTCCTGAAGAAAATAAATAATACAATTCAAATCAAAATTAACGAGTTTAAAATATTCTGGAAATAACATAGCCTGCCGTGCGTAGCGACTCTCGGGGAGGGGATGGGGAAGAGATTTTGGGACGAAGAGGGGGATTTGCAGGCTCTTCCTTACCTCTCCTCGCCAACCCCCCTCCTTGTCCTCCAATCCCTTCCCCACCCCTTCCCCAAGGGGCGCTAGGCAGTCTATAAAATGCACAACATTCAAGAGTCTCGAACGTTTTGGTTCTTATGTAAGACCACGAGCCTTTCAATCATGTGTTGGGATGATTTGTAAACCACTTGCAATAGCAGCAAAGAGTAGGTTAAGTCGTGTTATAACCTAGTTTATTCCGTTAGTGACTATCCCGATTCTAGGATAGTATAAATAGGAATATCATGGAGGAAAGGAGAAAGTATCCAACCATCAGCTTCCTAGATGAACAGCACACTTGCAGTTGAAGGAAATGGTCATTTACCTAAATCATGACAAAGTCCAGCAATAGTCACACACAGGACATCTTTGTCAGTGATGCCCAGCTCTGGTTGCCTCTCTTGTAGACTCTTGACCAGCTTTTCAGCAAGATGAGATGTCCTGAATAATGAATTACTATCAGCAATATTTGTAATATAATCAAGTTTGTAATGTAATGTTATCTTTATCAACATTGATAATTTCTCGAGGACGAAATTAGTCATCAAGATATGTCTATGTGTTAGAATGTTATTCCCTTTCAAGTAAGACGATTATGAACATACAGGAAATACAAATAATACCATCTTATCAACAAACTAAACATTTGCATTTTTATTATCATTGATGCCGTCACCTCTATGATGCATCAGCAGAATCATCATTTGCAATACCATTATCATCATAATCATAATCAGCATCAAAATTATCTGATTTGTAACTGCATCAGCATTATCACTTCTATCCTTCTTACAAATCCATTACTTACCCAATGCTGTGTTCAAATCGGTTGTGTGCAGCACCAGGATAAACAAAGTAACCTGCACCTAAGATATAAAACATGATAAAAGACCACATGTATTTTCTGTAACAACCCAGTTCACGCAAGCAAATAATACCACAAGAATACTCAAAAATTAAAAGTACTATCTATATAAATAAACCAGGTCTTCCCAAAAGGGGACGGTCCCCTGGATCCGCCTTTGAATTAGGTGATACAGAGCGAGAATCAGTGATGACCTCACCTAATTGTTTGATATTCCTCAAACGTTGAAACTGTGGTGTATCAATGATCTTCACCAGCAGGGGATGAACTTCAATATGGCCATGAACAGAGTCATTGAATATCTGAAATTTAAATCATTAAAAGAATAAGAATAAGAAAAATGGAATTACATGGACCCAAGTGGATTGTCTAGTACCAAATATTAGCATGCCGCTTTTCTCTGCTGTGACCACAGACAGTTATCGATTTGTTGGCTTTCACAACACGTCTTAAAATATTATTATATTTAACATTACAAACTCTTTAATAATTCATTAGCATTTAGTCCAATCTATTGTCCCATTTTGATCACATGCAGAGGTTCTATTACCCCATAATTTGATATCGATTAATAATAATATTTAGGCCGCTACACACGAGGGAGCTTGCTCCTGCAACACGCTCCCGCAACATGCTCCCGGAGCAGGCTCCCACGTGTGTACCAACAAAAAATGTGTCGCGCAACAAAAGGGAGCAAGACCCGGGAGCAAAAGGTTTGTTGCGCAACATATTTTTCGTTGGTACATACGATGGAAATGGATATCATTTCCCCTCCAAACTACGTATATATCAGTCAGCTGTGATACGTTTTTGTATGTTCATCACGCGTGGTTAACTTATAACCTTTAATTTAAATATGTTAAGACATCTAATCTAGCAGTAAAAATGGAGATTCACTTGTAAAATAGATATGACAGCAGGCGAGCAGCGTGGTCCTTTTTTCAGGTACGCACAAGCACATATAATCTAAAAAAACTTAAGTAAACTGAACAAAAAATACTGCGTTCTTGTTTTCGTGCTTAGATTCAATTTTACATTTTAATCAAAGTGTTTTTTTTTTGTCCCAAAAGTCTTGGTTGCGTAAAAATAAATTTTGAAAAATAGTAACAATTGGTGAAAATTTCAAAATTTTCGGTAAGTTCAAGTGCGCACGTGTGTATACGCGTAGATAGATAGATAGACAAACAATACAAATTTGTTAAAATGTTGTTCTCTTATGCATGTCTAATGAAGACATTAAATATGTTTTCAGCGTATTTACATTGAGATTTTCACAAAAACGTGTGGAAATATATGATATATATATAAATTGTACAAATGTTGGTGATTGCATGTAGTCTTTATTCTGTACTAACGTTTCGGCTTTTAGCCTTCTTCAAAGTGCTTTTACATGTTGGTATTAAGTAAAACCACTGCTCCTAATTGTCTGCCCTTTTTATAATAATGTTTTTACGTTGTTTGAGATTAAAAATTGCTTGAAATTCTTCCTTGCTTAAATTGTTCTTCGCTGGAAATTTCCTATTTTTAGCATATCTAAATTCATTGCGTAATGATTCAATCTAGGCATCGATAATTGGTTGGTTTGGCGCAGCTGTTCGAGTAAATTTCTTGGATCTATTCTTATTCAAATTTTCGAGAATTGTTGTCTTAAAAGGTGTGTTATCGTCTTCGTCGTCAGATTATGTATCCGATGATTTATTAGAAAAAAATTCTTTGAGCGTGAGTTTCCTCTTGAATGAAGGAAATATAAGCTAACCATAACAATTTGACAAATTTTGATTTGAGTTATCTTTATAACTGAGAAGATTAACTTAAATATCTCCAATAGAATTTAAAAAAAGGAGAATTCATCTGATTAAATATGGTGTTGAACAATGATATCAATAATTCGCACTTTCCAAAGTTCTCTGAAAAATCATATTCGACGAATACCTTATCTTATTAAGCTTAGTCAACCTAAATAAGTGTAAAAAGTCTTAATATTTTTTTTCATACCTTGAAATCTATTTGCAACATTTGATAGACCTTTGTCACGTAAAGACTTGAAGAGCTCAACTAAAAATTTAGTGTCTGGCTTTGTTGTCGGAACTCGAAGCGTTATGAAAAACACTTCATTTCATTTGTTCTGCGCATGCTTTATACCTGCCTACCCAGCCAAGACATTGTCTATTCTGACGATATAACATGCAAATTACGGCGACAAATTTGGTGTGTTTTGTTAATCATAATTTTTAAAACATTGTCGATTTAGAAATCTAGCAAAACAATTTAAATAGCATAAAAAAGCTTATATACAGAGGTGAAACTGGCGCAAACTTAACAAAAATTATGGGCAAACCTTATCAATAATTCACATCTCCAACAATTCTAGGAAAAAACAGGTGTCAACAAATTCCCTTCAAATATTTATTGTAAATCTCCATGACCACATAGAAGCACATGATAACAATGGCAACATTAACGTTGGTTTAGTAATTAAATATTTATAACTTTCTTTGAATTATAGGTAACTACTCGTCTTTTGAAGAGCTCAAAAATTTAGTTTAGCTTTGTTGAAAGTAGAAATCAAAGAGTAAGTGATGCGGTTCTGCGCAAGCTTCACGCAGACATGACATTGTCTATTCTGACAGTATAATATGCAAATTGAAGCGACGGATTTTGAATGTTTTGTTAATCACAATTCTTAAAACATTGTCGATTTAGAAATCTAACAAAAAATATTTTCACTAGCATAGAAACGATTATATACAGACGCGAAACTGGCGCAAATTTAATAACAAATTATGGACAAATCTTATCAATAATTCACATTTCCAACAATTCTAGGAAAAAACAGGTGTCAACACATTCCCTTCAAATATTTATTGTAAATCTCCATGACCACATAGAAGCACATGATAACAATCAGGATGTTTTGCCGCCAACCTAACCAATTATTTTTTGTTATATTCTTATTCGCTCAACCGAATATAAATCAATTATCATCTAATACTCAACATACTTAGGACTGAAGTGTCCATACGACAGCGTGTGCGTGCTTTATTGAACTCAACCATAACTTTACACCTTACAATAATACTGACTTAAACTTCTACACCTGCTGTTGAGTTTCCCTAACTGTCGTGGGTCTCGGGTAGTGGGTAAAAGTCGTGGTTCGTGGGTAAAAGTCGTGGGTCCCGAAAATTAAAAAAAAAAAAAAAACTGAATAAAATAAAAATAAAGTAAAATAAAATAAAATAAAAATAAAAATAAAATAAAATAATTATGAAATAAAAATAAGACGAAAAAAGACACGTTTTCAAAACCCGCGAAACAATCAAGCTTGACTTTCACGTCTTTTTATCCTATCCTGACATCTGAGTTGCAAGAACTTCTCATGGTAATACTATAATAGCGGAGCTCCGCGCGGGCCGAAGGCCCGCGCAAGCGGAGCACCATAATTAAGAAAATATGGTAAACCATCGAGCTCATTTCAAATCGACCACAGGAAGCCCAGAAATTCGTACAACGTACGTACATACATACGTCCGTGTACACTCACGCGCAAATTTGCTGACCAGTTTTAGTCGGCGCCAAAACAATCATTATTTTTGCAGTTTTATGTAGTTCACTGAAATTTTTTTACAAAATGTATTTCTACACTGGACAAAGAGCATGAAAATGGTAAAGCTAAGCTGACGGCTTGAAGAGATTTGACTGAGAAAGAGAAACAAAGACCACGGCGTGAAAAAGAAAAATAACTACGATTCAACGATGAAAAGCTACTTCAAAATATTTTCACTGACAAAATGGGTAAAAGTCGCTCATGGTGCTGTTTTTAACCATCCAAATGTGCAGTCATGCAGAGCTGTCATAATTCATTCAAATGTCATTCAAAGCTGGAGATTTTACAAGTCGTATTTTCTGGAAGAGTTTATATATTCTCATCGTCATGGATACCTTCTTGCAATATATTTATAAAAGACTTGTGTCAACTTTGATCAGCCAATGACATCTCAGATTATAATGACTGTGCGCGTTATGTGTTTACGCTTCGGTTGTAGCTGTAAGAGGGTTATGTAAATTAAGAACATTAAAGTTATACATGGTAAAACGGTTCCATTTCCACTAATTTAAACGTAATTTAATTTTTTACCGAGTTTAATCTGAAGACTGCGGATTTTCAAAACTGATTTACATTGATTTGTTTCCAATCAACAGTAGTCATCACACATTGTATGTTTACTATCAATCAAAAACCTGTGTCATATGTCTTTCAATAATTAAATACTGGCTGGTCCGACGGTAGGCAATCGCGAATGAATGAATAAACAACGAACGCTACGACTGATAGGGTGGCTGGAAAAAATGTGCAAAATAGATGAGTTTATGTCAAGCTCCTCAGCAAGTTCTGCATAATATTTCCGTCTATTTAGTTTCGTTATCTCATGTATATTTTCAACTCAGATGTCAGAATAAAACACGCAAGTGAATTTGTCTCATGCTGTCGGCTGATCAAATTAATCGAGTTTCATTCGTGTACTCAGCTCAAAATCGGTTCGGACTTTCTCTTTATGATATCTATCGTTTACTGTAAATAAACTTTGTTTTGCTTTCAGTTATTGTCCCCATTTCGTCTTTAAATACTTTGCTGTACTATTGTTTATTACACCTTTATATCGTACTTTCGTTGTTACACCATGATTTTTTTTTATGCTCGATCGTAACAGCGGTTGTGTGTATTCTAATTTGATCAATAAAAAAACAATATCGCACGTTATTGGATGTCTCTTTATTACCTCTGGTAATGCTCTTTTCAAAACTCCGTTAAGTTAGTTTCACGGGTTTTGAAAACGTGTCATTTTTCGTCTTAATTTTATTAATTTTAATTTAATTTAATTTTTATTTTATTCAGTTTTTTTTTAATTTTCGGGACCCACGACTTTTACCCACGACTTTTACCCACTACCCACGACACACGACAGTTAGGGAAACTCAGTCAAGATCATCCTAAAGACCTATCACTATTTATAATAAAAGTCAAAGATAGAAATGATAGTTTTAAAGATGTAAATGTAAGACAACAAAAAGTACGCAAGATGTGGTTAGTGTAGAATAATCCTCATTATCATGATGTAATAGATTTACAAGAATTGAACAGTTTATCACGTGTACGATGCGAACTCTGTTCCTGATAGCACATGTACGTGTCGTGTGTGTCGTGTGACGCCAGGCATGAGAGATGAGCGGAAAACCGCTGATCAGACGATAAGAAACCCGTCAAAAAGGCGGTCAATACCATGGTATTTAAGGCCGGTACACACTAGGCGACAAGTCGCAGCGACTTGTTCCCGCGATAGGTCGTAGCGACAATTTCCCCCCGTGTGTACTAGGTATTTTTGGCGGAAATTGTCGCAGCGACAAAATCAGATGTATTGGCGACAAATATTGAACCAATGCAAACTGAGGCGACATGTCGTGACGACAAGTCGCTGCGACTTGTCACCTAGTGTGTACCGGCCTTTAAGCTTTTGAGGAACACAAATACTGTACCGTTATACCACGCAATAAAAATGTTCAAATATGTTGGGAAATTGATTTAAACAGAAAACAGAAATAAAAAAAAAATGTTCACATATGTTTGGAAATTGATTTGAACAGAAAACAGAGATTTAAACATTGAAACATTTATAAAATCAATGTCCGCATGGTAATAAAGATAGACATGCAATTTTTCTTCACCCAACGGTTGTAAATACCATGGTATTTTGTTTGAAAGCGGTAGGTTAGGGGCACGACAAATATTTGAAAAGTTTATATATGCCATACATTCAAATAAATTCATTCCGGGAATAAATAATTGATTTGAGCAAAAAAAAAAAAAAAAAAAAAATGCTCGAATCCCGCCAGTGACTCAACTCTGGAATTGTTGTCCTTGCAAAGTCTTGTGATTAGTACCATGGTATCTTGCAATGTCCCATGGTATTTATTTTACAGGGGCGGCGGAACCGGGGGGGCCGGGGGGGCACGGGCCCCCCACAAAATATTTTGGGGGGGCTCGGCCCCCCCACAAAATATTGGTTAAAAGACATTAATGCATGCGTTTACACAGTTAAAAAACAATTGTTTTGTGATTTTGGGGTGGGGGTGGGGAGGGGAGGGGTGGGGGATTATAGTGCCCCCCCATGGCTGTTACTGTTCCGCCGCCACTGAGTATTTTATTTTATTTTATTATCATTATAATTTTTTTGTTGCCAAAAATTTATATCGACTGATACTGACATGAGCAATTTCCAAAACGATAGTATTCACGTTTTTTTAATGCTGAAAATACGACACAAATATTCAAGTTAAAAAACACCATGAATAAGATATTGAAATGATTACAAAAAAAAACTATTTGAATTTCGTATCTCAGCTTTGTATTCTTTTTTTTTCTTTTCTTTTCTTGCAAAGTGCTGTGAGCCAAGTACCATGGTATGTTTCGATACATTCATTCCGGGAATGACAAATCAATCTGAAAAAAAAAAAAAAAAAAAAAAAAATACAAAAAACTGCTCAAATGGTATTTATTTATTTATTTTATTTTATTATTATTATTTTTTTTGTATTTTTTTTTTGCAAACCGAGTGGGAGGTCTGTACAGGAGAATCTTGAACGAGGTCGAAAAGTACAGACCGAACGCAGAGAGGTCTGTACCCGACCGAGGTCAAGATTCTCTTTAGATTCTCTAAATACCGAATATACTGATAACAGCAAAAAAAAAAAAAAAAAAAAAAAAAATAGTTACCTTATATATCCAGTCACGAATCAACAACATGCAATTATCTCTAGCAGATTTGTTATACACTTTTTGCTTTATATTAAACGTTGTCAGATCGAGTACATGCACTGTCGCTCTCTTCGTTAATTTGCATTTTTCACCGCTCGCGAGGCACTGTACTGCAACACTTTTCTAACGTGTTTGAAATCGTCAAGACGTCTCGCGAGCGGTGAAAAATGACGAATTTTATCCGCACACGGTGAGTTTTTTGTCTCGCGAGCCAGTGAGCAAATGGCGCGCGAGGCAAATGCTCACCGTGTGCGGCGGCCTTAAGACAGGAGTGGCGACCATGTTGGTCTCTTCGTTTTTCACTGCCAGGGCAGTTTCCGCACGAATGAAAGGAGTAGCGCCCACATTATTATTGGTCTCTTCGTCTGTAGCCCCTAAAAGAGCTCCGTTACGAATGGAAGGGGTATTATCATGGTTTGATTTACCTTCGAAGATAATCATCGCCCGCAAAAACAACTTGAACGATCCATATCGATGAAAAATCCCTCGTGGTTGATTCACTAGTTACCAATCTTCTTACCTCTTCTTCTGACAGAAAAGGAACGCCTAGTCTCAACTGATTCTCGCTTCGTAATTAACTAGCTTCCCACGGTCAAACGCAATCTCATACTTGTGACCGTTTTTAGCAGTAGAAAATATATAAAATATGATAAAAATTAAGTCTGTACTTGTGAATCGCTATTTTCTTTACCTTCCTAGAGAATTTCAGCCAATTTGAAGCAATAGTTAGGAAATTATTTAATGTTTCGCCCTTCGTCACACACGGCTGCCAACGGCTGACAGAACTTTCTCTTCTAGCTCTTCGAAAATCACAAATTAACCTAAAATCCCTTCGGATTATGTTTACTCAATAAATAATCATTACAATCTATGAATTTTGTTCCAAAACTTCCACAATATCACTAGGAAAAATCCATTTTCATTGACGATATCGCCGTATGTTGATCGATGCGCCGATCGATGGTGAATATCGATTCCATCAGAATTACAACGGATTTTACTTTTAAATATCAGCTGTGACATAATCTCGATTCCCCATTGGTCGGTTTGTACATTGGCCGTAAAGGCGCATGCGCAGCCGGAAGTCCAAGAAACCTTGGACTTTTCAGTGGATTATGCCAGAGTCCTTGTTTCGAGCCGCTGGCCGAAGTAACGAGGACTCGGGGTACGAGATTGGGTCAAACGACGAGTAGCATACGGAACACACTTGGTGTAAACAAAACAAATGTTACTAAAATCGAACCTATTGATATACTGCTAGTTAGATCTCTTATTTTTGAACAAGTTACTGCAATTTATACTATTTTGCAGTTTGTTTTGTCGACATTTCGAATTATCAATGACATTGCGCATGTGCAAGTATAAGAAAATAAACAAATTCAACAGGAGTATTTTTGCGAACGACAGCACAAAAAGAACAATAGAGTCTAACTATCGTAATTTCTTGTATAAAGAACAAAACTGATTTGGTATTAGACGTTTTTTTTAATAGTTCAGCAGGATAACTAAGTGATTTTCATTGAACTGTTCATCGTTAATCGCCAAAAATCTAATCAATTTCCACATGTCAACAACCAACCAAATTGATCAGTCGATGAATCAACGTCGCCATTCTCTTCTATACTGTCACTTTTCCATTGAAATTTTGTTCCTCAGTTCTTATCAAGATGATTTAATGTGAAAAAGCTTTTTTTCTAACACTAAAAAGCTCACAAAGTCCAACCGAATGGCGTAGCATAGCTCGTGTTGCTCGATCGTACATTGTGCTAAATTTGCATTTTTATGGCTCTCGAACCGGTAGTACTTTAAGTTGACAAGCATCTTGTATAAAAAGTTAGCTTTTTGCATAGTTGATAAGTGTGCAATGATCCTACAGCTCCTTGTGTTATTGTTTATCTTGAATTTCCATACAATCAGCATGGCTAGTTTCATCGGTGATCGTGTGTGTTCATTTTGCTCACCTCTTTTCAATTGAAAATATCTGATTTTCGTGTGTTTTTTTTCTATGCACTTTTGTTCACCGTCGATCTTTTTACTTCAAGTAGATTAGTCGTTAAGCAATAATCGAAAAACGTCACGAAGAATCCACGAAAAATCCACTGAGCCTCTTTTAGCAACTCGCAAACTTGTAAAAGTAAACTCCGTTAGCTGTTAGTTCATGCTGATCAAGTTTTCACTTTGTTTTTTTAAGTTGTAATATCTTCATCTTTGTTGAAAAGGACTTTTTTCGAATTTTGTGAAATTAATCACTGGATACTTTACGAGTTTTTTTCAGTAAAACTCTAACAACTTCTAATAATGATAAAGTTATTTTGTGTCCGCACGCGTCGAAATTTTCTCATTTTACGCGCCAAAATGCAATCTTGATGGGCACGGACGGATTACGGACGCGCGGAGTGGCCTGGGCTGAACCATCAAAAATCAACTCGATGGTTATATTTTCTTAATTATGATGCTCCGCTACTAGTTTGTCGATCTCTTTGAATAGAGCCTTCGATTCAAGAACCTCCAAGAAGGATATGATCCGTTATGATGCAAATCTCTACAAATTTACTAGTATACATATATGCTTTTTATAAGTGTTTTTATTTAATTCAACAGTGTAGCTATATTTTTAGCATCGTAACCTTGGCTTGATTGATTTTGTAGTTTCCTAAGAAAAGTATGCCTCCTTAAACGTAAGCCAAACATACCACCAACTTAGTTGCTATTTAGGCAAACAAGGAATGTTAACTAGCTATATAAAGCCTGTCTTGTAGCCTTAAAATACACATTCATTTGAAGTCTTTGTACTCTGCATGTGAGCAACTTGTGTGTCTTTGTACTCTGCATGTGAGCAACTTGTAAGTGAAATGTTGCAGGCAATTTTAAAATGTTGTAATATTCATTTGAAATGTCGCATGAGCTTTTGAAATGTTTGCAAACTCATTTTAAATGTTGAAGGCGTTTTTGAAATGTTGTCAGACTCATTTTAAATGTTGCAGGCGATTTTGAGAAGTCGTAAATACAGACAGTCAGCTAGGACCAGCTAGGTTGAATAAAAACTGATTAAGATTATGATATATACTTTAACTATAAGAAAAAAACGGAACTGAGTAAGGTTAGTCTCTGGAGTTTCAACCATATCAAAATCATTAAAGGGCATTAAAGGGGTGTAACACATTACGGAAAAGTTACTGATCAATTTCCGACATGGGCTCGTGATGATTCTTTAGAAATATGCATGAATTGACCTTGAAATCACAGCTCGGTTAGCACCAAAGTAAACGATCACTTATAAGCCATTATCGTCTAAACAAATGAACACTTGAAACCTGTGCTAAATGAGGCTTATTCTTCGTTTTCATGTGACGTCACCAAACGTATGACAAATTCATTTTTAATCAAATTGAAACATTCCCACTATATGTTATAGCTAAAAAATGTTGTTCACTTGCGAGATATTTAGGTCTAAATTGTGTCACGCAACGCTATCGCGTAATTCGAATCGAAGGATAAATATCGCGATAAATTCATCTCTGTTATAAGACTTTGTCTCAAAGAGACTACTGTTGATTCAATTCAAGTACACAATCCAAAAAAACTGATCTAAAATACTGAATTTGCCTTATTTTTAGAACACTAAATTTCTATCCGCCATTTTGGATGATATAAGTCATCATCCAACATGGCGACGCCATACATTTTTACCAAATAGTACGAATCTTTGATCGTCAATAGTTCAGTAATTATTTGCTCTAGAAGCTTCCAATTTGTCAGAATTACATTGTTTTGGATGCTCTCAAAGGATGTGAATGTAGATTTTCTGTAGGAATTTAAATAAAACATTTGTATTTATATAATTCGGATATATTGAATCATAGTTGATAGAGCGAAATGGTTTGGAAACTCTTTTGTTATAACTTATTATCCACTTCACCGTTATAACTTATTGTACACTTCACCGTGCACAAACTTTTGTTTCACTATTATTTCAGCCTTGTTGGATAAGGCTGTGTGAACAGACCAAAATTGTGTTTTTGGCTCCTGGCTCGAAATGCCTAATGATTTATACAAACAAATTGAACCGATTCCTTACCATAATATCATCGACAAGGTTAATGTCTACTTATTTCACAATTTCGAATGAGCATAAAAATAAAAACTTGTGTTGCACGGTAACTAAATAACTAAAGGCTTCCTAGCCATTCTTTAGATTAACTATGATTGAATAGAAATGAAAGAGCTTTATGGGGTATAAAACTTATTCATGTGACCACAATGAGACAGCCGATTGGACAAAATGCTCATTAATTATTAATGAGTTTTTAAAATAAGTATTTTAAAAAGAGTTAACCAGCTTAGTTGTGGTACACTATCGTCTTCACCATGAACAGTGCTGTGCCAGTCGTTCTTCTTCTCTCTGTCATTGGTTGTACTATAACTAAAGGTATGCGTGAAACTCATAGTTCACACGTTTTTAACATAACAAAACAATCACATTTTTAAAAACCCAATCTAAATAAGAAGTACCCTGCAGTAATATTTCTCCAAGCAGCATTTTCCGATCTGATAAGGGAGTTCACCAGTCTATCTAGCTTTTCTATGCTAAAAACAATCACACAAACAAAATCAGAGCAATGGTCGGTTATGGTTTTATTACCCATATGTGACGAAGCGCCCTCTAGATAGCCCCAGAACTTTCTAGTCATGTTATTGTTGTTTTGTTTGCTAGTACTAGTACTTTCATTTGATAGAATTGTCTAGAGTATTCGATGATTCTAATTCTATTATTTCTAGAACCCACTAGAACATTAGGTAATAGTTCTGATAAGTATCTTTCTGGAAGTCTCTAGAACATTGATGCATGTATCTAGTCATGCAGTCATTAGATATGGAATAATCTGGAATCTTGTAATCTCTATATTTAGTAAAAGAATGATCAAAGAATGATCTAGATAATTACGTAATAGACTAAAAATAGAATCATATTTAGTATATAAGCAGAACAGCTAGTGCTGTCAAGTTTTCGAGATAAAATTTTTTGAATTGAACCATGTTTCCATGTTTGACATTTTTAAAAAACAAATGGCGAAAAATGCATTTTGCATAAAAAATTAAATACTCAAAAACTAATAAAGATATTGACGTAACTTTCACAGGTAATTTCAAGTAGTCAATATTTTACCCAAATACAAGAAAATAAATTACATGTGTTATAAAATATTGTCAAAATTTTACAGTTTCGTTTTCGTCTTTGACTCAAAATCGCGTCTACCTAAACCACTTTGCAATTACTTTTATGTTGAAAAGTCATCGGGATTTTCTCAAATCTCGCCAAAAGGAAATTTTTACGATAACTTTCAGAAAAAAATGAAGAAAAAAATACAGAGTCCAGCGCAAAAATGAGGGTTTTGGTTGGTCGAAGCATAGTTTTCGGAAGATTCCTTGTGTTAAAAATATTAAACAAATGAGAGCGACGTTTCGGTGTCGGCTTGTTTGAGATACTCTTTATAAGAGAACAACAACCGACCTTAAACAAACAGTCTGATTCCCTTAGGGCAAAACGTTTTGTTTAACCTATGTAAATTTCTTAGTTTTTCTTATATTACTCAACTCACTGTTATAATATTCATTTGCTTGATAATGGTGTCTTGCCGACACCGAAACGTCGCTCTCATTTGTTTAATATTTTTATCTTGTATATCTAAATACAGCCTTCTAAAATTCCTTGTGTTATTCTTATATATGTTGCCTTTTGGTCGGGATTTGTCGCGCACACGGCGATTTCAGCTGGAATTTGCTCGCGGGCACAGGTTTCAAGCGTGTTCTAAAGTGGTCGGGACCCTTAAGGGTCCTGACTACTTTAGAACAACAACGACGCTTGAAACCTGTGCCCGTGAGCAATTTACCGCTGAGAACGCCGCGCGCGCGCCAAATCCCGCCAAAAGACAACATAAGAATAACACAAGGAGCCTTCGAAAATTATACTTCAACCAGCCAAAACCCTCATTTTTTGCGCGGGACTCTATATATTTCTTCATTTTTTCTGAAAGATTTTGTAAAAATCTTTCTTTTGGCAAGATTTGAAAAAATCCTGATGACTTTTCAACATTACACGCGATGGTAAGTGGTTTAGGGTTTCACTTTTCAAAGCGATTTTAAGTCAAATACGAAAACAAAACTGTAAATTTTTGACAAAATTTTAAAACATATATAATTTATTTTCCCATATTTGTGCAAAATACCGTCTGGTTGAGATTGCATGTAAAAACTACGTCAATAGCTTTATTAGTTTTTGAGTAATAATTTTTTTGTGAAAAATGCATTTTTCGTCATTTGTTCTTCAAAAATGTCAAAACATAGTTCCGTTCAAAAATTTTTATCTCGAAAACGGGCTCGGGACCATATAGATTTCTATCCATTTTTCGATTAATTGATAAATTCTCTATAAAATATCTTTCTAAGAAAAAATCGTGATGGCTTTTTGCTTAAGTAATCAGGACCCTTAAGCCCCGTTTACACTTACGATTTTTGCTGCGATTTTTTTTTGCCGATTTTTACTGCAGTTTTCAGATTTTGTGCAGAATATTTTACGAGCTTGGAACTAAATTGTATAAATATGTTTTTATGATTTTAGGTACCTGTTTCTTGTTATATGGTTATTATTGTCTTATACGGTGAAAATCGCATCAAAAATCACTGTGAAAATTACAGCAAAAATTGCTAGTGTAAACTGGCTTTTAGATAGCGTAAAGCCCGATTTACACGGTGCAATTTGTTGCATGCGATTTGTAGTATACGACTAGTCGAAACTTCTAAAACTAGTCGCTCGCGCTCTAAAACGTGTTTTAGAATGTCCTACGACTAGTTTTAGAACGTTTTGAACCTCACGACTAGTCGTACACTACAAATCACACGCGACAAATCGTATCGTGTAAATCAGCCTTAAGGTAGCAGGGGACAAAATCGATGTGACTTTTTGAAACTTACTTAGCAAGTAAAGTTTAGACGTTAACCCTAGAAAAGTATATATTTTCTGAAAGCTAAAAGAACAAATAATGTGATTGTGTAGTTTATATGGTTGATAAAGTTTTAATAAGTAACTTATTAAATTTTGAACAAAAATTTAGCGGTCATTTAAAAAAACTTTATTCTCCACCAAAAATTACTTAATCATCACGAAAACTATTTTGCCTTGTTACCAAACTCATCAACGTAAAAACCGTGTCTCATTTTTGTAAAATGTTTTTTCGTTTTAGAGATAACATAAAAAATGTTCAAAAAATTGATTTTTTGAAAAAAAAATCACCAAAAAATGATCAAAAATCAATTAAAAATTAATAAAGACCTAAATCAAAAAGGTGAGACACGGTTTTTAAGTTGATGAGTTTGGTAACAGGCTAAAATAGTTTTCTCATTGGTTAAGTAATTTTTGAATGAGAATAATGTTTTTAAAACTGACCATTCTTTTTTTGTTCAAAATTTAATAAGTTACTAATTAAAACTTAATCAATCATATAAACTACACAGCCACATTATATGTTCTTTTAACTTTCAGAAAATATATACTTTTCTAGGGTTAACTTCTAAACTGTGCTTGCTACGTGACTTTTAAAAAGTGACCACGATTTTGTCCCCTGTTACCTTAAGAGTTTAGGGGCGCGAGCGGAATTAACTGTCAGAATCTAGGCCCAGTACCCCCTCCACAGGGTGGAGAGAGGTAATCCGTAGGGTATTGCATTTCTTTTGTATCTAAAATCGTTTTATCGTCCAGTAGTCAATTTTACAGGCTGTAAAACTGGCTACTGAACGATAAAACATGAAAATGATAATGGAACAAAGTCTGTTTAATCTTATTTTTGTAAAATTTTAATGTTTTATTGTCATCGGTGGGAATTTGTATCATACTATGAATTGAAACTAGAATAAGAATCATTAGCCCCCAAAAACATTTTATGAAATTTGTTGATAATATTTTTAATGTCTTTGGAGAATAATAGGAGTGTTGAGGGTGGATAAGAAATTGAGCTATTGAGCTAATTGAAAAACTTTTCCGCCGTCCCTATTTATACTTTCACTGTGAACGGAATATCTTAAATTTGTCAAATATTACGTCCTTATTTAAAACATAAAAACATATCCTTAAATGTGAGACCCCTTGAAAGCTGTTGTGATCAACAAAGACTTCAAATTAACAAAATAGAATAAATAACTAAACCCACTTTATCTATAAGTTTCGATGCATTTTAATAGCTGTTTAGCTAATTAATTAGGGAGACAAATCAGAAACTGAATATTAGTAATAAATTCAAGAATTTAAGAATCCCAACTGGCTAGGAGACAAACTAGTTGGCTATATACAAAGCATGGCAGAGAAATTATGTGCTGACCAAATCAGAACCCCAGACAAATACAATTTCTGTGTCCAGAGCAGGAATCGAACCTAGGACCACCACTTGTCCATCGACCGTTTCTGAAATAGCAAACATGGTGCATTATGTTCCAGCTTCGGTACAAACATCTTTTGTTCATTATGTCATATATGGTGTTGTTTGAACTGAAGCTAGACCACAATGCATCTTTTTTATCAAACTCAGAAAAGGTATATGCTTCCTCCTAACAAATAAAAAAATTTGGATATTTTAATGCCCTCATACAGTTTATGATTTCAAAGGTTTGAATGTGAAAAGTCGCCTGCTTTGTACCCGGAAAAAAATTAAAAAGTTAAAATAGGGTGTCCTTTAATTTATAGAATTCAGTCTTCCATGCGATATGGTGCGAGAGGTCCCAATTCCTAGTGAGTTTACTGCATGTTTGTTGATTTCAACTTCTTTCTACTCTTTGCAGTAACATTGAAATAACTGACTTTACTGACAAAGAAGGTAACAGCATGAGCATACGTTCGACTTCGGATTTGTCAGACGTAAAACTGACATATAAAGTATCAACTAGCCATTTTTTCATGGAAATCACACATTACACATATCTGCGCCCAACTATCGCCGGCATAATTCTAGCATAATATCCAAACTAAGACATTATCTTTCCTTTGAACAGCTGAAGCAAATTTATTATAAGCAAGAGAGTCTCATATTCTCTTGTTATAATTTCAAACACCCTTATATATCCTCTGCGATTATTCCACGGTGTAGCGCATTCGAAAATCATCTTTAAAAAGTTAAACCAAATTAAACCGTCAGTGCTAAACGTTTATTAAACTTAGTAATAACTCTAACAGTCCACAATATATTCCGTTGGCAAACTATCAAATATTATGTTTAAATTTGCTATTACCGCACGTAACTATAACATTAGATCGCCAAAAGGAATGACAAATGCAGGCCTGCAAACAAACATTCACAGTTATGGCAATTGATTTCTGGAGAGATATTGCAATCAATCTAAAATTAATAAACCCTACTTGTTTCAGAAAACAAGTAAAATAACTTCTTCTTGGGCCGTTACAGTGTCTATAGTCCCGTTCTGACTATCAACTCGGTATTCTTTACAAGTATCAATTTCTCTATCTCAAATTATTGTTAATTAATTCCTTGCATTTCTAAATTTGTGTTTTCGCTTATAATTATCTTTTTTTTTTACCCGTATGCATGTGAATATTTTGTAAATTTATCATCTCCAGGGGCGGCGGAACAGTAACAGCCATGGGGGGGCACTATAATCAACCACCCCTCCCCTCCTCATCCCCCACCCCAAAAGCTGTGTAAACTCATGCATTAATGTCTTTTAACCAATATTTTGTGGGGGGGCCGAGCCCCCCCAAAATATTTTGTGGGGGGGCCCGTGCCCCCCCGGCCCCCCCGGTTCCGCCGCCCCTGATCTCATAAGCGTATATACTGTAATTTCATGTCATTTTGCTGTCATCTGATAGATACACTGGTACAAAGAAAGGCTGGCGACGAACAAGAAAACGTATGTTAATTTAGCCTCAGACACCAAATCACCAACTACCACTGCGACAAAACTCCATTTAGCTATTTATGTACCACTAAAACCTTATAATTTAATTAATAAATTAGAGTAAATAAACAGTTGTTGTTATTTGTTATGTTGTGTTGTTTGAAATTCCTTTATCATTAGGCGCGATGTGTCCCAGTTGCCACTTGATAGGCTTTAAATTACAGTTAGATTACATTTTGAAACCATGACAACCAGGAAAAATACCAAAAACTCGGGCTTTCATATTCACTCTTTTTCGTTGATATTTTGATGATTGTCAACATGATTTGTTAGTAGTAGTTCCTCTTTCATGTTAAACCCTTTTTCTTTGTTTGTAGAGTATTTGCTTTTTGTGGTGTGATAGCTTTGATATGTAAGTTATATCTGTTTGTTTGTGAACTTTTAGGTTAATTACGAAATAATTGCATGCAAATACGACCACTTCGGAGTGCTAATCTGCTAAAAAAATATACACGAACTAGCAGTATATCGTTTCATAAGGATAAAAAACATTTTGGTGGTAAAAAAGAGTAGTTCTATTTTGAGGGATATTTGTTTTTGACTTCCTGTTGCCGTTTTTTTTTATGATGACCGGACTTTGTCGTTTATATTTAGGATAAGAACTATATACCATGGAAAAAATCATAAAATTACTAAGATGATATGAAATTCTTATGATCAAAACGATTATAAATGTTTAAATAAAATTTGTCCAGGAATAACACAAAGCATTGTAATACATTTTGACGTAAATTTGTTATGCAAGTGTGGTCGTTACTATACTCAATTGTTTTGGAAAAACAAACCTAATCACCTGGACACCGAGCTAAATTGACGTCATTGGCTGCTGCAAAACAAAAGATTCATTATTTTTCATTGTTCTCCCTGGAGTTTGTCGAATGTTAGCATAATTGACGACCCCTGTCTTGGTAGTCTCAATCTTGCTGGTGAACGAAGAGAAGCTTGTCACACTGATTAAAAGGTTTACGTCTTAAAACGCGCGACAAGCAATGAAACCTCTTGAACCGTTGTTTTTGGGTAAATGAAAGATTAAAATTCTCCCTCAGAAATAAGTTACAAAATTATGGTTGGATTTTGACTAAATTGAGGATATTTGTGTTTGTTTTCTAGTTCTTCTGGTTGTGTTCGCTTTAACAGAGGCAGCCGCCGAACAGGTTAGTTTATTTTGTCTATTTATCTCCATTATATTTTCTATGAAGTTGGTTTGCTGTTCTTTTAACTCACTAATCAAAATACATTTAAACTTTAGAGCTTTCGGAAAAATCAGTCGTTTTGTAAATAAATTAACAATAAAACCCTCCTAAGTCTCGTTTTAACACCGAGTACACTGTTATTGACAAATATGTGCGTTACGTTTACATAAGACTGTTTACTTAGGACATTTTTTAAGTCTAAGAGTAGTTTTTGATACCAGCAATTGTATCACAGAGATTTCCACTTGAGCAAACGAAAATAAGCTTTGTATATACAAATAGGAGCTCTACAAATATTGGCTTACATTCGCAGTATATTACACTTCTGTATAAAAAACCAACGTCGGAAAAAAGTTTCGGTAGAATTATTTAGCGTATAAATTTGAATAAAAGCACATATCCAAGAAACTGGACGAAATGTTAGGCGACTCTTTCAAATTCAAACTGCGTGTTTTATACTAATTCGTGTTGGTTTTGTTGTTGCTGTAAATTTCGACTTTTATTTGCTTTCCTTTTATATTCCTAGAGTTCCACTAAACTTTGTTTCTAATGTTATATATTTTACACCAGAGAAATGCTTGAAAGTCTTTTCGAAGACACTTCGTTTTAGGCAGAATTACCGTAAAACCATCAAGCAGAAGGCTCCTTTTCCAATTACAATTCCAGATCGTGTTAATGAAGTTCGAATTTACGTAAAAAGGTTTAAAAGCGCTTTAAAAGCTCAGATAGTAGTGAACATAAAAACTATTTAAACGAGAAGGAAAAATTGTATTTTTTTGCCCGATTTATTGAAAACTGGAGAAGTTGGCGTGTTTGTTGAAGCGGAGAAAAAAATTCACTTGATCACATTTTCACGTGGGGCAAGAAAAGATGCTAATAGCAGAATCCAGCAAAACTGTCAAAAACTGTTTTTGAATATAAATGATATTTTTATTTTAAAACTAAAAACTAGTAGTAGGAAAAGGAGAAAATCGTAAGATCTAGTCGGTTTTCAAATGCTGTTTATTAAGCGAAAAACATAGTATCATGCGTGATTTTGATGTTCAGATGTAATAGCAATTAAGGACACACAAAGTTTCTGACAAAAAATGTATTTGTCAACCTCCAAAAAGATGAATTAATATTAAAAAATGTATTGTAAATGGATACTGTTAAATTATTAAACTTGGAATAGTAGCTGACTGACACTTGCGTAGTTTATTAAACCTGATTGAGCCGAAATAAATTGCCAAAATTTCCATTGTCAAATTTAGAGAATTCGCGCTTTTAAAACAATATCTGAAAAGATTTAAGAAAAAACTGAATTTTCTTCAGATCGAATTTGGAATTCAGCAAGGGTTCAAAAAGGTGCGTTTTACTTAATCCCTTAAGCCTCGAAGTTTCGACTTAAAAAAGCTACTTGTCGAAAATGAGCTTTAAAAATAAACCTCGTGTTCATGTGCTCGGTTAGATATTAAACTATACTTTGAATCTTCCTGGTATTTTGTCAAAAATTGGATTTTTTCGCTAAACCACTTCAATATGATTGCTAAGTTCCATAGCAACTGTTTTGGTAAACAAAACGTTTCCATGACAGCGCAAAGAAATATTTGTATGTTGTATTGTTTACGGGGTTTATCAAAAGGATTTTAAAAGAATAGAGGTTTGAGCTCTTTCAATGACAAAAATGTTTTTGTTCAATCTTAATCAATTTTGAAATCATTAGAGTTGAAACATCGTCCAGACTCTGACGCGAAAAAGGATAGAATTTAGCTTAAATATATGTAAACGATAAACACAAAAATGAATTTAAAATGAGCTGAAGTTAAGTTTACAGATATTAGAAAATGTAACATATTTGCATCATAGAACAATTGAATACATTTCCAACAAGACTTTACGTATTAGTTGTCGTGTGACCTTGGAAAATGAATGAAAAAGGTCGCTTATTGAATTGTTGTTTTCATGCTGAGTTCTTATAAATTCTGTTAATTCAAAATCTTGAAAGTGTTTTTTTAATGCATAAATTACAAAGAATTTCCGGACCTACGTCACTTTTTGTGTGGTAAAATATTTAGTAGTAATCGAAGCAAAACACATTTGCATAAAGTATAAGAAAGAGTTAAAATTAAGCGGTCAATTAGTATAGTTACATTAATGTAGACTAAGATCGAAATTTCTTAGGAAGGATTATCTGAACATTTGCGAAACTCAAATTCGAAATGCGTCAGCGGGTGTTTATAATAAGATAATTTAATAAAGCTTTCATTTAACTACAGTAAATCGTGGTTGAAATAGGGCAAACTAAATTATAGTCTGATTGTAGAAATAATAGTTAATCACTATGCAGAAATGTTCGATAACTCGTCCCGAGTGAAATGGTAGACGTTTCAGTGAGTGGATCTGCCTCGTATGGCCACATTGCTCAGAGCTGTTCATTGATTTGAACAATGAACACCATTCAGTAGTGGACAGTGTTCGGTCGTTTACCATAACATTTAATCGTTTGTAAAATCATTGTTGCATTTTTATGTTTACTCTCAACCAATTTCGTGCGATTTTAGTTTTCTTAACTGGAAAAATGAGAAATAGTTTACGAACCGTGAACACTTGTCTTTATTTGGTTTTTCATTTTCTGAGTTTTCTACTGCTTTAAATCCTCTAAAAAAAGTAGACTTAAACTAAAATACATCGAGTTATCAAAAAGAAAACGTTTTCAGCCCGATTCACTTAAAGGAAGCATGTTAAAAAAAGTATCAAAAAAGCACAAAGTGTTCACGGTTCAAGTGTCCTCACTGTAAGTCTTCAAACGGACAGTGTTGTACACTTAGGGTAAACTTTCACTCCTACTCTCTTATACAACTATTACACGGAAGGTGGCGCATTAGCCAGCGGTATCATCGTAGCGGTTTCTCAAACTAGTAATCTTTATCAATTTGAACCTTTAAAAAGTTACATTGCGGCTTTTACTATTGTATATCTGTATATCTATATAAAGCCAATTTCACAAAGGCAGTAGTTTTCAGAATGCTCATATACACATCTATAATGAGATGCATGGGTCATCTAAACCACCATTTAATATATGAAATGATATGCTAAACAATTGGTAGGGAACCTATGTTGTATCCACAGCTATAACTGAACCTTTTGCAGTAACATTCAGTGTGCAACATCTCAGTTTTTATGTTATACATCACATTAAATTATCCTTGAAAATGAAGCCAGGATGATTCCGAAACGTCGAATCTCAGCGTTATTATTTATTCTTAATATATGTGTATAAATGTGTATATTTGAAAACTACTACCTTTTTGAAATTGGCTGTATATTCACATGGCTTTATTTGCTGATCCATGTTGCTTCTTTCTAGGGTGACAAATGCGCTGCTGACCTCCAGCCTTGTGTCAAGTTATGGCGGGAAAGAGATCTCTGTGCTAAACTAGGTGGGCCGATATGTCAAGCAGTTGAAAACGACAATGCTACAGAACAGGTCAACAAGATTAACGGCGAAAAATGCTCCAATTCAAACATTTACTGTCCTGCAACTAGAAAATGTATGGCATCGAACAGTACATGTGACATCAACAGCAATGTCCCTAAATCTGGTGGAATTCCTTGGGACGGTAACTGCACTTCTGGCGAAGAATTCTGTCCTATTTCCATGAGCTGTGTAAGCCAGAACGTATCGTGCTCAATCAAAGATTTGTATGACTGGGTTAAAGCTGGTAATACTTCAGGTGGACCTTATGGCAGCGGTTCGTGTGCACAAGAAGAGACCTTTTGTCTGGCGTCGATGAGCTGTTCCGCTAAGAATGCATCTTGTAGTGTTGCCCACAATGCTACTGCAATGCAGTCGTTCTGTCCTAAAGACTCGACATACTGTAATAAAAGAGCATCGTGTATTCAAGGGAATAACAGCAGTTGTTCTGATTTCCCATCATTTAACTCAACTGGAAGAGCCGATCCTGGCAATGGTGAGTACCATTACATTTGCTGAAAAAAACGTTTTCGACATTTTTTAAGGGTACGTCTACACTAACCCGGATAAATTTGAAAACGCAACATCATTTATCCGGTTAGGCCTTCCGTCCACACTAAAACGCACGAATCCAAAAGAATTTTAACAAAAGTTGCGTTTTCAATTTTATCCGGCATAGTTTAGCCAGGGTCTTAAAGGTTGGACAAACAAATGGGTGGTTCTAGTATTGAAATCCGAGATTATAGACGTACACCTAAGACTACACGATGTGATTGGCCATAGGACATACACATAGGATTATAAGCATGCAATTGCAAAGGTTCACCAAGGTGATAGGTTATTCCAAAATAAAAGGAATTGTAGGCAGACAGCTATTTCAAAAAGGTTGAATAGCTATTATAACATAGAAAACACACCAATCTTTCTAAAAGCATTTATTTTAATGATTTTCAGCATGGAAAGAGATGTGCGAGATCCGTGAACACGTTTGCACTCGCTTCTCTGATGCTATGGCCAAATGTTGGCCAAAGATCGCAAGTTGTGTGAACAGTGGCAACGCGTCATCATCATCATCAAGCAAGTCATCCTGTTCTCAGTCAGAAGTCTACTGTAATTCTACAAAGAAATGCCAGCCTAAAAATGATACCTGTTGTGCTATTGGAGAAAAACATTGTGCTTCTCAAAACAAGTGCATACCTGACAGCCACCAATGTTGCCCAAGCAACCAGACTTACTGTGCATCACAGAAAAAGTGTCTACTTTCAAACGAGAAGTGTTGTCCAGCAGGACAGTATCATTGTAAAAGCGGGTGAGCATCTCCTGATTGTACAATAATAAATAACTGCTTATAACAATAGCTTGATATAAATTTGCTATTTTCATACCATTTCTTTTTATGAGAGCCTATGTTACAAAAATGGAGGATCTTTATTGACAGACTTGAAGTATGTGGGTTTTTATTAGCGGATGTTTACTGTACGATTGCGTAAAAAATTCAAAGTAGCAAAATTTATTGAAGATTAAAAATTGATGATAGCTACGAAAAAAGTATTGATCAGATCATGGATGATGGTATTTGTTATTGACAATGAAATGATGCAAAAATGGATTGAAAAATTATATAAAGTTTCATTAGAGAAGCTCCAGTCAATATATTTTTCAATTGACAATAGTTAAAATGTCTCAAATTAATAACATAACTCTTCTCTTCTAGACACTGTATTCCGTTTGAAAGACCCTGTAAATACCAGGAAAAGCAGGCGGGTTCATGTCCTGCAGACGCCGAGAAATGTAAGATAGTTGTCGAGAAATCAGCAAAGTTTTGCCTTGGACGTACAGAAGTCTGCAGCAAAATTGCCTCGTCGTCAATAGCTGACGTCATTTCCAAGTCCAATAGCATAAGCAGTATGATGTGTAACCAAAGTCAGACCTACTGCCCATTGAGCAACGGTTGCAAGGATAAGAATGCCGACTGCACTCTAGACTGTACGACTTCTTTCCTTGGCAACCTTTCAGAGACGCCTTGGGGAAGTGCTTGCGGATCTAACGAAACATTCTGTGACCAAACAATGACTTGCGAAAGTTCAAACTTCACGTGTACTGCTCGTACCATATTGGATTGGGCTGACTCGGTCAACAAGTCGGGTGCAGTTTTTGGAATACCTTGCGCCCCTGGACAGTATTTTTGTTCTGGATCTATGTCTTGTAGTAATAACGCATCGTGTGGTTACACCCCAAAAAATGTTGAACAAGGTGTTAGTCCATCAGGGGCTTTCGTATTCAATGCATTATGTAAAAGCGATGAGCATTTTTGCGTCCACAAGCTGAATTGTCAGCAAAAGAACAATACAGCGTGTAGCCCATTGGGTGCCCTTAACTACACTGGAAGATCTGACAACGGGACAGGTACGTGGTGGGGAGAATACCTTAGAATAGGAAACTGGTAGAACGACAGAACAGAGAGTGTAGTAGGGGTGAGGAAAGGCAGCGAATGGATGAGAGAAGACAAGAGAAAGGAATTGAAAAAAGGAATTTAAAAATAAAATGAAACGGCAAGCAGACAGAACAAAACTATGAGAGCATGGATGGTGCATTATCTTGATATTATGATTATTTTGTCTCAACGTAATTACCGATGCCATTTTAGGTTGGCTTAACGCTTGTAAAATATCAAAATTTCGATGTGATCGTCTCAAGTACGCTGTAGACATGTGTTACAACAAAGTAAAAGGATGCTATGACAAAATGGTTGAAAAAGTCGACTGTTATGGTCAAGGAAAGGCTTACTGCAAACTAAACGACCGGTAAATATTGATAAACTTTGCTAGAGAATTACTAATATTACTAAAACTCGTGTTTTTGGCATCTTTTGAAGATGAACAATTTGTGAATCCACGCCCTTTTGTAAAACGTCCGGTATCTAGCTTTTAGTGGTATTTTTGAAAAATTCTGAAGAGCATCCCGATCGCACATCATCAGAGCCCCCCTCCCCGGGTGTGAATGGATTGTTTTAAGTATTCGATTCATGATTTCCAGTTTATTCCTTGTTAGAGTGCACGCACTAAAAGTGTGCAACATAAATACCACTAAATAGCGCTATTTTATGCTAATTCTATCGTTTTCTTTTGTTTAATTAGTACTATTTACCACTAAATAGTGACAACTGTTGCACACTTTTAGTGCGTGCACTCTACATTGAGAAGTTTGAAATATTTCTTTTGTATGTATTTTTTTTTCATAATGAACCAGTATTCATGGTATTCATGGATTTTTATCAATTGCTTAATTTCAGATGTCAGAATGCCTCGATTCATTGCTGTCCACTAAATGAAACATACTGTCCAGATAGAAAGATGTAAGTAGAACAACGACAATAAACAGCAACTATAACTACAAAAAAAAAAAAAAAAACTAGTTATAGTATAATAATATCACGAACTTAAACAATTATAACAAACCAAAACAGCGTCATCAACAACAAAAACAAATAAACAGCAAAACAGAAGCAGCATCATCAAAGACAAAAACAAATAAACAGCAAAAACAGCAAAAACAGCATCAACAGTTGTACAATGACAACAGCAACAAAAACATTAAAGCTATAACATTAAAGCTATAACATTGATTCACACGATCATTTATTTACATTGACATCCACATAAGTGATTACATGTCTTACTTTTCGGTGTTGACCTCATAGGTGTATCAAGGACGGCTCCCCATGCAAACTAGAGGCTTGTACCGAAACGACATGTGGTCAGGCAATTCAAATGGCTAAACGATGTGAAGTTCTCGAAGAGATCTGTCCACTAGTCACCTCGGCTCCTAAGACTATCGTCGCAGCCATCAACAAGATGAACAACCGCACAAAGATTCCAACTTGCAAAGCAGACGAGAAGTATTGTCCTTTGTTTGACCAATGCTCGAAAGACCCGTGCAAATTAAATTTAGATGAAGTAGAGTGGTACGACCAAATTCCATGGACCAAACAAAACTGTACTGGTGGGAAGTCTTTCTGTTTCTCCTCAATGTCTTGCATTCGCAAAGACCAGTTCACTTGCTCCGTTCGCTCACTAATGAACTGGAGAGCAAAAGGAAACATGAGTGTCAGCCCATTTGGAACAGCCTGTAGCTCGAGCCAGAAATTCTGCTTGAATACATTCACTTGTATTGACAAGTCTGCCAACTGCTCTTTCGCACCACCGGCTGCGTTTAATGGGACGGCCAACCAGACAGTTTTTGATTTCATGTGTGGACCCTACCATCGGTTCTGTGGAAGCACGTTTAGATGCGTCCGAAAGAGTGAACCATGTGTTGCACCTAAAGCTTTGAACTTCACTGGTGTGACGTTTGACAATAATACAGGTACATTGAGATTGCGTTACATCTTCATTTAGCATCAGCACCTTTTGTAATCATCATCATCATTACCATTTCTTTCAGAATCATCATCAAGTTATAATCCTAGCCATAGTCATCAGAGATCATCAAAATTATTATCATCCTTTCAACTTGAAATGCCCTTTCAATCCCATTTAAACTTAATTAAGTACTACTTCTAAATCAATCACCCACTTTAGGTTACCTTGAGATGTGTAAAGCAAAAGACGTATTCTGTCCTCGTTTCACCTTTGGTATGATGATGTGCGGATCCAAGAAAGAGTACGCTCACTGTATCAAGAAAACACTTGAAAGATGTGCTTCAGGCGAAGTTTACTGTGAAAAGAGGTATTTAGCTCTTTTTTCATTTTAGAATTGATATTGTTGTTCGTAGTTATAGTGCAAAGATAATTTTTCCTTGCAGTGGGTGGCTGTTGACTTGAAAGTTAATAACCACTTCGACCAATATTATTTCTTTTTGGAAACTTGTCCTACTGTGACCTACTGTAGTCTTGGTCACTCTTTTACATTCTCTCATTTATTTTTTTCTTTCTGCAGCAAAAAGTGTCTCAAGCCATCACAATATTGTTTGGGACCTGGAGAATGCCCCCCTTGTAAGTGGACATATGCTTTTCATTTCATTAATTAATTAATTCATTCATTCATTCATTAATTCATTCATTCATCCATCCATTCATTCATTCATTCATAAATTCATTCATTCATAAATTCATTCATTCATAAATTCATTCATTCATTCATTCATCCATCCATCCATCCATCCATCCATTCATTCATTCATTCATTCATTCATTCATTCATTCATTCATTCATAAATTCATTCATTCATTCATTCATTTTTTTCTATTAAACACGGTATTTAATACCATTCATCTTATTTCCAACAGATCAATTTGATTGCCCTGAACTTGGCGGCTGCATCAACAAAACTCGAAAATGTGAAGTCCCCAAATCTAAGATTATCTACAAATCAGCATGGTTTTTCCAGAAGTTAGAAGAAGCCAAACCAGCTATCTTCACTAGTGGCAATACCATTGCTATTGTGTCTGTTTCGGAGAGCAATGGTAAAGTTGAGTATAATGACGGTAGCAAGTGGACTGCAGTTTCTGGAATCACGGAAAAAACCGCTCTTGTCTTGCAAAAGAGTAATATGCTAAGGTGAACATTCAGCTAGTATTTTTATTGTTCACGCGAGTGATTACGAACTGTTTAATAAACGAGCAGATAAAACACGATCTGCGAGTTTATTAAACTGCTTCAAAAACGCCAATACTTATATTAAGTAATATCAAATGCGAAAATGCTTAAAGTAAAAAAAATGTAAGTTTGGTCAGAAAACATGTTTTGAGCATGAGCAGTTGAGTAAAAATGTACATATTTTTGATCCCACATTGAAAGACCACTGAACAGTAGTGTAGTAGAAGACTGCTAGCTTCTGAATCATCTTCAAACGCTAGTGAAGGTCTATGATGACAATGCAACTGAGACCTTTTCTAGAGACATCCGATAAGGGTTTTCTCATTAGTATGCTTTATATAAAATTTTACGTTCATTAGTATACTTTATATAAAGCATACTAATGAGAGTGTTTTATCGGTTTTAAAAGCTCATGCACGTGATCAAACTGGCTATTCCAATTGGCCTAAGAGCTCATTAATTATTCATGAGTCGTTAAATACAACATGCAAAAGAAACTTTTTTTACCAATGCTGAAATCAGCATGACCTCCATTTACAGGTTGTCCGCACGTATTTGTTTCGCTATGAAATAATTCAATATTTTTACATTGTTGTTTCTCGTGCTTTTAGATTCGTTCCCAACGATGCCATGTGGCATGGTGTTGTGTTGTTCAACTACACTATCATGTCAGGAACTCCAGGGCAAAAGGTTGATGCATCAAGCTCTAAGAGAGACGCTGACCAGACGATCGTGTCGATGATTCTTCCTAGCATCTTTGTTCCCAATGTGACGGAGATTGGTGCAAAATGCCAAATATGGGAAGATGAAAAGGGGAAAGGATTTAAGGTGAGAATGGATGATGATGGTGATGTTGATGATGTGGATGATGATAGTGATGTTGATGATGATAGTGATGTTGATGATGATGATGTGGATGATGATAATGATGTTGATGATGATGGTGGCGATGATGATAATGTTGATAATGATTTTGATGATGATAATGATGTTGATGATGATGTGGATAATTATGATCAAATGATGTTAATGTTTTGGATGGTATTTTTGTTCTTTCTGTACATGATGATCACGTATCTGGTGTTGACGATGACGAGGATGGTTGTAACTAATTTGTTCGGATGTTTGTTGAATCAACGAGTCCCATGAATTAGCCACACTGATGTTTTTCTTCGTTGCTAACAGATCGAAGACAAGATAAGAATGAACTACCGCAATTTCTCAACCGATAACAACGTCCCAGTGTCCTTGCTGCCTAGTATTACTAGTGAAACATACTTTGCATACCGCGAATACCTGAAGATCCTCAAGACAGCTAAAGCTGCTGTGGCCATCACTTACTTACAGAACAAAACTGAAACAGGTAAAGAATATGGTGATGATAACAATTAAAAACTTATATTGCGCAGGTTCCATTGGAAGATGTCCACCTGTGTTTATGATGATTATGATTTGAGCACTGATGGTGATGGTGTTAATGTTGAGATGATAAGAATGATCATGGTAGTTATGATGGTGATGGTTGTGTTGATGATGATAATGATGGTGGTGATGATGATAATGATGGTGGTGATGATGATAATGATGATGGTTGTGGTAGCGGTGATGATGATGAAGATTGTAGTTGTGGTAATGATGATGATTGTAGTAAAAGTCTAAAAATGGTGTTTGATTTTTTCATCTAGATTTTCAACTTGACAATATATTTTCACGACTAAGTCGACTAAGGGGTGAAAACAAACTCTTGCTGGACATCCACCACAAGCTCTCTATCTATAGTTTTCTAATGACTTACTTCTGTTGTTGTGTTTTCTTTTCAGGCGGATTCAAGGGTAACCAGCCTAGCCGTGACATTCCAACGATTGTTATTGACATGAAGAAAATGCTGGTCCTAAGTCCAGCTACGCATTATAATGGTCCAATCAACGCTTCATTCTCTGCTGGTGTGTTGTTTGACCCTAATAACAATATGGTTGACTTGGACATGCCTCCAGTTGCTAGATCGGTTATCTTTGCTGTAAGTATATATTTGGCTTTCTTTCTTCTTGTTCTTCTCCTCTTTCTCCTTCTTCTTCTTCTGCTTCTCAGTTCTTCTTCAAATTTTTTCCATTCCAGTTTCTTTTCTAGTTATACGAGTTTTTTTCTAAGAGACTCGATTGACATTTCATTTTCTTTCTAGTACATGTTTGAGAATAATGCAACCAGCAATCAGCATGCTGTATTCCGAGGAATGGTGGAACAACTTAAAACATCCAAAACACGACCCACAAAGCCAAATGTATTAGACGCTTTCACCAAAGCAGAAGCTGCAGCGAGCGGACAGAATAAGACCGACCTTGCAAAAGTCAAAACATGGGTTTCATTCGCTTATGATAGAGGTAAACATCATTAATCAATCAATCAATTAATCAAAATGTACTGCTCTTTTCAAGTCAAATTGCTATTAAACAGTCGCTGGTGTCTATGTACGTCGGTCTTTTTTCGTTAGTATATTCACAAGTTCGTTTCTTGTGAGCGAACAAATGTGTTATTATTTAAACCATGCAACTTTGCTTTGAATACAAGTACAAAATTTGCTACAATTTATCATTCAAAAACAACTGAAAAAATATAATCTATATCATATGTGCGAGATGTAAAACTGAGTTGACACACAAATACTTCATATATAAATATAAATCGTACGTATAACAACGTACAAATATATTCTAATTTTCTTTTTTTTTTTTTAATTTTCAGTAAAACTAGTGCTGGGCGCAGATGAGGTTAGCGAATAATCGATTTATTTTACAGACACAAATACATAATATATAGACAAAAATACTGACAATAAAACGATCTAACTAACTAACAGATGAATGTATACCCCAGCAAAAAAAACAAACAAACAAAAAAACAAACAAACACACAAAACAACAAAAAACAAAACAAAAAAAAACAACAACAAAAAAACAACAAACAAAAACATACGAGTAACTACACAACCAAACATCTTCACGAACACCGTCTTCAAACTTGCCAAACCGCATTTGTTAAAACTGACTTCATTTCTTAACAGGCTCTTTCCAAGCACTCTGTAGTTACTGTGAACCTTAAATCAGGCAGAAAAATGTTCGTTTATGGTAATGAAGACGTTAAAATCGTCTGTGACGTACGAAGAGTCAACGACGCTCCCGTATTGACGTCATACGTCGCTTACTTTCCACCTATCGCCTTCAACTTAACTGCAAAGCCAAATAATGGATTCCAAATCAAGGAAATTACCGAGAGAATTCCATACCCGTACGATAAGACGCCTCCTAAGTTTAGCAACATTCCCAAGCTGATCACAGACGTGGAAGGTGACGTGCCTGGAATCGGAATTGCGTTCGCTAAAAACAGTAGTGTTGGGGCTTATTACTATAGAAATAACTCCAAGTCTTCCTGGCAAATTGTTGACCTGAAGAACACACTAGTAAATGGAAAACTTGTCAATACTACAGATGTGCTGTTACTGGAACCAACCGCTGAGTAAGTGACTACTTTTGATTGCCATCACCATCACAAGCAACATAATTTTTATCGTAACCATCATCACCACATATTTCGATAGCAGCAGAAATTATCGCATCATCTTGATTATTAAGATCATCATTACCAGCATAATCATTAAAATCATACTTACTATCATCATATTTTATTATTATTATTTATTATATTTATTATCTTTATCATCATCACATATTTATCATCATCATCACCATCAAATGATTATTACCTCATCGTTAATATCACCATTTATCATCTCAATAATAATATTTGCCATCTATCCTATGACCTGCAACCTTATCAATAACACAAATAACATCGTTTGTTTAGACTAAAGTTCCAAATGCATGATCAAAACTACCTCTGGACGAACGTAGAAGCTCGGGAGAAATGCAATCTTCTGTTTGTAGCCTGGGATCAGAGCGACAAGCTCAAAACTGGAATCCATAAATTCACTTTTCCAGTAGGCCTTAACTCGTCTCTTAGTAAAAAGTTCGCTTCAGCATTCACACAACGCTATGGCTGCGATGGTAAAACGGGTTCACGTGGTAAAATCGACGTTTGTGGACGATGTGGAGGAGACGGTGTTTGGTGCAAAGGATGTGATAATGTCGCAAATTCAGGCGCTGTAATCGGTAGGTTTAACCCAAGAAGCTGGGGTAGGGTTCACAGAAAAAAGTTGAGATTCCCACAATTGGTTAATTTGTATCATCACTGGGAAAGTGATACCCAATAAACTCAATATTGAGTTCAAATTTACCCATTTTCACCCATTAAATGGGAACATTTCTATTCAATTTCCATCTTTGGAGACTTGGGAATTCAACATATATTCCTACGTATGATTGCATCGATACATGTTAGAAAATGCCCTCCAGTTTTTGATTTTAATACTAAAAAGGTTTAGGTATTATAAGAAGAGAAAGTCATGATTTTGAAGCAAAAATGCAGGAAATACCTAGTAGTAAAAATGTCATATATATCAGACAAACTTCATTCTCAGCTTCTTATTAAAGACTATCAAATGAATGATTTAGATCACTACAAATACGACCTGTATTTCTGTAATCTGACCAAGATGATACTATACGACGCATTTCAATAGGATTTCATTTGACGTGATATTGTTTTACCGTACCAGATCACTGTGGTAACTGTACGGGTGGAACTACCAACTTGACTTTCAACTTTAGAAAGGACTGTGGAGGAGGGTGTGGTACCTCGTTCAATGATTCATGCGGTGTCTGTCAAAAGTATGGTAAAGTCAGGAACTTCACCGACTGTTCTGGAAAATGTTTTGGTGGTGCCATTATTAACAAGTAAGTTAACCAGGAAAACAGCCAGGAATTCGACACAGGAACAAACACCGCATAAAAGTTGTCCACTCAAATAACTTGTGTATAATTAATTTTTCTGATCATTATTTTATTTGTTATTGTTAAGTAGTCGCCATAATCTTGCTGGGAATTTAACTCTAAACCTCTCACATATGGCCGAAGTCCACAATTTAACCAACTCGCTAACCTAGTTGATTACTATCATTATTAACAATTGTTTATCCTTCACATCACAGAACAACCATTCAATTAATTATTTTGCTTATTCTCATCCACTTCAATCTATTTTCAGGTGTAACAAATGTGTTTTAGGCAGCACTGGTAAACCTAAGACTGATGGTGAAGACGTATGTGGTATATGTGGTGGTAATGGTAAAAGTTGTCTGGACTGTGCCGGGACTGCTAAAGGAACTAAAAAGATCGACTTATGTGGTAAATGCCTCGAACCGACGGATAGAGCTTACGATGCACAGTGCGTTAAACTGGGCGGAATGAATGTTATTAGTGGTCCAAGCACTGGCGGGGAGAAAATTACTGTGTCGGGAGCTGGTCTGAAAGCTAGAAGCTATAAAGCTGCGAAATGTGAATTCTTCAACTCTGGGAAAACGTAAGTTTGGAATCTGAGAACAAATGATGAATGAATGAATGAATGAATGAATGAATGAATGAATGAATGAATGAAAGAATGAATTAATGAATGAATTAATTAATGAATGAATGAATGGATGGATGGATGGATGAATGAATGAATGAATGGATGGATGGATGGATGGATGAATGAATGAATGAATGAGTGAATTAAATGGATGAATTGATGAATCAATGAGTGAGTAGTGGCGAGGAGTCACATGCTTTTTAATCCACTTTCTTTGTTTTGGCTACTATGTTCTACATGTTTCACTTCCTTTTCTAATCTTGTATTTTCTAGAATTGTCTTGGACAATGCAGCACTCAGTGGCAACAAGTTTGAAATAACTACAAAGGCAGCAACAACTGCTGGCTTGTACTCGCTACGTTGCTCCTTCGACAGTGATGCTCAAAAATACCAAACAAGCAATAATTTCACATTCTACAATAAAGCAGGAATTACACTAAGCTCAATAACTCCAAATGAGACAGAAGCAAATAAAGGAGCATTTAACGTCACAATCACAGGTTCAGGCTTCGTTGACACAGGATTTTTAAAGTGTTTGACCGACAAAAAGAAAGCTTTCCCAGCCACGTTTATCAGCTCTACACAAGTTAGATGTGCGATTCCAAATCAAGTGAAATCGGCTGCCGTGAAAATAGCCCCACAGTTTGGACAACAAGATACCACTCTCATAGCCGGTGGACTGGCATTGAGTATCTTCGTATACTCCCCATATCCAACTGATGCTAAATTCACCAATAATCTTCAAGCTATTGCTCTGACCATGAACAAACCAGCCAAGCATTCAGGAAAAGATTGTACAGGAATTTTCAGCTCTGCAAATCTAACTGCGTTTGGTTCCAGAGCTAAATGCATTCTGAGAACTCCAACTAAGATGTTCATAGCGCTAAGAGGCAAGCCCACTCTCAGCCCAGGCCATGTTCTCCTCTTTCAACAAGGTTCACTGGATGCAAAGTTTGAGGCTGTTACGAAGAAAAAGACTGGCACAGCATCTCTGACTGTTACTGGCCCCGCAAAGAAGGTTGTTCCTAAAGCCAGGCTATCGGGCCCAAGTAAAGTCGGTAAGACAATCAATAAATGAATCAATGAATCAGTGAATTAATGGATAAATCAGTCAGGCCGTCATTCCATCAATTGTTTATTGATGATGATTGTTTTTCTCGATGTCAGGTACGTGTGGTAAAGTTGTGCTAGATGCTTCAAGATCATCAGGAGGAGGAGGTCGTCGTTTGACTTTTAAATACAGAGTACGATGGGCATCAACGCAAAAAATTGGTGACGTCAAAGCAGATGGGACCGCTGACTTAGCTAACATGACGGCTCAACTAAATGCCTTGCCAGCATTCTCTCCAAGAATAAAATTCAACAAAAACAACCTGAAGCTGGGCTACCAGTACGAATTTTTGGTAGAAGTAAAGAACTTTTTGAACGAAGTCAGCGAAAATGCATCTATAATTGTAGTAAGAGAGAACAAGCAATTGCCTGTGGTTGACGCTGGCCCCGCAGAACGATTGGTTAAAGCATCAAGAGATTTCACCTTGCAAGGTACAAATTAGCAAGTATATTTTGATTAATTGTAAAGATTGTAAATAAGATACTTAAAATTATAAAATTACTTTCATGTATTTGATGAAATAGAATCATTGCAAATTTGTACTGTTTTATTTCCATAATTTCCATAATTTACTCATTTAAAAAAAAAAACATGTACATTGAAAAATTTGCATTACAAAATGTGACTTTGCTTGGTAAAGCTGTACCGAACAAACGTGCAACAATTCAAGAGATAGACATGACAGATAAACGGACGAACAGACAGATAGAGACAGACAGACAGACAGAGTCGAGCAATCTATCAGTATTTTCCTTGTATTAACTGTTAATCATTTATCCGATTCTAGCCCGACCAGTTCTGTCTCCATGTCTTGATCCTAACAGCGTTGCCAGTTCGGTGGTGTTTAGTTGGGAGATCGATGCTGTTGGCATAGATATCGGAGTGACAGATAAGCCACGACTTTCCATCAAGAAAGGCTTGTTGACGGGAGGAAAGGTATGGTTGTTTGGATTTAAATGAGAAAATTGTTGAAACACTTAAGTGTTTTGATTGATTTGTTTAGTCGTTCATTTTCAATGTTTTAGCTCATTCAGTCATTCGTTCGTTCGTTCGTACATGCATTCATTCATCCACCTATCAACTCGTTAGTCCATCCATCCATCCATCCATCCATCCATCCATCCATCCATCCATCCATCCATCCATCCATCCATCCATCCAACCAACCATCCATCCATCCATCCATTCATCCATCCATCCATCCATCCATCCATCCATCCATCCAACCAACCAACCATCCATCCATCCATCCATCCATCCATCCATCCATCCATCCATCCATCCATCCATCCATCCATCCATCCACCCATCCATCCATCCATCCATCCATCAATCCATCCATCCATCCATCCATCCATCCAACCAACCATCTATTCACCCGACCATCCTTTCATTTAATTATTCATTCATTCGTTTGTTGATTCTTTCTTCTTCATAGACCTACACTCTCACAGTGACCGCAGCAATGGCATCAGATCAAACACTATCTAGCACGAAGTCCATTTCAATCAAAGTAGAGAGCAGCCCTCTAGAAGCAACGATCAGAGGTGGAACCTATCAGGTTGTCGGAGCTTCCTCAACTCTGAAGCTTGACTCAAGCCCTTCTAAGGACCCTGATGGCTCATCTGAATCTGCATGGTACCAATGGGTTTGTACAGACTCTAAAGGAGACCCATGCTTCGTTCCCGACCCAAAGAACGCTTTAAGAAAAATTCGTCTTGTGCTGCCCACCACAGCTCTCGTAACAATTGACGTTAGCAAGAACCTCGAGACAAACAGTCTGTAAGTAGAATTGAACGTAAATGTCGAGAAAAATGTTAAAATGTTAAAGTCTGCTGTTTCGGAGTCAATCCTAATTCCTTCATTTCTTTATCAACATTTTAGAGAAGCCGTTTCATCACGCATTGTCCCTTAAAAAAGTGTTTGCAACGCGTGTTCGATCGCAACCCCGAACATACGATTTACCTTAAATCTTTAAATAATTAATTATTATTTATTTATTGTTGATTGATTCATTTTCTGTATTGTTTGTAAAAATGTCATCAATAAAGCGTTGCACAAGTTGGTATTCATAATAGAACATATATCTCTGTTTCTAGGTATACCTTTACCATGACATTCAACAAAGGAAACAGGAAAGCAACAACATCAAAGCAAATCAAAGTAGAAGCTGGTGACCCCCCTGCAATTACGATCAAACCGCAGAAGGAGTCCAAAGAAAACCCCACCACTGTCACCATGATCAAAGCAGTCGCTAAAAGTACCATGGCTTCAACTAACGTCACATGGGAATGCGTCCAAGAAGATGGATATGCTTTTATTGATCTATCAGTAGCTGAAAACGTGTTGACGAAAGTCAAGTTTACATTCACTAAGGCACCAGGTAAAGCCACGGCTTCACGTTCGTTTGCTCTCGTCATCCCAGCTAATGCGCTATCGGAAGGTGTGAATTATAAGTTCCGACTTACAGTTGCTCACAAGGATTCAACTGCATATGCTGAAACGGTCATTACTACTAACGCTGCACCTACGATAGGTAAGCATACTGATGATGATGGTGTATTAATAATGATAGCAGTATTGATGATTGACCTTAGTGTTAAGCACCTTATGAATATTATTATTAATATTATGAATATTATCGTGATTAATGACATTATGATTGTGATGTTGCTGGCCAAAAATCACATTGCTCAAGCAGATGATGGTTGTGGCAATATTGATGATGATAGATAGATAACGATAGGTGCTCACCATGAATATGGAGTCATTTTCGCATGAGCGGAAAACGATACGGCTACGATACGACAAATGTTTTTTTAACAAACTACGTTTTCGAAACGACTCTATATTTTAATTGACGATTCTAATAAAGATCTCATTGTCTACCCAGGTACCTTCACTGTCTCTCCAATCAACGGTACAGCGATGACAACTCTCTTTGCATTATCGGCTCCTGAGGGTTGGTCTGATGATGCCGATGACTTTCCGCTCCAGTATCAATTCGGTTATATTGCTGATGGAAAGACCTCGACTTTGAATCTATTTGGAGAGGGTACAGTTGTAGAAGAAGTCAAACTCCCACCAGGTAATGCCAAATGTTTCCCATATCTTCAGTGAAATATAACAGTTGAATTTGAAACCATTGATGCTATAGTAATATTACATTGTACAAGCAAACCAAACAAGAAGCAAGTCAATAGACAGACAAATAGACAATCAAGTCAGCAGAAAAAAAAAACAAGCAAAAAAAAACAACAACAACAACAACACAATGACAACTACAAAACAGACAAGTAAACATACAAACAGACAGACAAACGATAAAAAAGTAATAAACGAACAAACAAGCCAGCTAGGTAGCAGCATGTCTTTCACAACTGTCAGCGAGAAAGTGTAGCCTATGTTATTAAACGTTCGGTTCTATGTTGTTTCTCAGGTGATTCTGCTAAAGGAAGAAACCTGACTCTATGGGTAAGATGTAAGGATGCTCTTGGAGCAATATCCTACAAAGAGACAACCATCACGGTATTCCCTGCTGTGGTCGATTCTGCTTTCTTATCTGGTGCATCAGACGATATTGCGAAGTCTTTCGAAGGTGGTGATTGGGACAAAGCTTTAGGTAAAAAAGAGTTTTTAAACATAAAATATTTTAGTTAGTGCGAGAGGTTTGGGTTTGAATTGCCTGGTTTTTCAACTTTTTGATATCGTGCAACGCAGTGGCAAAATGGACAAGCATTTCGTCGTGGTTTTAGTGTGAAAAGTACTGAGTTCAATTCACAATGAATTCACATTTTCGTTTCATTTTACATTGAACAGGGACAGTGACACTGTGTTTTGTTTTACAGGTAATGTTGGTTCTTTGATGAAGAGTATCCCGGCTGATCCTAACAATGCCGCTGTTACACAATTGAAGGAAAAGTTTTCTGATAGCGTAAGTTTGTTTTTACCGTCACAGTTTGCTACTGTGCAGTTCCTCGATATATATCATCATCATCATAAACACTGTCGTCGTCATCATTTTCATCATCCTTTTCATCATCATCATCATTTTCATCGTCATTATCATTTTCATCACAATTATTTATCCTGGACATGTTCATCAATATCCAGATTCTCATAAATTTCCGCCGACAAGACCTTCATCGTGTCTAACCATGTTTTCTCTGTCTAGACTCTAAATATCTTGCAAACCGGTGGCGTTACCGATGATCCGTCAGCCAAGATGTCTATGTATGGAACGATGGGATCAATCACAGCTGGGGGATCTAAAATGAGCAAAGAAGCCAAGAAAAAGATCAAAGACACTATTGTTGGAATCGAAACTGGCAGTGCAGCAAAGAGAAGAAGAAGAGCTGTGTCTAGCCCTACCGTTACAGCGATTACCGTTTCACAGGTAATAACGACTGCTTTTACTTTTCAATCATCATTTTTGGAAATGACTTTCTAGTCATTATAATTGCAATTCACAATTGAGCAGAAACGCATAATCAATTATGTAACGAGATTTTCGTTTCCTTTTTTCCATCAGGCTGAGACGACACTTGGAATTCTCAGCAATGTGATCGACCCCACACTTTACGATGCTGACACTATGTCACTTAAAACCTCGTTCCTACCAGTAGTTGACTCTTCTGGACAAAAGCTTTGTGCTGGTTTAGCTGTGGGCATGGCCGCCGCTATCGCCAAAGACAAACTCGTCGTACTCCGAAGCGAGAAGAACGATTTTGCAAACGTTGACACTCAGATGATTGACATGGCGTGCAATAACTGCCCTGATAAGTTAGCAAACAATGCGAAAGTTAAGCTCGGTACTACATTGAAGACTTCGTACCAGTCGTGGAAGTGTACTAGCGGTGATGACTTGTGCTCTGGAGCTTGTATTATCTCATCTCAACAGGTTTTCGACTTACTGAGCACCAGTGCTAACACTAATACCACATTGACTAGTGTTGTTGATATGAAGCTTTATAATCCAGAGACGTATGCCGCCATTAGTGTTAGCGCACTAGCCAATCCTGTCACCTACCATCTCCCTGTGTTGAATGTCACCATTACCAACGAGACGTACTTTGAGGTACGGTATTATCATTGGTATTATGAAATAGCTTAAGCATATACATCGCAAATACTGATGGTCAACGAGCCTGGTTTATTAAAAGAACACAATAACGGCAAAAAAGCGATTTTTTAATGTTAAGTTAATGGGTGTTATTTGTTTGTATGAGTAGTAAGTTCAAATGACCGATTATATCGTAATCGATGCATCGTATGACTCGAATCTGATTTATTGTGTTATTTTATCAACCATTTTCCATTAGATCGTGGTGGCTGATTTATGTCGTAGTGCAATTGGTGGTTTTCAACCATTCCCATGCAGGACAGTGAGTGGGACAACCAGTCACGGTTTTCATTTGAAATGTCCACCAACATGGCTGCCGTGTCTTTTGTTTAAATTGTCTCCTGGGAATGGATGAAAAAAAAAAAACTATTGGAGTCGTTTTCATTTGAGGGGGAAACGGTATGGTTACGACTACGATATGAAAGATTAAAAACAACGATTGGACGGTACTGTTTCCCACTCATACGAAAACGGCTCTACTTAATGCTCCGAGAAGTAGGAACATTGCACTGGAAAACCAAGGATGATTTGTCCAGGCTAGCGCGTCATCAGTTTAATATCCTTTTTGTAACAATAATGACACTAATAGCATTATAACTTCTTTCAGTGTAAACGATGGAGCGGTAGTGCATGGACTTCAACAGGCTGCAAAACCAACCACAACCTCATTGGCACTGCTAACACAACCAGATACGTCGAGTGCTCCTGCACAGAGCTCGGATACACTGCCGCCTTCAAAGCGACACGTCCTCCTCCTGTAGTAACAACACCAGCTCCGACAACTAAAGCTGCAACTCCTACACCGTCATCTGTTAAAGTACGTAAGATTCGCTTCGCGCTTGTCGCCGACTACGACACTGTTCTCGCTACACCGGCCAAGAAGGAACAGTTCAAGAAAGATGTCACAAAGTCGCTAGCGTCGTCTTTGAGCGTGAATGAGAGCCGTATCGTGAATATGACGCTCACTAAAGGTAGCATCATCGTACAGTTCTCTCTTCTACCAGATGCGTCGGACTCTGAAGCGACCATGCTTTCTAAGGTATCTCAATTGGAGACGATGGTGAAGAGCGGGAACTATACTGTGAAGTTGTCCGATGGCACTGTTCTTAAGGCAGATCCCACTTCGTTTGAATTTACCACCGATGTTTTCCCGACCACTGCTGCTCCAGTTGCACCAACAGAATCTGGACTGACGGAGACCGAGATCATTATCATAGCATGTGTGTGTGGAGGCTTGGCGTTGATTATCCTTGTGGTGACCGTTATTTGCTGTTATAACAGGAGTAAAGCTAGATCAGGAAAGATCTCACCTGAAAACTCAAGGGCACAGCTTCAAGACGATGTGGAAATGAGAGAAAGAGATAAAGGTAAGTTTGCTATTTATAGTGGTGATCTCCTCTCCTCTGTCCTCTCCTCTTAGTATTTTATCATTCTGAGTTTTTTTTAAAACGTTCTTATATTTATTTGTTTCTTATTCTTCCAGGTGATGGTAATTACAACCAAGCAATTGAAACCTAAGACATGCACGGCATTCAAACACCAACTGTAAAATACACAAGCAAGACAGCCCGCAACACAACAAAGCTCAAATAACATCAAGATGTCAAAACAAAATTTCTACATCTTAAGGACTCACAAAGAACTCTAAACTATTAACAGACAAACACGTGACCACCACAACATCAAGACAAACACGAAAAGAACTTCATTTAAAAGAAGTTAAAATCCCAGTCTTCATCATCCAAGAAGCAAGATGCTTCATGTTCAAGTTTCAACTCTTGAGTTGTCCTGCAGCCGTAGACAGCAAAAAATGTGAATAATCGCTTATTTCGATATTTATTCGTAGTAGGATGATTGCAGTAAACAAGATAGTACTGAGTAAACTTAAATGGTGAAAACTAGAAAAAAAAACGACATAAGCTAGGACTTTCTTGGCGCGAAAATGGTATCGTAAATATCACTGTAGTTTATTCACTCTCCCATTATGAAAACTGTGCCTCGTAATTTTCTCTTTATTTATTGCTTATTTTTTTGAACGAAAACTTTGGAATAATATTCTTTGTTAATTCACCATCTTTCTTACGTTTTACTGTCATACGTAAGCTCTAATATCTGCATAGCATGTACTTCCGTCTCTTTACTGCTTATAACGAGGTGAAAGATTGTCACCGACTACATTTAGATTTATTTAGTAGTGTCTATTGTTTAATCTGCAATCATCATAGGTATAAGATTAGTTTTCTGATACTTTTATAAATAAATAAAACTAATACATAATTTAAGAATAACAGTCGCAATTTTGATTTGTGGACCAAACGGTTTGAGCAGCAAAATGAAAGATGTCATTGAAATCTAAAACATCTATTTTAGTACACTGGGAAAACTCAGCTAAAATAGTTACAAAAGTTGTAGTTTTCTCGAAGAAAACGGTTTTGATATCGGAATTCAAGTTGGCGACCAAAATCCAACATGGCTGCCAAAGAATTGCATGTGAAATGGTTAACGTGTTTGTATAATGAAAAGTGATTTACTTATTTACTTAAGACGAATAATGTTCGAATAACATTCTCGAGTGTGACTTGTAAAATAAAGCGTGTATTTGTTAATTTTGTTGTTCATTCATTTATTTATTTTTCCTGGTAAACTTTCGATCCGGCATTTTGTGCCAGGCTTTGCCGCGCACTTAAAAAAACGCTCGTCCTTACGTAGTGATTGCCTGCTTAATAGACGCTCGACGATGTAAGATTACGAAGTCCGTCTATATTGACACTCACCAGCAAATTGCATAAAAATCCCAATCAAACGAACCCGTTTAACTTACGTATATTGCAATATCAAATAACGTTGTCATCCCCAAAAGACAATAATAGGTCATTCCTAGATCGCTAGGAACTATGGGTATAAATGTTACTGTCTTAATCATTGCACCAGTTGACGAAAAATTCACGCCATTTAGTTATGACTTGATTTGCTTTCCGTTCGCTCCATTGATTAAAAGGTCAATATTGATCTTTTTGACTGTGTAAGATACCATTCTACATTCTGTGATGACTTTCAACCCTCATTCCTAGTGGTCTTGTGGTGACGACAACGCTATTTGAAATGGCTATATGTGCGTAATGGATTATGACCGCATCAAGTGAGAGTCTTAGATGTTTTACGCACTTACATATTTTATCCACATGAAAACCTACACACTACGCTTCACGTTGATTACGTTAACTTTTACGTATGAATAGAGCATTCAAAATCCCTTTCTTACGAACAATAACCGCACGCAATAAAAGTGCTCCATAAATTATGCTGAAACCAACTCCATTGGACCATAATGTCCATAATCTGCGCGCGTAAACTATAAAGAGTGTGATAACTATCCTACTAAAATTGCAGCAATTTGATTTATTGTAATCACAACGCACCAAACCGGACACTGTCAAAAACGCGCAGTTGCGTTTTATTATGAAATGCTCAATAATTTTCGTACTTTTTCCCAGCAAGATTTTAAGAGTATTCTCACATGTCCTCGAAAGTATTTACTAAACACTGTGTAAATAATTGGATTGTAGATTACAGAAGATTTTGCCAGTAGTTCAGGGATTTCAGCTTCTCCGTCCATTAATACGTAGCTATGTTTGAACATCGCCGTTAGACTTACGGCACAGTATGGAGACCAGCTTATTATAAACGCAACGATGGACACGATGATTATGCGCGTTATACGTAATTGTATTTGGCGTCGGCTGTTACGAATTACGCTTGATTTGTCTGGCATATCAAGTGATATATACCTGGAAGAAATAGAAGGAAAAAAAAACAGTTGTTAATGGTAGAGTAACACATGTCGAAAGCTTAACTTTTGTTACACAATAACTGGGAATTTTTCTTCATCCACACGACCGATTATGAAAGGCTTTTAATCGTAACAAAATGAGACAAGGTATTGGGTTATGCAAAAAAAAAAAAAAAAAAAAAAAAATATATATATATATATATATATATATATATATATATATATATATATATATATATATATATATATATATATATATATATACATATATATATATATATATATATATACAGCAATATGCAGAAATTATGAGCCACTGTCAAGTATATAAGTATATATCAAAAAGGCTTTAGAAATTATGGGATATCCTCACTGATATTTTTTTCGTAAAGCACTGATCCTAGGGAACAATAAAAATATATATTTGAGGGTATCCCATAATTTCTAAGGCCTTTTTGATATATACTTATATACTTTGTAGTGGCTCATAATTTCTGCATATTGCTGTACATATATATATATATATATATATATAATTTATAAATATAATTTCCATAATTACCGTAACAGACTTGTCATGCAATGACTCTTGTAAACCAGTTTGAGGACCTATTGTGCCAAAATGTTTACCCGTTTTCTAAGGAAGTCAAGCTGATCAATTTTTGGAGCTCTTTTGCCCACAATGCAATGCACGTACCGTTATTCACTGATTTAAAAAAGCTCAGTATAAAAGTCGACAATTTTAAAATCGCTGTATCGACTGGTCACGTATTGGTGGTAATCTATAGTATTAAAGAGGATTTTTAACAGCAAGGACACTGATGGATCAACTCTTACGCTAGTTGGTGTTTTCGAAAATAGCCGGATAAATCAAACGCGTTTGGTGTTTACGGACTTTTAATACGTGTAAACCGTTGCACTAACCGGATGGAATAATTTAATTTGCGTTTGCAATAAAGCCGGCTTTAGTTTGGATGATTTTTATTGAACCGTGAAACAAATTTTGACTTAGTACAGATCCGGTTAATCTCTTTGTTTGTTTTAAGTATTTGAATGATCGTTAGTACAGATTAGTATTTTGTAGATAACATTGATTACTTAGCATATTATGCTATATCAACAATCAAAGACACAGACGGACAGACAGACAGACAAAATCAAAACAAAACTAACATAAAAAATGGATTTTTTTTCACTTCAAAGCTGCATGGCAGATTTTTTCCCCACAATTTTTATTGGAAATATATATATATAATAAAAATTGTATAATATATATATTGCTTTTGCCCCAACACCCCCCCCCCCCCTCCCCATCCCTTTTCTAATGGTTCGTCTCTTACCTGTATATTTTGGCATAGCTGATCGCAGTGACAGTTATAGGAACAAAAAAACCCATCAGCATCAGTAGTATATTATAAGCTAGTGTCTCTTTATCAGTCGAAAGCCAGTCTGGACAACAACTGATCCCGGCAGCACCAGGGATAAATCTACTCCAACCAAACATTGGAGGAGTCATGGCTGCAACACCGTACAGCCAGGGTACAGAGATTAAAACACACAAGTACTTATTCTGTATTTTAACAAGAGAAACGTCTGATGTTATATAATAACACATAATGACGCTGATTTCAGTTAACATTGCAATCGAAGCGATACCAATAGAGCCATTGATAAATGCCGACCAGTTGCATCTCGGGGTATTAGCAATCAGACTCTGTCCAGATAAGTTTGCCGTTATAACAACAGGATACCCAAACAATACTATGAATAAATCGGCAATAGCGAGATTGATGATAAATGGAGCAATGCTTTTAGTCCTGTGTTGTTTATGTGAAAATACAATGATAGTGAGGATGTTACCTACAAAGCCAACTGCTAGAATGAACGCCATTACGGGAGCATACACTATGTAAAGACCGTCTCTTGGCTGTGAGTCTTGAGTAGCATTACGCATAGATATATTATCCATATTAGCAATAGATTCAGTCCTTTGACACTTTGAATTTATTATCGTTCAGCATCCTCTTTGTCCATACACAATTTCAATTTTGACAGCTCAAAATAGTATCCTCTTGACTTAGTACTTCAGCTGAGTTGGTCGTGAAAAATAATCCTTTTTTCACAAAAGTCTTGACACCAAAAGGCAACTTGAGCTTTTGACAGAGCAAAATGTTTCGAGTTCATTGGAAAAGAATGGAGCAACTTGTATTTTCCCGGCGAAGAGGGCTTGAAGGGCTAGACGCACATAACTTTAAAGGTGTCTTTTATAGTTTAAACAGACTGGACAGTCAATTACTTGCAGTACTTGAGATATACTGGTATCGTATCAGCTTGCAGTTGACTATCGTCTTCTCACACTGATGTAGATGTATAATCAATGAAAGTACCACGTCGTGCTTATTATAATTATAGCTGACAAATTACACAACAATTCGTTTCTTGCCACTTGCTATGCTGAATAATATAGCAATTTTACAAACCAATTAAGAGTTTGATACTGATCTTCCCTGCACAACGACAAGCATCCAGATGGTTTTCTAGTCGAAGCACTATAGCAATTACAAAAAGTAACGATGTCTGCTTGGTGAAAAATAATACCGAACCGAGTTTCTTCTTACGTTTTGAACCGAAGAAATTGACTTACAATCTGACCCTCACAGATGTTCTGGTGAAATGGACTTATCCAATCATCTTAAGGTAGGTTCGTGAAATTAATGCACTTAGTGTAAATGTACTGTTTTCTGCGACAGCAGTAATTATCGTATTGAGGGAAATGAACGGAAACAATTCAATCAAATCTTTTTGATGAAGCTAAATTTAAAGTTATCATTGTGCATTTCGACAAAATTAGCTATTGTTGGTATCATGAGACTGGCTCGAATCTTGTTTGGAAGGTATATCAAGGATCAATTACCATAAAGAAAAGACACACTACATTGTAGATGTAGAAATCCAGCTAAGCAATTGAAAATATGTCAATCTTGAAAGCGAACTTTGATGAGAAAGTGTTGCCAAAATAGATCAATATTTCTGCTCGCCGTACGCGTTTTCAGGCATGGCGGTGTTTGTCCGTACGTTTCACCTTTCTTGCGGTTTTTAACCTATAAGACATTTTAATTATCTTGATTAATTACTGAAGCCTTTCCAGTTTAATAGTATTATGTTGTCGCTATAGAGTGAGTTTAAGAGTGTAGTCAGTACTGAATTCCTGTCGGAGCTAGGCTTACTGGTTTGTTCGACTTCTCATGAGATCAGATTGACTTGGTTGACTGAAAGTCCGTAGTCCGGTCCATAGTCCGTAGTCTTGTATACAATAAAGATTCCAGCAGCTCTAGAGATATGTATTACAAATCTTTACAATGAATCTTTGAAACTTACTCCAAGTAGATATGTCGGTGGTTATTGATTCACTGGGAACTGTCCTTTCTGATCCAGAATCAAATGATCATTGTCATTACGTCCGTACAAGTGTACGTTAGTCAGATTTCAATTTGAAGAAAATTTTTCTTCCAGGGTAATCCCGGATACTTAATTTAATGACGTTTTACGATCTCTTCTAAGTCTATAGATTTACTCGTTGAAGCTTCCTGGCCTGTTTTAGAAGGCGAAAAGTTAATGAAGCATAGCAATATACTAGCTGGCTGGCATGAAACTTGAAGCGAAACGTTAGCTAAGAACTTTGTTGTACATTTGATAGCTTGCACGGAGTCTCAACATATTAGATTTATCAGATCGATAATCCAGCTTTTTGAGTAGTGGTCAAATCTTATCAATATTGACTAAAAGCAACTTTTGTTAATGAAGATTATTTTTCATGGATTTAGAGCTTGGACCAAAAGGCTCCAATAATAGATTATTTTCAGTACTAATTGCGTTATGTAATCAATATATCTTGTGACGTAGAAACTGTTTTTCTCGGATATTTTTTTTTCTCATTCTTATCATACTTGATGAGCAAAAACAGGAACTCGCAAAGCAGTCATTTCAATAGACAATTCAGATAAAAATGTGAATTTCAAAATTGTTTCTTTTTTTTCCTTGCCAAGACTGAAAGGGAACCGATTCCAAAGATTAGAAATTACCAAATGGCGATAATTTTTTTACCTTCTCTTAAAGATCATTCATTTATATTACCTTTGTAAATCCCTTTATGTGATTTATAGCCTCTTACTGCCAATCTGGGAGACCAAATAATACACCACATTAATTCAATATGTTTGTAATTTCATGCAGCTTTTCTCGTTGACTCATGCAAGGCTGTACTCTTGTTGTGAACTCTTCTATCCTCGCTCAGTGAAAAATAGTGAGATAGCAACACAAGATCAAGCAAATCTTTTTTATCATTCGAGCTTCAGATTTCGCAACCACCCGTGGCAGACATAATTGGCAAAAAAGAATTGAATTTATTTATCTGAAAATTATCAAAATTACTTCGCCCTAAGCTGCTGCGGATAGACACCCTGGCAGTCAGGGCCACAACTGAAACAGCTCTTCATTAATTGGCAATAATTCGAGTGATGTTGACAAGTTGTATTAACGAGCCACTTATTACTATGTAATTATCGACACGATCACTTTATCATAGATGCTTGTACAGCTCTGCACGGAAGCCCAATAAGAAACTATGTACACTTTGGCTGGCCGGATATTGTACATCTCACATCGCCTCAATGACAAGTGATGTGAAATGTGGCTTTCAATCTTCCATAGCGCAGTTACGTCGTCTCAATACGCTTTGTAATATGGTTTTCTGGTGTATATATTGTATAAAAACTTGTATGTATCATGTATGTATAAAAACTCTCTTTGTACACAAATTACTGCTTATTTGATTATTTTGTAGTTGTCGTAAAATTATAATCAATATCTGGACGGCGTGGTGCTTTAATGTGGTTTCAAAGTGGTTTTACAAATTATTGTATGAAACAGATCGCTTAAATCATGGTTAAAATGCGGTTAATGATAGCCTGCATGCACACCAGAGAAGAGTTTATAAACAGATTACTGGAACCATGCAGCCATCACGACGGGTTACTGGACCATGTAATTCAACACTACATAGCTGATTCTTGCGTTCATAGTTCACTGCCTCTAAAGGGGATGTCTTCCCCCTCCTGTTCCTCCTCTTGCTCCCCCTCCTCCCTAAAGAACCCGTAGGCATGCTATCTCCTTCGTCGTCTTTCTGTCAAACTAGTCAGACTAGTCAAGCTTTCTCCTTCACAAAAAAACAGCATAGAATGAATCTAATGCAAGAGCGGCGCAGAAGAAGAAAGGGAACTAGGTTGACTGCAGTGCCATCTTTTGCATAACCTTAAATTTTAACAAAACTGCTTTTAAACCCGTGTGATCCCTGATACGACGATCATCCAGGTCCGGGAGGAGGGGGGGGGGGGGTTGTGTGGGGGGGTAAACGAGCGATTTGCATGGTATCTTTTAGGGTTTAAAAATATGAAATTTGCCAAATTCTCATGATTTTGGTATCTTTTAGGGATGAAAAACTTGTGAATCCACTCCCTTTTGAAAAACGTTTGGTATCTTATAGGGGTATTTTTGAAAAATTCCGATGAGCATCCCCTATCGTTTATCCGCGGAGCTCCCCCCCCTCCCCCCGGGGGCATCCAGGCCTGTTGCCAACTAGAGTCCCCCACCCTCCCCCTCCCCGGGTTCCACATTAAATAAAGTTACGTCAACGGTTTCAGTGTTCAGTCTAATTTAGGAACACACAGGATCAGGGAAATGGAATATTTAACAATTAGCTCGGGATCCCTGTGATACAGATATTCCTGTGGTATCTTCATTCCACAGGAACCCTATCCTTGAACATTGTCTTGACAATAGTCAAATCAGTCGAATACTCTCTGGAGGCACAAAAAGCGTACCAATTTGTAATGTAATGTAATTTAGTGCTTATAAAGCACATTTCACCTAATGTCTTAATCCGCTTTACAATCTCTAATGTTTATAGTATGTAATACGGTTCAGTTACAAGCATGAGGGTGATTATTAGGTTAGGATTATCACCGAGGATGGTCGTGATCTGCATCCTCAGTCGTGGTTAATGTGAAAATTTCTGTCAATCGTCTTATTTTACCATGCATTATGCCACAATAAAACCTGAAAACAATTCAGAAAACATTCTGTTCATTGCCTTATATTTATGATGGTCAAAAATAAATTCACGAATGTAGTGAATAAAAATTTTACTGGTCATTGATGGGCGATGTCTTCCCATGGGAATGTATGTTTGAAGGTGTTTACACAAAGGTGAACCAGCCCATTAAAATATTTGACTGTTATTAGAACGAGGTTGATTTTGATTGGTTACCCGTACCCAAGAGAATTGATACCCGCGTGATCAGCATACATTAAACCACGGATGAAAGACTAAAAGTTTTTCGATTAGAGAAATTGTCAAATGCCTTAGTAGCTCAAGGGGTTAACCATGTATGGTCTAGTGGCCGGTTAATCTCTCACTCCCTGATCTTTTGATTAGAGCTATTTGGGTATTTGGCACCATACTACTACATACGGGATTACAAGGTAAGTGAACAAGGTAAGTGGAAATGTGATAATATCGTAAACAGACTCTATTCTTTTCTTTTTGTTTTATCAATTTGTGTTTTTAAGCAGACGGTCACTGCAATGATGGGGTCCAAGACGAGTACTGTGTTATTTAATACAATTTTTATCATCAAATACATTGGGATTCCTGTGTTTTATAGTACAATTTGAACATCAAATACATTGGGATTCCTGTGTTTTTTAATACAATCAAATACATTGGGATTCCTGTGTTTTATAGTACAATTTTATCATCAAATATATTGTGATTCCTGTGTTTTATAATACAATTTGAACATCAAATACATTGTGATTCCTGTGTTTTATAATACAAATTTTATTATTAAATACATTGGGATCCCTGTGTTTTATAATACAATTTGAACATCAAATACATTGGGATTCCTGTATTTTTTAATACAATTTGAACATCAAATACATTGGGATTCCTGTGTTTTATAACACAATTTAAACATCAAATACACTGGGGTTCCTGTTTTTAAAGTACAATTTGATCAATACATTAACTAACAATGCGCATAAGAACTAGTGAGTTTCTATTGTTCTGCGGCAAAAAAACTTCCCCATGTAGAAATTCTTTAATTTTCACGATGTTGATGTATCAAGCTAAGGGTTGCACATTTCTTAGGTAAAATCTACAAAATGCTGTTTACAAAAGAACTTTCTGGTCTCTGATAAGTGTGGACAAAAACCTAACGGATACATAATGTCGCGCTTGTAGATTCGGTCCCATTCTCCAATGTTTTTTCGAACAGCTTAGACTCATAAGACTGCACGAAAAGTTAATCAAATACATGACCATTTTCCAAAGAAACCTTACATAACTTGGACTTAACCAGTCTATTGTGAGACTGTAATCATTATTAATTGTCACAGACAAGTTCGTTTGTGGACATGTTGCAAACGACGACGTTCGAGGTCAGGGTTGAGTTCGAAGTGTTAAATGGAGTAAGTGGGAAAAACGATGGCTTGTGGTGGTATGTACTGTCGCATTTAATACAGCCAGGCTGGTTGCTTTGACGAGGTTTAGTAAAGAGTACCACATCCAACTGCTTTTAGTGTTACAGCCTACACAGATACAAAAGAAGTATAAGGTTAGTTGCGTGAACTGAATATTTTTAGGATTGCGTTACATATTCATAGAAAATTAGGCGTCAGGTTGTGTTTTCTGGGACGTTTTACTGTGACGTCACGTATAATATAGTATTCACAACAATTTGATTTACCATTTGATTTTTTAAATTCATGGATATAGTATTTTCGCGCCTTTGGTTTGTCCACAATTTGAGGATTTCACTTTAATTATTTTATGGATAAGACGTTATTGCTCTATTCTATGGTATCATCTCATACTACAATAACGGCATGATTTGAGTAAAAGTATTAAAGTATTGGCTATATGCCTTCTGCGAAAAACCAATGACTCGCTTGAGATCGATCCGGATTTTTCGGTAGATTTACTCATTTGCGTTCTATATAAAATTCCTACAACGTCATATTTAATATTTTCACAAAAAGAAATGTGGGTATTTGTATTTCAGGGTTGAGAAAATACAAACAAAGAAGGCGAAGGTGAGAGACAACAGTGACATCATATTGGCTCATATTTACCATGGGGAGTGTGGTACTTGACTGTATTTTCACAAACGTCTCAGAAGTGAAGGAATGGACGGTCATGCAAAGAAGAAGGGAGGAAGGGAAGATTGAAGGAACAAAGCACGAAGGAACAGACTTGGTGAGGAATGAAAGAGAACGAAATGGTTAGTATTAATGCGAGAAAAGGACAAGAAACGGAATGAAGGAATAACTAAGTGAACGGAGAATTAATGGAAAGACGAAAAGAAGGATAAATGGAACTGAAAGAAGAGAGTGAGGAACGAAAGAAGATAGGTGAAGGAGTAGAATCCCTACAAGAAATATGTACTAAATTACCAATTCCACTCCATATTGCCAAATATTTATACTAAAAAAACATTCATCTAACTGCAGAAAACTCTATCTAATGCTCATATCAAACACACACACATCCAATCCCACCTATCTTGCAATACTTGTATTGTATCTAAACGAAACAATAGAACCGTCTGGTCTACTTTTGCATGTAGATCCATTACAGGTTTATGACCCTTGAGCTGCACTGATAATCACATCTGTGCAGTTTGTTTTGAGTCTGCTGCGCCGTGTAATAGGAATAAATAGAACGCACTTCAAATAGGAGATAGCATCTTTGTATTCTGACATTGTACGTAGCATCATTTCCGTTCTTAGTCGAACAAGACGTTGTACCACTTCCTGTGATTATCTACATTAGAATTACTATACCGCTATTTTAGAACATCATGTTGTTCAAGGTTAGAGTTCAATAAGCTGTTTTCACAAAGGTTGTGTGAGGACACGAGATTGACAACATTTGACAGATGGAAGGAAGTGAAATGTCTAGAAGGAACGGAACAAAAGGAAAGAAGGAGGAACGTAGTGATGAAGGTGTTAGAACGGAAGGAATCGCAGAATTAGAGGATGAAAGAAGAGAGGAATGGAGAGGCTTAACAGTAAACAGTTACGAATTGGTAACTGAAAGAGGGCGAAGGATAGGGAAGGAGTTAAGGAAGTAAGAAAGGAAGGAAGAAAAGAAGGAAGGAAGGAAGGAAGGAAGGAAGGAAGGAAGGAAAGAAGGAAGGAAGGAAGGAAGGAAGGAAGGAAGGAAGGAAGGAAGGAAGGAAGGCTTGGCATAATGCGTTCTGTATGCTGTAATTATTGTTATGATTATAATACCAAAATTTCAATCTATTTTTGTTCCAATTCCGATCATAAAATTCTAGTAAACTATACTTAACTCTACAATTATGTAACTTAAACATGTAATGCAACAGCGCCATCATGGTACAGGAAGGAAAGCAAGGTAGATGGAAAGGAGAAATGAAGGAAGAAAAAAGGATGATAGGAAGTGACTTTAAGATGGAAGAAAGAAGGAATAGAAGAAGGAGTGAAAACAGAACGAAATGGCGGTGAGAAAGAGGTAAAATGATACTTGGAGAAGAAATGTCGAGCATTAAATAAGGCGAAGGAATCTAAGAGAAGATAAGAAAGATGAAATTGAGAAAGAGTATAGTAAAAAACGGAATGAAGGAAATAAAGCAAGAAAAGGAGGGTATGAAAGAACCGATTTGCAAAGGAGTTGAATCAATGGATGAAACTTCATCAACGTCACGTACCTTTGAGGGATGACAGGAAAACAACTAAAAATTGTAATACACTTTATGCGAGTGGATGGATTGAGCCCACGTTAATGAGATTTATATACCACTCTACTGAGATAACTCAGCTTTTTTTGTTTGAGAAACAAAATGCGACCCTGTCGTAAACGTCATGTAAGTTTAAATTCTGACTTGTTACGACGATTGAAGTGTAGTGGTTTCATGCCGTATCGTAGCGGTATCGTCTCTCAATGTCTTTCCCCTATACGAAGAGGAGTCCATGCATGCTACAAAAGTAATATGTATAGATAAAGTGATAGCTTAGTAAAATGCGATAGGACGCTTCACACCTGTTGAGGAAAGGGCTGTTCAGTTTTTGACCAATGGTGCGCGTAAATGCCTCGACAGATTACAAGAGCTAAGAAACCAGTGAGTATTGTAAAGTGCCGAAAGAAGCGATTTGCTTTGTGAGATTTTGTCAAACTCAACGCCACGCCAAGTAGAAAAATATATTTGTTTCTTAAGATCCTAAAATCAAACACTACAAAAGGTTGAAAAAAACGTTTTCCCCTACCGTTTAAAAATAAATTCTTTGGCTACGTCCACACTAACCCGGATAAATTTGAAAAGGCAACTTATTTATCCGGTTAGGCCTTCTGGAGTGTCCACAAATTCTATTGTTTAACGAGCAATTTTTGTCACGGTATCGGAACAAAAGTTGCGTTTTCAAATTTATCCGGGTAACCAGGGTCTTTTGTTCTAGAATAGAATAGATTCTTTGTTCCAGCATAGAATAGCTTCTTTGTTCTAGAATGGAATAACAGATAAAAGCCCAGAATCGGCGATTTCTTCTCTTACCTTAGCCGTCTCTTAATTTATTTTTGAAATTCGGTTAAGAAAAACAGTGGAACGAGTAATTGCCAAAAGTGGTCGCATTTCTGATTTGATCAGTGTATAGTGGTTTATGTGAGGTCATATTTTATCGATTATTATCTATATTTCATTTATATTATTATATATATTATATTTTATACGTTTTAATTTGTCCTACATAATTTAATCCTTTTTAAACGACAAAATGAAACGAGAAATCTAAAAAGCATCCACCGTCCCTTGCAACAAATAATGGTCGCATATGGGGGAGCCTGGTCGTTTAAGAGAGGTCTCGTGGTTTTAATAAATACGAGAAATGACAAAATTTATCTGCCCAGATTTTGTAGATAACAAGAGAACGCTCGATCACAAAGGCTCACTTGTTCTTAGAAAACAAAACAACCTTTTCAATTGATCACAGAAGAAGAACTTTAACAGCATTGGTGTTTTATTTCCTTATCGACAGCAATCGAACGTGAGGAAAAACCATCTTGACGGCCGGAAGTCGCAGAGATAATCAGACACCAAAGCGAGGCTAAGGTTGATTTATTTATGTCCGATGGGGGACACATGTGGGGAAACTACAGTTGTGCACCGTCAGATCACTCATAACAACAAACGCCGCTGAATGAATTGGGAAATGCCGAGATCATTTTTGGTAAAAAGAAGAAAGAGCGATACGCTGGAAGTTGGACTGGAATCATATCCAGGTAAGACCTGCCATAGAGTGTAATATAGGCTCGTGCAGAACTTTCTACGGAAATGTGATTTTAAAATTACGCACTGATCTTACAGCAATCTCAGTGCTACAATGGCTTCTGGAATTGTGTCAGTGTGTATTTGTCATGTCCTAACTTAAAGCCATCATTAAATGGTAGTTTTTCGAACGTTATTATTTCTTAAATTTGCTGTGGCCGCTTATGTAAATTCTATGTATTTGCACACAGAGAAATTAGAATAATCAGCGAGTGACAAGTTTATTTCGTAAAAAGTGTGAACTGTATTTTTGGGGAGGGATTTTGGTTTTGGATATATAGTAGAATTATCACCTACAAGCTTTGTGATTTGCTCTCTGTATGGTGTAAGATTAGGTTCGTGGTTTTTTTCGATTCGTTTGTGTTGAGGTTGTTGGCTTCATACAGATATATAAGAGGCAAAGTTTATTATACACACACACCTGGGGATGTTAACAGATGTCTACAGAACACCAACATCCGGGAATCGATGGTGTACATATTTTTGGCCACTCGGCGCGCCATAAAACATCATCTCATCATCTATAAAAAAATCGTTTCACCAATGATAAATAAAACCATTATTTTACACGAAAAAAAACAAAACGATTTACATATAAAATCAAAGTGTTTTGGACGCTGTCTTTCTCAGAGGTAGATAGATTGATAGCCATAAATTAAAACGCCTCGACAAACATATTATTGTTAAGTTTCCACAGCTGTTCCAGAGCAAATTATTGCGAAAAAAAATTGAATTCTGTTTTCTCTAGCTGTTTCTCGAGAGTATTTAGCCTTGAACAAAACAGGTTTTTGTGGTAATTTTATTCAGTTTTCTTGAAGGGAATACCGTTCTGTAAAACAAGTGAGGATTTTCAACTTTCAAGCATGCCACCAGATGGGAAACCATTTGGCGTCAAAGACGGTGAATACAAAGAGCCGTCTTGCGTTTGTGATTAGAAATAGTTCGGGATCTTTTACACTCCGTAATAGCGAAAGCCTTTAAGATACGGTATCTGAATACCAACATCTGGGCCACAAATTGTAGGCAGTGTTAGTAATTCCTTCATGCTTTATATCTTGGCATTGGAAAGGTGGGATTTGGTCTTTAATATTTTCGCGCGCAACGACGAACAGACGGCCACATTAATTGTTTTATTTTACAAATCAAGAACTACTTTCATATATAGGACTATATGAATGTTGTTCTTGATTTGTAAAATAAAACAGAGTAGTATCATAACTTAGATTGAGAACAAGAGTTAACTTAAACATCCCTTCGTCGAAATAAAAGTTTGGTTATTGAGTAATTTGGTTTAAATATTCAGGTCATACAATTTTGTTTTCAAAAACGTCGATACAGATGGCGATATCGGTTTGTGTTGTGTTTTTTGTTTTTTTGGTTGGATGAGAGCAAAATATTTTTGTAATAAAAAGATCAAGAAAAATATTAAAACTAGAAGAAAGATAAAAGTTATTTTTAGTATTTTGAAGCGATCTAGTCGATAAAGCCAAAACACGAACACAGAGGTCACTTTTCCGATAATAAAAACAAGCTTCATTACCAAATATTAATCGCCACAATTTCTAGACGATATTTCATTATGTACATTCATTGTCCTAAACTACCATGATGAACACATCAATGTAGAAAACCGCCTTTAAAGACTTAAACATTTGGCCAAGAATCAATGCTGGTCATCTGGAGTTCCAGATGTTCAGAGGTAACATCACCGATCCGATGTAGATATCAATGTCGAACAAACTCGCTCATTGTCCCACGTGTAACACATTTGATCTGGCTTAACTCTAACCAACTCTAAACTTTGAACCAACTACCAAATCATACGGTAATACTTTGTGATTTTGAACGCATTTTCACCGGGTATAAAAACCATGCCGGGATGTGACGAATCTTGCCTTAAAGCGCGGCAGACATTGAAACTTCAATTCGTGTTAGGTTCCCCTTTGAAACACATCATACAAGCACCTGGCATTTCCGGTAAGGTCGCGATTATTTTTTTTGTCCCGTCATAGACAGGTCGTATCGAAAACTGGATGATTCTATCTTTGTATCATCAATAAACAGACGTTAAATTTACGCTTTTTCATAGAGTAAACACTCTCTGCTGACTTGAACAATATTCGGCTGTTTTTGCAGTCACAGATTTCAGTGCACACAGACGATATTTGGTAACATTATGTCGAATTGGTAGGGGGTCCGTTAGATTTATCAAAACATGAATTCTTTTTCATCTTTATGCAATTTTGTGAAATTAAACATAACGGCGTTGATTAACTTTCATTTTTACCAACCAAATGTATAAGTGTTTGTCGGTTACAATATTTCAGAAAAACGTTCGTAACTAGTGAGACTAAAATGATGAAGTCTGTATTCTACATCCAATTAACAATTTGCGTTGTATGTATGTATTTTTTTGACTTGAACCAAGTAAATTTAACGCCAACATGTTTGATGAAGAATAAAGTCCTTTTTCGGCTTTCGAAACACCTAATTTTTTTTCCTAGAAGAAAGCCCAAAGTGGTTTTTCAACAGCATATCAATAATTATTTCACATCAATAAGTACTTTTAAGGCTTCGTTTATAAACATAACAATCAATTCTAATTTCTACAATTTCATTTTAATAAATCCAGAGTTTCCTAACCAAAAGGGTAATCATCGCTCAATGTGTTCAAAAGTGATGTAGTATTTTATACAAGTGTTGAAACGTCGTACTAATTTGTCTGGTTCACTGTAAAATTGGAAAATTATCCAATCACAGTCTGGAATCGCACACAATAGTATCATTTTAGTCTTTTAAGTTGAAAAGGTTCTGAAAAATGTCATTTGTCAACCAGTTTATGATTAAACTACAATGTTTTTGTCAAAAATGTTGGTTGAATTTTTTTCAATTACGGAGTTTTATGGGTTACAAAATGCTAGGAAATCCCCCCAGGGAAAAGAGCGCAATTAATTCATTTGTACATTGATAATTGGACCACTGCCGGCATTTCCAAGAAATCTACGTGCCTTTTTGATCGTCCAGCAAAACACATTTTTAATTAGCAAAAGCGCTTTTTTTCGTTTATAAAACACCTGATAGCACCTTGGTTCTATATTAGTAATGTTTAAATTACACGAAGTGGCAAATTAAAGCAATGTTTTTAAAACTAGAAAGTCAGTCGACATTTACTTTTTTGTAGTAATATGTACATGCTAGTTTGGACCAAATTCAGCTGTCTCACAAACAACCATGAAAACACAAATTCACACAACATATACACAATGAGATCATATTAATCTGAGGAAAGTCTTTCTTTTATGAATTAGACAAAATTAATGTCAAATCTCCTATTAGTGTACAGGATTGGTGAAATCAGTACACAGTCGATAAATATTGCCCTAGATTTTCTCCCTTTTGTAAGACTTGACAGTCACTGGCAAATATATAGATGAGCTTCAGAGAAATGATTCCGACTCAATGATTGGTTACGGGAATATGAAATAAAACGTATCTGTTTAATGACTGGTTAGTTAAATGAGATGAAGTTGGGTGAATAGTATCTGGTAGTTGATTGGTTATTTAGTTGCTAGGTTACAAATTAACCAAGCCACCTGTGTTTGCTCTGTTTTCTTAGAGTAACGACACCTTCGTTTGTAATTTGACTTTGGTTTTCATGAAAATAATGGTTACTTTGTTAAAACATTTGCTCGCGACACTCTTGCATCTGGTAAACAATTGCACAGAGATAAAATTTCATTAAAAATATCGACAATTTTCTCGAAGTTTCTAGTCAGTAAAATTTACGAATTTCACTAACTTGTTCTAACTCTAATAGCAAAAAATAGTAAACTTTAGTATAAACTAATGCATATTCATAGTAATTCTTTAATCTTTTCTAAAGTTTATTCCATGATACCATTTTGAACGAACTAAAATTCTCTAAAACAGCAGTGACTAAGTTTCCAATTTTAGCAAAAATTGTTTACTCAAAAATATCACAAATCTTGACAAACGACAAATCTTTGCATTATTTCAAACAAAGTAGTTTTTGTTTTTTTTCCGATGGTTTACTCAAACACGCAGGTGCATAAAAACTGTGCTAACGATCACAAAAGGCTCAACGAATCTCAATACAACCTAATATGCCTATCTTGATAGGTTTCGCAAACAAATCACATATAGTAATATATTGAAAATGAAAAAAAATCCTTTCACCGTGTCTATACTGAAATAAACTAGAAAGAAAGCAGAAATATTAGCAACAATTGCTATAAAACTATTAAAATTACTGTATCTGGATCTGACAGTGAATTATTTTATTTTTCAAGCTATTTTTCAATTTCAATTTGAAGTTTATATTGAATCTTAATTTTAATCCGATATTGATTTTGTTGTCATAAGATGCGAGGTAATATGCGTAAAATCCCTGGCGAAAAATTGTGTTACCCAAAATGCGGTACTTTCGTAATTTGACTAATAACTATAAAGTTGCTCCGATAGTCGGTTTGAAATGGTGTTTACTACATCATGTGGTTTCAAATTCTATCGTATCTCAACTAAAAACAGATTTTTCTCAGAAAAGAAGGAAAAATGCCCTTTTTTAATTTTTAGCGAATCTAGCGATCGCATGAAAAATAGGTTTTGGCAAGCGTTCTTTACAAATCACTTTTTATCGTAAATTGTAGCAAGTTGTAAAGCGCATTCAGGCAATGTGAACTCCGCTAACTATGTACATAAATAAGGATAAAATGCCGTATACAGGATTACAAGTAAACGTTACTTTCTGCTCAATTGCTGTTGATAATTTTATTTTGCTAAGTTTAGAAAGGCTATCAGTATAAAAACAGAACGATGAGGTGTCTAGCAGTTCTCATTGATAACCAAAGTTACTCGTGTCAAAAGTTAATAAGCCATGGTGATTACCATTTCCCTACGGCTGCGTTTGTAGTCAATTGTGATCTAATAATAAAGGTCAGGCATTGGAAAAAGTACAAAAAGAGATTGAATGATTGAATGTCAGTGGTTTAGACCGCGACGTTTTAAGGCGCAGTAAACGTTCGCGATGAAATGGTTAATGTTCATTGACTTATTAAACACGACTGGACACTGTCCATCCACTGGACATTGTCCATTGCTCAGCTTGCTCACTCAACAGCACGGAACAAGGTGGCCAAACGGTCAAATCAGGTCCAGTCTGTCTGTCGTGTTTAGTCAATGAACATTTCACTGTTTAACCAGGGATAACTAACTTCTAGTCGGTTTTCTGTAGAGTACCCGATTAATCAGTTGATTTTCAGTCTTATGAGTAATGTGATGCAAGAGCTGATGGATGAACAGTCAGCAGCAGAAATGCAACACAAGATGACCACCGACGGGTTATTTGCCTGTTATGAGCGCGCAAGTGATGCACTCTTCCATAAGTTATTATTATGTAAAACAAATCATTTTTTCATTGTTAAGAGCATTGTGATGTGAATGGAATGTGCTTTATAGAAATGACTTATTATTATCATCATCATTATTATTATAAGCTGAAAGTGGTTAGTGTTGGTTATAATACACCAACAGGCGTACCATTTGTTGTATGTAGACACACTACCACCATCGCCATTGTCATCACCATTATCATATCAATCATCATCGCCATCATCGCCATGCACTGGCATCATTACCATCATCATCTTCATCACCACTAGTATCATCATCGCCATCATCGCCATGCACTGGCATCATCACCATCATCATTGTTAGATTCCATAAAGGCCACCGCACATGCACGGTCAGCAGTCTGCCTCGCATGAACTTTTCCTCATTGGCTCGGCATGTGCGGATAAAATTCGACAGTTTTCTATCGGGTATGGAATCGTCAAAACGCCTCACGAGCGGCGGTGAAAAATGACAAATTTTATCCACACACGGTGAAATTTTCGCTTGCGAGCCAATGAGGAAAAGTTCTCGCGAGACAAATTGCTCACTGTGTGCGGGGGCCTTAAACCAGCTGGTATTTTCAAACTACTGTCCAGTCAATTAACGTCGTTCCGATCGGCAGAGCGACTATTAATATAACCACGAGAGTTCAAACTGTGACTTTATTAATGGTCAGGTTTGTGTTATGTCAACTAGAATTGCTTCCTAAATACACCGCTGAGACCATTAATTCCGCTGAGATCGATTTGATGTGCATTAACGCTTCACAATAGATTTGAACAACCGAATGGGCAATCCAGCGGTAGGTACCATGAGAATAAGAATATGAATTATATCCAACAAACGCACTTGATGTTAATACACGGAAGGGCGTGACTAAAGACAATGATTGACTCTGTCTGTCTACTGGTGATGGCATTCTTTGATAACGTAGGAGATACGAAACGAAACGAAAGTAGCTTTCGCTAGTATCACCATTAAATTCTTTGACTATGTTACAAATCAATAGGTGATAATCCTGAATAAGAATGTGGCGCATTTCAAATCCAATACGTGTTACAATATAAATTGTGCAAAAGAACATAAAGTGGGTTGTTAAAGAAAAAGGTATCGATAGAGTGTAAGTGTTCACTTAGCTAGACCAACTTCAATTTATTGTTGTCGATTAGGATGGGCAAATTTGTGATTCTAGTCAGATAAAGGGAGAGGCTAACCTAAACCTGATTTTAAGTAAGCAAAAAACTTAATGGATGTACGTTTTAATGGACTACTGAAATGACAGTGTCTTCAAAAAGAAAAATATGTCCTAAAAAGACCCCGTCATTTACATAACCTCTATTTACATTCATCATCAACACCCAATAGCATCATCACAATCATCAATATACCAGCATCAACACCATCATCATCATCATCATCATTACATAGTCCTACCACCACCATCTATATCAGCACAATCATACACACAACAGACATCTTGCGGCTGGCTTGTCTTATTCCATTATTACATTTTAATCTGCGCTACAATTCTTACCAGGACTGCATCCGACCTTAAACATTAGTGCACTATGACCATAACAACGACAACAGCAAAACCAACTGAGCACTGAACATGTTACCAATAACAGTAGCACTAGCAAGCGATGGTCAATCATGGTCTTAGGTTAAGTCAAGCATTATTCACACGAGCAACGCAAATGCACTTGCGTTTTTACCGATCCACAGGTGGAAGAAAATGCATTTGCGTTGTTCGTGCGAACCTTGGTTAAGAAGTCAAAGGATGGCTTACTAACTGAACAGGAAATTAAAACTACGCCAACAGCAACAACAACAGCAACTTGAACAACAATACCAGAAACAATAATAACGATGACGATATCTCCAATACGCGCAATGGTCGATGGTATAGTCTAATAACTTAATGTTTCCTATAACTTAAGGTATTAAAGGATGGCTTACTAATTGAACAGGAAGTCCATAGTACGTAAATAGCAGTGTTATGTGCCTTTTATCAGCAGCATCACTAGTTTAATTGAACTTTTAAGAGCTTTCTGTACCAGAAGGGCAGCCAGCTATTTGGAGAGCTTTTATGCTATAAGATAGTCAAACAACTAACAGACAGGGGAATTCCATGCAACTCTACTAATTGAAGCGATACGAACACCACGTATAAGCATTTGAAATAAAATAGAAAACGAACAGAATATTCTGCTTTCTAATGTCTGCGTTGGCATTTAAAATTCGACCACGCGTGCAATTTAAGCAAAAATGTAGACACAATGCAACGCAACGCAATTTACGAAATACAGAATTTTTTTCTAATTGTAGACATAATTCAGTTCCTGATTTGGTAAAAATAACGTTATATACTAAAAATACCAAATTAAATGTCACCGAGTTATTGGACATCGTTTTTTTTTGTTATATGTTTGTTGATCTTTCCGACATTTTTGTTATAGAAAAACGCACATTTAATGCTGACGTTTGCTCAAAAAAACAACATTCATAAAAGATTCCTCATATAAATATTTTGAAAATTTTCACTTACATATTTTATTGCTATTAATTGAGTTATTAATAATGAATGAAACACTATTATGCTTTTCCATTAATATATATCTCTCTCTAGAGTGGTTCCAATCCCGTAAAGCAACTAATACCATTTAGTTTTAAATAGAAAATAATTAACTACGAAAGGAAAACAATAAAATCAGAGTTCACTTCAAATGTATATTATTTTAATCATTGCACATGGAGATTTATGAGAATTATTCATATCAATCATATCTAAATTATTAACTATTGTTAAGTTTAACGTTTATTGTCGTGAACATTATTAAAGTAGTACATTCTGATTCTGATGATGACAAAGTCGAAAACGTTTAATTTGAACTATTATTCTCCTTTTGCTTTATTCCAATTTTAAATTTAACGTATATAATTATGCTATTTTTTTTGTACGCCTTTAGTAAATGTTTGGAAGTCTTTGAGCATTGTTCGTTCGGAAACATTTATACAGTGCTACCATTTCGACTTAATTGTTACAGTAAAAATATCGCATCCACATTAATATTCAGTTTCATTTTTGAACGTTTAATTCAGGTAAAGTTTAGCAAAATTAATAACGTGTATATTGGAAATATGTAAAGCTGTTTAAATGTCACACCCATTTTTTCAGATTTCATGGTTAAACTATTGTCGTGCATTTGTTTAATTTGGAAATGTTAGTCTATATTGCATTTTCTATCTGCCATGTAATGGTAGTCAGTTTTATTAGTGATGTTCTGTAAGTCTTGTTGGCAACGTGAAAATGTTCATTGAAAAAAATATTCTTAGTTTGCGCCAAAATGAAAAACATTTTTCTTCAAAAAGTTAATCTCTTCAATTTTTATTTTACGCAATTCCGAAGAAAACTAAATTTAACTAACTGTGTAATTACAAAATTTCACTTCTTTTTTGAAAAAAAATGTTTTTTGGCATGAAGTGTAACTTTAACTGCCGAGTGAAATTTTGAACTTTCTCTCAAAAAAGAGTCGGGTTTTTGCACTACAAGTTGCACACTAAAATTTATTTGTTGGATTATTGGGTAGTTCAATAGTTTGGCCTCCATGTTTTTTTGAAGATGATCTTTCTAAATGCGCAATTATAATGCGATAATTTTTCACAAAAAAGCTCTCAAATCTCAGAAAGAATAAATGTGACAACTACATTTTTTCGGTAGCTGAAAACTTGGTACACCAACTTGGAGATTTAAATGTTAATGTTTGATCACATTTTGTGGTATTTCTTTTTTTAAAAAAAACTAATCAACTTTTAGACGCTTGTTGCGTTGTCTCAAAAATATTCGTTTTGGAAATGTCGTTCAATTTTTAGTTTTTCTTATAAAACATTGAATTATAGACAGAAACTTCAATGCTCTAGGCATTTCGTTGATCGTTTATAAAGTCAATAGTCTAAAAGAACCAATGAATCATTAAATGACAAATTATTACCAATTTATTGACCTTACTGAGAGCTTGCATTTATGGACAACTTTCAACTCATTTACTCATTTGGTGAAGTTTTAATGCAAATTTAAATGTCTTTGAGTTATTATGCGACCACCCACCGCGGGATTTTCATTATTGAGGACCATTCCGCTAAGCTGTGTGATTTTCAGTCGTGTTATCTAAGGAACATTATCAGTAGCAAGCGCAGCTGGATCTTACCATTAAAATCCCTTTTTTGCAAAAAGGCTATTTTTGATAGTCAAGTGGTTGCTGTTTTATTCTTTTGACAAAATGAAGATGTTTTTGCTCGTGAAGTAAGAAGTCAAAACATTGTCTTAAATTAATAGGGAAATACCTGTTTTGTTAAAAAGGCTTCGAAATTAACGTGCGTCTTAGTTAAGAATGATTGAGCCAAAAATGAAATGAAAAAACGACAACTTTATAATTGATATAAAATTTCAGGGCTGAAAATACTAGAGTTAGGAACGGACTGATTGGAATTATTTGAAAGTCATTGTTTTACTTCAAAGAACTCGGTTGTATTGGTAACATACACTCCCAAAAATAAGTTATAAGTTTACAGAAAATAACACTCTTTTCGATTGTGAAAACGTTTTCATTTTTACATCAACTGGTAGCACCATTTTCTACAGTTTATAAGTTTTAAATCAAGCAACACACTTTGTATTGCAGTGTACAAATTACCATTTTTTACAGCAAGTAACAGTTGTGGTGTTTAAAATACTGTTTTTACATGCAATAACGCCCTCTTTCTCCGGCTGGAAGTATAAGTTAGAAAGTCACACTTTTATACTAACAGTAACTGTAATAAACGTTATGCGCAAATTAATGAATTACTATTTCAAATTAAGTAACAATCCCTTAACGCCTAGTTGTCAATTTCATTCAAAATTTGCAAACTGTTCAATTGATTTGTGTTTAAATTGTAGGAAAACGCGACTTCAAAAGACCATGATAAGTGTGCTGGTTGTTAAAAACTAACTGCAGAAAAATAACAAGAAAAATTAAAAGAACTTTGGGACAAATAACGTTTAACAAAATATAAAAACGTCTAAATATTATTTCGTATGTTCATATCCTTTTGAAATGAAAGTCGGTCTCGAGAGAACGTGCCCTGATTTTTGTCAGTTATTTTTCGTACTATTCAAAACTGAAGTCCTAATTCAAAACCATATAAGCCTATTTCGCAATTTTCCAGATGGCGGCAACACCACCTCAAAATTTAGTAGATATTTGCATTTATTTTGAGTAAAAATAATCTGGTCTAACTCCGACGTGCTTGTATTTAGCTCCAAATCGTTTTTAACTATCTTCCAAGTCCAGATGTTTTTGTGGTCCAATCATTAAGGCTGAGTGTTTGCATAATTTTTATCTGACTCGTGTAGGTGTTTTTGTCAACTCAAACGTCTATAATTTCTCTTTTATTTCACTCGAGTTTCAGTAGTTGATTTTGGTGAATTTTTCAAACAATAAAAATAACAACCGCTGGGGGTGGGGGAATATCGGCTTTTAAATCATCGATAACGTTTTCTTGTAATCGCGTTATCGTCAAAACATGAGTTGTGGATCCATTTGGGCGAGTTATTTTATAGTCATTTCAATCACTATTCATATTGGCAAGTAGAAAATAGACAATCGATCTATTCAATTATCTTCAATAAGCTTGAAAGGTTCTGCGAGGAAACCGGGGATAAACTATTGTCACAAATGGCTCAAATTTAGATGTGAGGCTTTTGTTGTGTCGCACCTGTATCGAACATGGAACGGTTTGATTATAATTAAAAAGGAAAAATAGAGCGAAATTGGAGTCACGCGGCTCTACAAGCTGTCTGTGCTCTATTCCCACAAACACAAAGAGACATCTCGCCCAGCTGGGCTTTTTTATTAAAGCGCCTTTCTTTCGCAATATTACTTTGCTTTGCATCTCAGTCAGTGTTGACAATACCGAAAAAAAGCAACACTTTTTCTAATAAAAGTGTCACGATCGTTAGATATTGAGCTGATGCTAGGCTGTGGTGTGTTGTGTGTGTGTGTGATTATAATATAATATTATAAACTGTCAAGTCTGTCTTCAGTGGTTTATGAATAGTTTTTAAGTAAGGCTCGATTCACCCTAAGGGTTTTTTAACGCCAGATTGGTTTTTAACATTAGAAGAGAAAGCATTTTTACTAAGTGGGGGTAGTTTTTTTAATCTCTGAAAGGATGAATCATTTAATGTAATGTTTTGTATAGAGAAATATGAATTCTAGCATTTATACCAAAAAAGCAAAAATATAAAAAAGCAAGGAGGAGAATTTTTAGAATTTGAGTTTTTTGATACCGAGTTATGACGGATTTCAATGGTCAGAGTTTGAAACCGCCGTTTTTTTTCGCGGAGAATAAAAGAGCCTATTTCCCTGAATGGCAACTGTACTTTCAAAAGGCAGGCAACGACTTCTTTGTCATTCGTCTTTCACGTTTTGTCAGCTTTAAACAAAGGGAGACCAAAAACCACTCTAAGTACACCGAACAGCTGTGCAGTGCGCTTTCATTGAAAACCTCGTCTAATTGTTTGTTGGCCTGCTCATTTGGATAATTACTGCACGGCCTGTGTCGACGATCATATCGCACCATATTTAAATGTTCCGTGAAAATTGATCAATTATTCAGAAGAACATTTGACTGGTGTCAAGGCCCGATTATTAGAGCATTTTCCATCTCATATCTGTGTACCTACTGTGACTGCTCTACACTCGTAACATCTCATTAACAAAGACTAGAACTAGCAGCTGTAACATCGTATTTAGTATACGGAAACTCTCCCTTGTGTCTACACAATTAAACCCAGGGAAATCCTCTTCATTTCGCATTGAGCGGCTCTCTCGCTATAACACTATTATGAAGAACGGGCAACCTGACGAAGATGGCAAAGAGATGAACAAATCTTCGCGTGGATTTCCCAAGCTGAAAGGTATTTTAACGTTTCAATGTTAACGTTTGATGCGACTCGTTGGCAATGTGAGTGTTTTTACTGCATGCAAATGTTATCTGCTGGTGTTTTACTGACTGAGATGGGGAATTCTTTCATAACCGCATTTATGAATTCAAGTGAATTCTTTTTTACAAGATAAGCGGTTTACTTAATGCAGCATTTTGTAATTTTGGATAGTTTCACCGTTTCGATTTGTTTGCGTGTAGGAATAAAATAACCGTGAAAAAAGAAAACAAACTCGAAAGGAAATATTCCGCCACATGCTTCAAATCTTTGCTAAACTCAGCCGGCTTTTCAAAAACCAACAATATTCGAATTTACAGTAATTAAAGAAAACTTTTTACAGCTAAAAGGATTAAAATTTAGTGTTAGAGTTTACTAAGCTTTCTCTAATGCTTTGTTACACGGAGCAAAAAAAAATTGTCAACTAGGAAACATTTAATAACACTTGTCTGAGATTCTTACAACGTAGAGAATTCCTTGTTTTATTTCAAGTGTAAACCGTGCTCATATACAAAGTGTAGAGTGCACTTTGCAGGCCTAAATGGAAGACAAATGACACTTTATATTCTTACATCAAAAAACACTTTGGCTTTCGAACAACTTTGAAAACATCTTGACTGACTGTAAAGAGTTCTGTCATTGTGTTACTTAGCTCATGAATAGGCTAAGGTTGTTGTACGCAACATCTGTCAAATGAGAAAGCAAATGCTTTCTATCAATAAGCACGATGTCATTCAATAAAGAATCATTGTGTCCGAAACCCGAGGTAAAATTCTGAAGAAAAAAACCAGTGAAATTCTCTAAAGGTGTCAGTAATATTGACGAATGAAAAAATGATTTTTTTTCGTATGCAATTATCGGGATATAATTAAAGGAGGAAGAGACAAGCTTTGATGTAAAGAAATGAATTTATCTAAAGGTCCTTCATTTGTGTCAATGTTATTTAATTATAACTTGTAGATAATTCCCACTTTGAGGGTTTTTTTCCCCGACGATGAAGTAGTTTACTTGGAATTTGAAAAACATGTTACGGAAAAGTGGTATGTTGTAATGTAAGAATAGATAAAAACGATTTTAGCTTTTCTCCATAAAAGCATTATTTGAATATTTAAATGTTGAAAAAAATATTTGCAAATTTTTCATGTGGATTTTCCATTACTTTACCTCATTTTATGGAAATGTTTAGTTTTGTATTCCATTTGGTAGATATTTTTTTACAATCTATGATTATTACTATTAGTTGATTATATACCTGCGGGAATTGTTAAGCGTTAATCAACAATTCACTCATTTATTCATTCATCCAATTGATTTATTATTTCATGTATTTACTTTTATAACCAGGCATGGACTGGTTTATTCATTTATTTACTCATTTCTTGCAACGGAACGACCTTTTCAATATTTACTCTTCATTCAGGAACAGAAACCACATTTTTAAATATTTATGTAATTATTCATTCATTCATATTTCCCTTATTTTATTCATCTATCTACTGGTTAAACCTTTCTTCCATGAATTTATTTATTCGCTCTCCATTGATTTGTTTTCACATCTATTCTTTCATTCACCCATTGCGTCATTTATGAATATCCTTCTCTTCATTCATTCCTTTGTTGCTCTGAACTTAACAACATTAATCAATGAGCACCAACAATTCTCTAACAGTTTTGCTATATTTCCATGACTTTTTTTCTCGCTATAAATTAAACAAGTTCTTGTTACATGTAATAACGTTCCTGAAATCAGGTGTTTTCCTTCCTCTTTAAATATTATTACTCATGCTCGACGTTGACACATATTTGGAATAACATATATATTGCTCAAAATCTCAAAATCATGCAAGGTTTTTCTTTAAGATACGATGCGATACGACACGATACGATAGACTTTATTTAAAGAGGGAGCGTATTTTCAATTGAATGTACTCTTCCATACGGCCCTAACAAAACAAAAATTACAAAGAGAGATAAAAAAGAGAGAGAGAGAGAGAGAGAGAGAGAGAGAGAGAGAGAGAGAGAGAGAGAGAGAGAGAGAGAGAAAAAACGAAGCTAAATAATAAATTCGCTTAAGCTAAAAAATCAATAAATTTTCGAAACATCAAAAGTGTCATCGGTGTATTTTAAGGACGATAATAATTTTTTCTTTGTGATTTTACTGCTCACATCTCGACTTTTAAGAAGTGGTCATTTCCCACAAAATTTCTTATTCAATGCTTATTATATCATGAAGCAATATTCACGTAACAGAACTTTTCCACAATATACATAAGGCCGACATTACATCTGCGTTTGCAATGGAAAATTCTTTGGTTGCAAACAGCACTCAAGTAAGTTATTTGTATGAATACCAATGTATTGACCTATACCAAATGCTTGACTTTGACACAAGAGAGTTTTCCACAGCCGACTTGGGTATAATATGTTTTGTTTAAAACAGGGAGTATTATTTCTCATGTTAATTTAAGGAAATCAATTAAAATCAAATTTGAAACAGCTGTCTTTTTTCAGATTTTTTTTCTGTTTCCAAAATAACAATAAACAAGTAAATCACCAAGACACAAAAATAATTTTTCTTGAAATGTTTGTTACTAGAAGTAATTCTTTTCAATTTATTTTCACAGAACAAAGTCTATCATGCCACACCACAGGAACCCCAATGCACTACAAATTTCCAGACAACCACGCCCAAAGAAAACTGATCCTAGAATATCATCCAACTTTACCACAGTATATTCCTGCAAAGCATTGTGGTTCTAGTCACCATGGCAACAGTGGGCCATGTTATATATATCACCATAGCAACATCATACCACCGACCAATGGTTGCATGAATTATACCCCAATACCAGTGTCAACTAGGCTTGAAGGACTGTGCTTTTGTTTAATGTGTCAACAAAGGGCTGCAACTTTAGCTTGCAACTGCCAAGCATGTTTAAGTTTAAGATTTGAACAAACTGCAGCATCTGTGCTTCGGCCATCAGATAAGGAACTGTCAATCAAAACAGCATCCTGTTGCAATGGCATTACATGCAAGACCATACCCATAATCCATCCACAATACTCACAATATTGCCATTGTTTAGAATGCGTCACTAAATTGACCACAGACTCAAGATTTAAGAACCATGTACAGGTTCTTGTGAACAGAGAAGATGTTGATCAAAGAGGACATGTTTTAAAGACAGATAAAGATCAAAATAATAATATGAGCAGTAATGAACAACATGAAAAACCAGATATAAAAACAGATGGAAGTGACAGAAGATCAAGTAGAGATATTAGCCCTGAAGGCTCCTATTGTGGTCACCGTGATGTAAATAGGTCTCCAAGCTCACATGAAATTACTGATAATGAACACAGTTTTGGTTCACATCATGATCATCATATTGAACCAACTCGCTGTTCACCCAAAGTAAATGAAAACAAACCAACTCCTCTTGTAGTGCATGTCAATGAAATTGAGCACCCCCTGTTGGGTGGTCATGAAATGAAAATTAAAAAGAGGAAAAACAAAGACAATATACTGAGTGAATCTCAAAATAAAAAGAGAAAATCAGAGGAAGATGTTCTGTTTGTTAACAAAATAATCAAGACTGAAAACACCACAGTGGAATGCAAATTAGAGGATGACTGTAAACAGACAGTTACAAGTGAGATAGACAAAGAGCTTTTAGATAATAAAAATGAAAACTACTTATTACCAGACATTGAGAGAGAAACATATTCTCAAGATGAATTCAAGATCACAATTGAAAAAAATGAAAATGCTGATGAAAACAGTCAAAGAACAACACCAGATGGATTGTTCCACAATGGATTCAATTACAACGATGATGATGAGCACTCTTGTATTAATCACCAAGATCACGACAACAGTCATGCTGAGTCCAATAAAAAACACTATGACCCACAACACACCCCAACAAAAACACACTCTGAAAGAGACTTTGAAAAACATCCAAAGTTAAAGAAAAGAAGAGAAGATTACTCTGACTTGAATAAAAATCTTTCGAGACAAAGAACTAAAATGAACCGTCTACTTGCTAATGAGCATGAACGGAGGCGAGTAGCACAGCTAAACAGTGCGTACCAGAACCTACGTCAGTTAATTCCAGGCTATCAGTGTAATACTAAGCTACCCAAGATTAAAATCCTACGATATGCTATTAACTACATCGCTCACTTAGATAATATTCTGGAGGCAGATGGTGTATGACATATTACCTAGTGTATTGTGGACTGATATGTGAGATGGTTAATCTTTGAAAGGAGAGATTAGCAACTGGGAAATTTATATTATGAACATTATAGGTTTTTATGAAAATGAGATAACAATGAAAGTGAGTTTATCATATAATCTCACAAGAAAGATAAGAGAAAGATTGGTTTAGGCAGGAAAAACAAACTTTATTATTATAAACAAAATCATTATTTATATCATTACTACTCAGTCTTAATTGTTGTCACCAGGCAAATGAAATGAAAAACTACAACTAGTTAAAGAGATTATAGCTACAAGTATTCTATATCAGATCACTGTCACAATATGTTAGTGTCTTGTAATCTTCACAACAAATGGACTTGATTCTTGGTTTCCAAAAACCAATGAAGCACTCAATGACTGTAATTCATTATTTTACAGAAGAGAGAATGTGAGTAATCAAATTTCATTGAAAATGTTTCTCTTGTATAACCCCAGAAGCAAAATCATCAATTTCAACTCTTCAAAAGTTACAATGATTTTTCTAACTCCTTCTATAATAACAACTGAACAACCACAACAACAATATAACCACATGAACAATAACAACAACAATAATAACAACCAAAACAATAACAACCATAACAACAACAATAATAATAACAACTGCAACAACAACCACAGCAACAACCATAGCAACAACAATAACAACAACAACAACAGCACCAACAACATTTTATTACAATTGAGAAAACGTATGTACAATGTTTCACAACAAAAGTTTCTCTCTCATCATTCCCTTTGATAAGAATTTGAAGGTTGATTAGAATAATAATATTAAAATCATATAACAGTTAGATTTGTACAAAAGTGAGGGAATGTTATGATGGAAAATTATATAAAAATGTATATTCTAAAAGAAGACAAAATGTTATATATAAATATATGTATTACAATGTAAATATATAGAAATGAATTTGTGAAAATATATATTCAAAACCTTGAATTAATAGTAAAAAAGCAAACACATTGTTATTTTGTTGTATATTAATTAATGTGTGAGGAAAAAACATTGCCAACCGTTATTATTAGACAGCTGTGAGGATCAAAAACCTAAATCTATGTGAATAAGGAACATGTACAAAATGAATCTCACAGCATGTAATCTTACCATTTATTGTTTTCAAGTTAATTTAATAATATTAGTCCTTCAATATCATCCATACTAAGATATCACTTCACAGAGAAATTCTTTCACAATATTTTTCACTTAATTTCGACTTAATTAAGATCTACGATAATTATTATTATCAAGTTAACATTTTTTTATTTTCACTGCCATTCACAGGAAAAAACAAAACAATTGAAAACCAGACATGGAGTTTAGTTGATTTTTAGTTGTTTTAATTTTGATTTCAAAGAAAAACCAAACATGGATAAATTGCATTATATCCAGACCTGTGTTTTTTGTATGTGGATTTCAGTTAAACCAGATAAAAATCATGTCTAGTTTTTGATTATTTTTTCATTCCTTCATTCTCATCCATCCATCCATTTATAAGATTGATTCAATTCAATCATACAATGTGAGTATAAACGTTATTTCACTCAGAAATATCATGAATAAATAAATGATTTGAGTCGAGTGAAATAGAGACATTTTTTTTTATCCTTGTCAAACATTTCACTTGAATCCACTCGTACATTTATTTATATAAGGTAAGCAGTTGCTGAATATATTTTACACTAAACATTGTACTATTCAAAAAAAGAAAAAAGATTGTGTGACATGTACTTCCCAAAGCCCAGCCAATCAAAACATGGTAAAATTAATATTTAATGAAATTCTAATTGACTAGGTAGGCCTGAGTGGAATATCCCTGCTGGACATTTCTATAATAATAATAAATAATAACGACAATTTCTATAGTGCTCAAACGCCCTTACTATGAAATATTGAAGTATTGATAGAATGTTACAGCTATAAAGATCGATGTAGAAAAACATTACTGAGAGTGTGGATGTTAGATGTTTGCCATAGTGGAGACTATGTGTGAGCATCTCAACCACAAATACAACCTGATTCACTGAATGGCTTTTGAAACTCCAGATACAGTCATGATGTCATTTATAAATTCTGCCACCACAGTGAGACTTCCACACAAATCTTTCATCCATTGACACAAGCAATTGATTAACCCAACCAGTCATAAAGCCAGAAATCAGGGATAGATATCTAGTAATTTATAGAATATAGATTATCAGAGATAAGGACGACAACAATACTGAGCGTAACAGTTATCAAGTTAGGGCCCTTTAAGGTATCATGGAATTCCTCATTAATCCACAGTGTAAATTTTTACAAAAAAAGTAGTTTACGACACCACTTCTAGCACCATACTGTATACAAAGGAAACCAAATTTTGGGTTATACACATATACCTTCGAGTCAAGTTTAAGAATGAGAGAGTACTGTGTCTGTAGATCGTATAGTTAATACTAGCTTGAATTCTGTAAATGGCCTCCAAAACTCAACAAATTTTCATACATTTCCATAAAAAATCATGTTTTTTTAAATTTCATTGGAAGACAAATGAGTTTGAAGTTTTTATAAATTAGGAAATATTTGCATCAGTTGTTGCAGAACTCATCAAACACATTGATTTGCTTTGGAAATTGCTAATGGTATTTATAAATTTGGAAATGTCAACAAAGAAAAAAAAGGCAACTTTGTAGTTCCTTTGATAAGCTTGACGCTTGTCTTCCTGGAAGCTGACAGTGTGCACTAATCCCCCCTCTTTCCATCAATGGTCCTTTTTATGGGTATTTGTCAATTAAAGCTACTACAAGCTACAAAGAATATAAAGTCAAGAGAAGGATGTGAAGCCACTGTGAATCAAACTTGTGGCCTCTTGTACAGACAGATCATGCGCATTAATCCACTGTGCCATCCTTGCAAATGAGTTTTTGCTGTTATTTGCAAAATAACATATCTAACTGATTGATAGTTTCTAAAGTGTTTACCTTATGAAGTCTCTTATTCTTTACTACTTGTCTGTTTGTTAAGTATTTGACCATCGGTGGGTATTAAGTTAGGAATACCATTTATAATAGGGTATGCCACACCTATCTCATCTGATATTAACTGGTTTGATACTGGATCATATCTGATGACAATACAGACTAAATGTTATCTCACTACCCAACAGGATATATCATTATCTCAGTAGAGAAGGGGTAGGATGGGTGGGGGAATCCAATGTAAAAGTATCATTCTTTGAGAGTGGCATGGCCAATCAAATTTTTAACCAAAATTTAACATTTTCAACCAATTTTTTTTTCAAATTTTTAGATTCTTTGATAGTCATAATTTCGACAATGACAACTTGATGGACACCATAAGGGATACTAAAAGTTGTTTAAAATCAGAAACTTTTAACTGGGACATATTCCAAATAAATAATTGATCATTGTTTATACCAATAATACAAATGACACTCCCAATACTTGTACACGAGAATCCAGCTGAGATTATTAAATATTTAGATATCAATAAGACATTAGGATTTCTTCAGAAACTGTGATACATCACTTTAAAATCACCTTCAACATCATCTCATATTCTTTAACCCACATGTGGTTCATATGTAGATCAGATGTTGATCTAACATAACATTTCTATTTTAGAAAAGCACTGTGTATGATATTAATCCTCAGCTATAACAACATGCACAGGAAAAAATTTGTGATTCCCAAAATGAGTTTATTTTGGATTATGGTTGGGAAAATGCTACAAAATCCAGCATTGGGTTCAAATTTGGGATACCCAAAATTGGTTTATTTTGAGTTATTGTTGGGAAAGTGCAACAAAAACCAAAATAAACCCATTCTGGGAATCACAATTTTTTCCTGTGATGGAAGATTTCATAAATCTTTTTACAGTTGTCAAAATGGTCACCTTCCACATCATATCTTATTCTTTAACCCACATGTGGTTCATATGTAGATCAGATATTGATCTAACATAACATTTGTATTTTACAAAAGCGCTGTGTATGATATTAATCCTCAGCTATAACAACATGACTGATTTCATAAATCTTTTCACAGTTGTCAAAACGGTTTCAATCAATCACTACATGTAACAACAATCCATATTCCGCCGGGGTCTACATATTGCTTTAATTTACCCTTTCTTTCAAATTGTAATGTGATCAATGCCAGTATAAAGCTTCCACAATAAATTATATTGTCATTTGTATTGGCCTGATTGGGAAAGATATCCCATAGCATATGCTAAAAGCAAAGGCGCTTTATTCATCAATATCATGGATGTTTTAATATAGTTCATAGGTTACAAACCTTAGGGGTTTTTTAGTCAGAGGACAAACCAATATTTCTAGCAGTTTTTCATCAAAAGATATGGTTTTACTTCCTTGACTTTTATCTTCATTTGATAGACTTCTCATTGAAGCAGTTACGACTCTGTGATGAGAGAAAATCGTATCAAACATACGACGAAAGACGGTGCAGCTTGCCGCCATGTTTCTCGGTACTCAAAGTCTTAATCACAGGAAGCCCGAATTTTAGTTTGACCAACAAACTCAGCAAAATATTTTTGGAGTGACAAAAATCAGATTTCCTAATATTTGATCAATGAAAAAGACTTTGATTTTTGTTGATTAACAATATGAAAATTGAAATTGCGACTTCTGTACCCAAATTGTACAGAATGTTTTTAAAGTTTTAATTTTCTGGAAAAGGCGCGCGGAAAACCCCGCGTCGTTCCAGTCTCTTTTCTTCTTTCTCCTAAATTTAGGCCCACTCCTCCTCTTCTTCTCAAAAATTCAAGATGACGGACAGTGGACGAGTTTCTTGTGGTCGAGATTTATCCTGTATTCCTGACTTGGTTGTCGCTCTAAACTCAGCTTCTCAAAGCGGGTAAGAAAGATTGACTAACGTTTAATAATATATGCTCTTCATATCACTGTGAAATTTGTTCTGTTTTGAGATTTCGTTTTGATTCTTCGAGCTGTCAAAATCGTCAAGTCGCACGTGGACGAAATGGACCGAAAGAGAGAGAATGAAAAATGAATAATTGAACAAGCAAGTGAATAAACGAGAAACAAACAATCAAACGGCTTGACATTTGATACTTGCATTTTTGGTATAAAAGCAACAAACAAATAAACAAACAAACAAATTAGATATACACAAGGCCGGCTTCGAATTCATAAAAATAACTTTTGCCACAAGACCATGGTCAAAAAGTAAAAAAAACCCTTCACATCGACCGTGATTCTTAACTCTTCCACCTTTGTAGTCCGCTTTTTTATTGCGGTTTACTTGTTATTTATAACAATTATTTATAATTCCTGGCAATTCTTTTTGATTTTGGTCATAAAGTTATCATTATCATCTTATTGAAGACTATGTTATCCTACTATTTTATTGATATATATTTGTTTGTTTGTTACAGGTTTGATTTCATCTGTGCCCCTATCTGTCATCCACGCTATAAGAGAGAGTTTATTGATCCTCCACCAAATAGAACTAAAGCTTTTGCTCGTGCTGATCTTGTTCTAAACAGTCAAGGTAATTAAATGGTGCACAATAAGGATAAATGATAATACATCTTATACATAATTTACCAACATTAAAATCCTTGCATCATTGAAATCTGCACTTTAAAAAAAGGACTATATGACAACATAAGAGATTAGCCAATCAGAACGTATTGAAAGAAATCTGATTGGCTGAACATTGGTATATCTCTCCTTTTCAAAATACAGCTTTAAATAGTCAAGTAGTTTTACATGATACACTGTTTACAGTGCAAACACTCCAACCAGGACTACTTGGCGTTATCTATATTTTTATTTTCCTTGCTTAAATTGTACTGTTTCAAACCCTCTGAAAAAGTAGGATTCAATTTAAATACATTGAATGATGAAAATTATATTTCTATTCGATTCACTTAAAGGATTCAAGTTTTAAAAGTATTGAAAAAAACACTGTGTGGTCCTGGTTGGAGTTTCCTCACTGTAAATGCTTTGATGGAATATAAGAAAAGAAACAACCATCTGAGTCATGTGTGTTCTACAGGGAAAGAACTGAAAAATAATTCTCAATGAACATTTGTTTTTTCAACTACTTATAGTCCAGTAATGCTCAGTAGTATACTAAACCTTTGACTGAATAGCACTAGACATTTCCATTTTTGTAAATGTTTATTTGGTGAAGTATATCATGTTTTGTGATCACCAAAGCATTATAGCAAACAGACCATGTTGGATAAAATTGTTCCTGCTTGACACGTGCCATTGTTCAGTGAACACCTTTTAAATTATCTTCTCACTAGACTAAGATGTAACTGGTGGAACCATATTTTTTTCTGATTTCTTACTTCATCTTTTCTTTCTTCATCTTCTTCTAGATTGGGGAAGCTTGGTGGTTGGTAAAATATCTCCTTGGATAAATCTTGATTCTAATAATGAAATTGTACGAAGGAACTCTGAAAAAGTAAGTTGATGAGTCTAATTCACTCTTTTTGTACAATATTTATAAAGCATGAGCAGAAATCAAAGAAAGCACAAAAGACTGCAGTCAAGGGTGTGACAGAAGACTTGAAATAAGCATAGCGATAAGCATAAAGCCAAGCATGAGCTTAATTAAAGACAAAGAAAAACTCAGTTTCTGAATCCTTTTCAATCCCCAGATTTTGTATGCTTATATTGAAATGTGAGCCAGGCGTTGCATTATAATAATTATAAATACATTATTACTAATGAAATGCATGCATGTCGCTGTTGCATGCTATAAGCTTCAAGTGTAGTGACATATTGAAAAAAAATCTGCCTCAGATGGGTTCATACAGGACTCAAACCACTGACGTCTTGTTTTACTAGAGGAGAAAAGTGTGTTAGATGGATATTTAAATCAAGTCCATGCATGCACGCTAACCCAACACGATACAGGAAAAACCCTGTTGTAGTGTTATTCTGTAAGGTTTGTAATTTGTTTATAAATGTTAACATTGTGTTTTATTGCAGGCGTTTGTGCAGGAGATCAACTATGCCATTCATCTTGGTTTGCCATCCATTATGATTGATATTAAAAGCTGGGATTGCATGAACCTGAGTCATTGTGTCAATGATGTCCTACTGAACTCACATGCACAGCAGGTACATGACATACAATAGATTGAAAGAATGGGTGAATGAATGAATGAATCAAAGAATAATTATTTTTGTATTTAGTCTTCTTTGTAATATTTTGTTTATTTTCTGTATAAATATTATAGTAACTGTTATTGTTTTGTACTATGCATGTAAATATTGTAAAATTTGTAGTATCTTAATGTTAAATCTGTGAACAGCTCAAAAAAATCCACAACCAATTTCAAATGACCAGTGTCTAACACGAAAACGCATTGTTACTTTAGACACTGGACATTCAAACAATAAGATAATTATTTTTTTCTATTTTACAAAAATAAAACTGGCTAGATATAAAAAAATAATTATATACCTGTAATATCAAACATGTAAAGATGAATGTAAATAAATATATTGTATTGTATTGTATTGTAATGAATGAAAAAATGAATTAACAAACAAATAAATGGACAAATGAATGAATGAATGAATCAACAAATGAATGAATGAGCAAATGAATGAATGAACAAATGAATGAATGAATGAACAAATGGATGGATGAATGAAGTAATTAATGATTGAATGTTGGAATATCTCATTAAATGCATAAATATCTATCTCTTTATCATTTCAGTTGTGGCTTAAAGTACCACTGGTATCCCAGGAAAAGTGTTATGATAAGTCCTTGTTTGAAGAAGATGACCTGGTATAGTCCAATAACATGTTTTTGTAAAAAAAACTCCTTAATATCTCTTTCTCGATTTTTTATGACTAAGTTGTAGTATGTTATAGGGATAAACCATTAAAGATTTTGATGAAATTACTACAAGCACAAAGTTTGAATATTACCTGTAATTACCAATATTTTATTCTAGACAATAAATTATTATTCATTGTGTATTTCCAGATGGACAACAAGACAGAGACAACTAAAGAACAAGACACTTGGGAATGGTAAAATGAATATTAATATATTCAGTACCAGTTTGCCTTTAAATTGGTTTTACTTTATTTTCATGCCATTTGTGATGACCTTTAACCAACGAATTGCCATTTGTGTGCACACCTGTTCAAATGTGTTAGTTGATGTTTTCTAGGTGGAATACATTCAGGACTTTCTGCAACAACAACAGGAAAGCAGGCTTGGGTAAATTTTGAATGAGTGATGAGAATAGATACAGAGCGTGGAAGATGTAAACACAGATAGGACAAAAACAAGAAGACACATAAAAGAATTACCAAATCCAATTATAGGAAATTTGACAAATTGTGCTCTTAGAGAAACAGTCTATTCTCAAATAGCTTGGTTTTGAGATATGATATGAGTAAAACATGTAATACACGATATTCTATGCATTTTGTGATTGTCTTTCAATGATTTTGAATTGAATTTTGAATAATTTCTCATGAACATGCATAGTTCTGGCCCCCTCTGACAACCACAATTCCTTGCATTTAAAGAAGAAATTTATTTCAAGTGATGTCAGTTATAAAGCATTAGGAATATTAATTGGACTGTATTTAGAATGGAATTTTGAACATTTTTTTAAAAATTAATTTGCATTGTTCTGGCCCCCTCTGACAACCAGGATTCCTTGCATTTAAAGAAGAGTTTGATTTCAAATGATGTTATAAAGCATTAGAGAAATTAAAACCGTACAATCATTGTCCACAATAAAATGGTGTACATGTTGTTCATAGTGCTGGAGGTGTCTACTGAACTACCATCTGATGCTGAAATCAAGAGGTGGTGTGGTGAGCCAATCAAGGCTGCTGTTATTTCTACTGATATCTTCCTTACCAATAGGAAAGGTAAGTTGTACAACTAAATATACAGGTGGACAGACAGACAGATGGGCAGACAGACGGACAGACTGACTGAAAGACATAAGATATGCAGAGCACAGTTTGCCTGTTCACTTACGTCCACAATATGAATAATCATCTATTCATGAATGAATTTATTCATTGCCATAGTCATGCATGTGTGCAGTCAGCTGGTTGGTGGCTCAACCAGCTATCAATTTAGTTAATTACTAATTATTTATATGTATTAATGCTGATTTGAAACACTGACATCTGTTTGTAATATTTTTCTAGGTTTTCCTGTTCTCTCCAAAGCTCATCAAGCATTTATCAGGCAGTTGTTCAAGGTATTTATGATAATTATGATGATTAACTAATGCCGTTGATATTGTTGAACAACATTTAAATTAACATACATCAATTCTGCATTAACATTTATTTATATAATTGTATATATCTGAAAAAGGTATACTATCATTGTTTGATTTTTTTCATTCTGGCAAATATTGTAAATCATTCATTGTATATTATTAAATTATAAAAAAAATCTTTTTTTCAGTTAAATGTTCAGCTCATTTTAAGTGGTTGTTCAAAGCATAAGAACAAGGTATAGTACTTACAATCATTTTTGGAAAACATATCATTATGTGTCAAATTATTTTAATTTCATCATGGATTTAACATACTCTCATTATTTTGTTTCAGGGGATTGGGTTTTATTACCAGTACCTAGAACATCTTTATCAGGTAAAAATCAACTTGATTGAAGAAGCTCTAATATGATTGATTACAATATAGATGATGATGATGATGATGATGATGATGATGATGATGATGATGATGATGATGATGATGATGATGATGATGATGATGATGATGATGATGATGACGACTGATTACAATAGATACATTGAGGACAGTGTTGGTGGTGGTAATGATAATAATGATGATGATGATGATGATGATGATGATGATGATGATGATGATGATGATGATGATGATGATGATGATGATGATGATGATAGTGATATACTGTATATTTCATTGATTCAACAGAGCCAACCAGCCTTGGACAATGTCAGTCAGTTTGCTAAAGGATATGAAGACTACCTACAGTGCCCTTTACAGGTACAACTGACCAGCAGTTGTTTTAATTAAGTAAAATTTACTTTGTATATAAAAAAGATCTGCTCACGGGGCCATCATTTCTCAAGGTTCTTTTGAACTGGTTCTTATATATTTGATAGTAGTGAGAAATTAGTACATTATATATAATATATTGTTTTTATTACATGTGTAAGATGTACCTATCTCTGTGAACTAACTAGGTGTCTTGACCTTTCACTAGCCTCTTTCAGACAATCTTGAGTCACAGACCTATGAGATCTTTGAGAGAGATCCAGTCAAGTATGCACAATATCAAAAGGTATGTTAATATAGTTATCTTTAGCTTTGATTTAGAAAAAACTCCATCAAGCTGATTACAAGAAAATTGGTATCAAAGGCATGTATGAAGGCATGAATGATAATATTGATTTTTTTTCAGGCTGTGTATGAAGCACTTCTTGATCGAGTCCCAGAAGACAAGAAAGATGAAGTGGTGACGTAAGTGTATCATGATCATAAGAAGAAGATCTCTGCCAACAGTATGACCATGTTTTCTTTGTTGTTTATAGGGTCATTATGGTAGTGGGTGCAGGGCATGGTGATCTTCTAAGGGCCTCCTTAACTGCTATTTATGTACAATATTTTTTATTGTTGGTCACTAGGGTCATTATGGTAGTGGTTGCTGGGCGTGGTGCTCTATTAAGGGCCTCGTTAACTGCTATTTATGTACAATATTTTCTTTGTTGTTCACTAGGGTCATTATGGTAGTGGGTGCAGGACATGGTCCTCTACTAAGGGCCTCTTTACCTGCTATTTATGTACAATATTTTCTTTATTGCTCATAGGGTCATTATGGTAGTGGGTGCAGGGCGTGGTCCTCTAGTAAGGGCCTCTTTAACTGCTAGTGAAGAAGCTGGTCGCAAGACACGAGTTTATGCTGTAGAAAAAAATCCTAATGCTGTTGTTACGTAAGTCTCAGCTTATTTATGCAAGACTAGAGTGCAAACACTAAAAGTGTTCAACAGTCCTCACTATTTAGTAGTAAATAGCACTAATTAAACAAAAGAAAACAATAGAATTAGCATAAAATAGCACCATTTAGTGGTATTTATGTTGCACAGTTTTACACTCTATATCACTCTTAAAAATTATTTAATTAAGGTCAAATATTTATGTAATGCATGGAGATTGAGAGAGTTTGTCCTACCGGGTGATAAAGATCTGAGCTGATAGAGATAAAGTAATCTTGTGATAAACAGTTCTCATGACTGCTTTTGGTTAAAACAGATATTTATGTTTCCATGTTTCAGACTTGAAACATTGAAAAGAGAAGAATGGGGCGACAAAGTCACAGTCATATCTTGTGATATGAGAGAATGTGAACCACCTGAAAAGGTACAATTCATTCATTCATTCATTCATCCATTCATTCATTCGTTCATTCATTCATTCATAAATTCATTCATTTAATCATTCTTTCATTCATTTGTTCATTTGTTCATTCATTTGTTCATTCATAAATTCATTCATTTAATCATTCATTCATTCACTCATTCATTCATTCATGCATTCATTCATTCTTCATTTATTCGTTCATTACTTATTCATTCATTGATTCATTTAGATATTCAAGTAGTCAATCACTCATTCCACACTTATTTGGTCTCCAACTTTTCATTTATTTGAACTTGTCTTTTTATTTCAGGCTGATATACTTGTCAGCGAGTTGCTGGGCTCATTTGGAGACAATGAGCTATCTCCTGAATGTCTCGATGGGGCCCAACGATTCTTAAAAGGTGATGTAGAACTTGATAGCAATGGTCTTTAGTGATTGAGCATTCAACAATGTTTATGATATGTTTGCAGATGATGGTATAATAACTATTTATAGTGAATTCACAAAATATCTTTCACTATCAGCACAGTTGTTGTTTGTGATGATTTTAATAATTATAGCAATATATTATTTTGTACTAAGTACTTCCTTGATAATGCACATTTTAGAAAACAAAATCAATACAAAGAAGGCTTAGCCTAATCAATAAAGAACTTTAAACTTGTGAATTGAGTTTCAACATTGTTTTTGTAAAGAAAGGAGATGATTTTAACTCAGTATTCTAAATTAGAGCACATCGTATCTATTACAATCGTTTTCGTATAAGTGGGAAACGGTACCGCTACGATACCCTAGGATACGGTAGATAATTTGAATGTTTTCTTAGAAACAAGGGCTCCTATACTGTACAGTACTGTTTCCCACTCATACGAATTTAAAATGACTCTAAGTAATGAACAATGTTTCTATGTTTACAGATGATGGTATTAGTATCCCCTGTGAATACACATCATATATATCACCACTGTGTGCACCCAAACTACACTGTGACTTGTCTCAAGGAACCAAACTGGACAATAAAGGACCTCAGGTGGATGTCTGTCTCTCTTTCTGCCTCACTGTCTGTGTCTCACTGTCTCTCTGTCTGTTTCTTTGTCATTCTGTCTCACTGTCTCTACGTCTCTATGTCTGTCTGTCTGTCTGTCAGTCTCTCTCTGCCTCACTGTCTATGTCTCTCTGTCAGTCTATCTCACTGTCTCTATGTCTGTATGTCTCACTCTCTGTCTGTCTGTCAGTCTCCCTCTGGCTCACTGTCTTTCTGTCTGTCTTTATACGATATAAATATTATCATAAACTAAATAATAATTTATTTAAGTATCTTTTCATTGCGTGGACATAACAAAAACTATTATGTACAGTATGTTTTCGACGTACAAAGCAACTCTTCAACTAATATAAACCGTTGTAAGAAATGTTATTCACTTTTTTGTGGCTGCTTTCTGTTTAGCGTAGCTCGAATATTTTAAATTACCCATAAAAAGAGCATTGACAGAGAGAGTGGATGCAAAATGAATCTATTGTCGGCCTTTAAATGTTAGTTACCGACAAAATGCCGTAATGTTTCAATATGTAATGTTTCTTAACAAAAGTGCTCACCGTAAACACGTTCCATTGATAAAAAATACATCAAATGATTGATTGCAGGCTCCATTTGAGACCCCATATGTTGTCAGACTACACAATGTCTACGTCTTGGCTCAACCACAAACATGTTTTACATTTGTACATCCTAATCTCGGTAGGTATTACTACTTCCTGTTATTAGTCGCTCAATTGATTGGGACTGAGCGGTGTGGTTAAGAGTCGAACTTTTCTTAGAAATGACATCGTACTTTTTCCCACTGAAATGCTGTCGACTCTATATTGGGACTGTTTACAGTATTTGTTTTCGCACAAGATTCCTTTAGCACAGGTCATTTCGCACAAATGAACTCTAAACAATATGAAAGATGACCCCGCGCACTGAAGACGAGAAGCGCACACGTCTTTATTCAAACTAGAAAGAACACATCAAAACTCTCGTGCGCAGAAAAGATGCGACGGTTGTAGTTGCGCGCACATCAATGCGCACGCAGAACTGTCGTACGGTGCGTTATTACGTCACAATCCAAGCATTCCATCTTTCGTTCCAATCGTTCTTGGAATGTCTTCTAATGTAATTAATGCGCGTGATCAGCTCGCGCGGCCCAGAACGTTTTGTCGTTACAAGGAATTGTGCGCGCGTTGCAAACAAATTCTTTCAAACGTTTAGATAGCATTTTCATGCTCGCGCATTCAAACAATGTAATAACAATGTAATAACAAATTATGACTTGCGAAGAAAACAGAACTTTCGTCCTAATTGACTTTCCTTCTCCTAACAAATACAAATACAAAAAAAAGGAAGGCAGTTCTTATATAATTATGTTGGAACATATTGTTTTTAAAACGTTCTGTAGAAATAATAACGTGGAGGATATTTAGGGGCGAGGAGAAAAAGGCGTTCATTTTTTTCCTGACGGGTCTCTGATTTCAAGAGTAGCTATACACACTTTGTCAACCAAAATAAATTTGTCACATACTTTCGTACTTTCCAGAGATGTCTATGTCTATCGTACTAGATTCTTCTCAATTACCAAAAATAGTTTGTTATTCATATAACTAACTTGGGTTTGTTGATATATTTTTAGATGAACCAATTGATAATTCTCGCTACATCACTCTAAACTTCGATGTTGAAACTAGCGCAATGATTCATGGCTTTGCTGGGTATTTTGATGCTGTACTTTTCAAAGATATCACTATTAGTAAGTATATTAACAAGCACATAGCAGTATCACTTTGTTTTTGGTTTTGGTCGTTCTACGTCTGATTAGAGGAGCTTGACTAATAGTAACGTGTTTTTGTTGTGTATCTTTCAGGTATTCATCCGGATACTCATTCAGAGGGAATGTTTAGCTGGTTCCCAATCTTCATTCCTATCCAGGTTAGTTTCCTAATTCCAACATGCAATAGAACGAACAAACAAACAAACGAACGAACACACGAACAAACAAAAACAAACAAACAAACACAAACGAAAAAGTAAAAATGCAAACACAAACAAAGAAGCTCAAACAATCAAACAAACCAACTAATCAAAAAACTACTCTAATAAACTTTCAGCCATGTAAAAAAACTACAAAATATAACAAAATAAGATGTTGTGGTTTTATTGTTTCTAACCACTTTTGTTTCTATGCTAGACTCCTGTCTACGTAGAAAAAAATTCGACCATTTCCATTCACGTGTGGCGAAAGTGTACCCCTCAGAAAGTATGGTACGAGTGGAGCATGTCACGCCCTTCACCTATACCAGTGCATAACCCTGGTGGACGGTCTTATCACTTTGGTCTTTAAACTGAGATATAACCAAATACTGACTTCTCCACTTATACGTCTTATAACTGAATCAATAATGTAGGCAGAACATATAAACCATGATGGAAGTTCCTATCACTTTGGCCTTGAGAGGATTTATGACCTAATACCACGCCTTAACTGAATTAATGACCAATAAAGTTTAATTCAATTCATTCAATTACTTCATGTGAAACGTTTTCGCTGAACGATGTTTTATATTGATCTTCGTAAAGTGTATTAGTATATACCACGCCCTAGCTAAACTCATGACCAATAAAATATCCTTTAGTTATCATAAGACATATTAGATACCGATTATACCTATAAGGAGAAGAAGATGAACGTGTTGTACGAAGGTTAAAATGGTTATAACCCGGTTATATGGGGCCGGTTGCACGAAGCCTGAATAAAGTTATCCACTGGATAAAGTTATCCACTCCATAGAATTTCTTTAGAATTTATCCGTTGGATAGCGATTTATCCGATAGATAGCGCTATTCAAGCTTCGTGCAACCGGCCACAGAACAATAAAAGTTAGGATGATGTAGGTGATTGCCAGAGTACATTCTCAGCGTTTGAAGTTGATTGCTTTAAAGATGAATATTTCATAGGTTTTAAAAGATTTTACGAGTTCGCGCCGGAAAGCTCATACCAAACTAGGAAAATCGCTATAAGAGTTTGTACCTAAACATTTTGGCGTTTATGTATGACCTGTCGTCATTTCCGTCAAACAAGTAAAATCTTTTAAAAAAATCTATAAAATATTCAGCTTTGAAGCAATTGACTTCAAAGTTTGGCAATGTACTCTGGGAACCACCTGCATTATCCATAATTATTATTGTTCTAGGGCTTATCCCACTTTAAGTAGTTTGGCCTCTCACAGATCCGCCAGTGCACACCCATTATTTGAAAAGGTCCTGGTGTTTATTCGCTACCAGCTAAATATATATGTATCATCCACATCTGAAAGCTGAATAGTCAACACCAACCACTGACGCAACACAGGTTTTAGTTTATTTGTTTATTACAGATGTCTACAAAATGTGTTTACATTTGCACAGTACAGCAGAGTATAACCAGGATAATAGTAGCTAATCTTTTCCCTAAAACATAATGTAACAAATATCAGTAATTTAATTAATTATTACTTTTTTGGTGAATTCAGTAACTGGTTTTAGTGAGTAATGCTTTCCGTTTAATAGTGCCTATTTAGGGGCGAATTCAAGGGTGTCTATCCATTAAAAATATTTAAAGGATATGTTTGAGGTTGCGGACGTCAACTCTTTAGGTCCTCTCCAGGCAAAGTTATCATGTTGTCTTGATTCATTCGTATATGTTTTTTCTCAATTTTCTAATCAGGTGTTATATTTGATTTTCATCCCTGAACAGATGGGCGTGGCTTGCCATCCAGTCCAATGCAACTTCTCAGTTTCAATAACTTCATAGTGGACCTTTTTGGCTCCGTATGCAAATTGCCCATTTCAGACCATGTGACACTCTCAAAGGAATCGTTCTTTTATGAAAAATCTGTTGAAATATTTACACCTGAAAGAATCGTTTTCCATGAATGACATCACATGTACATGGTCTCAAATGGGAAAATAAACAAAAAGGTCTATTAAGGTACTTACTTTGTCTTTTCAATGTTATTGCGGACATTTACAGCATCGTTGGCCATCCGAGCAATCTCTCTGACCCACACTGGTACAGTCGCCGCGATTACACGAACTTCCACAATACATTAGATCATAGTCCGACTCACAGATATCGTTTTGCTCTAATAAAAAGATAAATCGATGAAATGATGAAGTAAAATGGAGGAGGGAGGGTAAGAGAGCATAAGACATTCAAAGTTTATAAAAAATCTTTAGAACATTGTTTTACAAATGACGCAACCTATATCAGTATGGCAGTTCATTAGCCATAGAAAATCTTTTTTATGAAAAAAGTATGATAATTTTATTGCATTCATATGAATTCATACTTACCAGCACTGGTTGTCGTCTCCAAACAAGACAATGCCAACAAAGCAACACACAAAATAATAACAAATCTCTTCATTTTTGCTGTTTAGCCGTGGGTTCAGTACCTCCGATTTCCAAACAATATTTAAAATTGTATAATGTATTGCTTACTGGATCCAGTATACAGTAAATCCGTCATTTTGCCGTCTTAGAAAATTTAATGGATTTGATTGGCTTAATGATGAATTTGGAGCACCATTTTAAAATGCTTTACTCTGATTGGCTCGTCCAAGCTAGCCGTGTAAGAAAGACGATTTTTTATTTGTTAATATTCGCTAAAACGGGTTTTTAACTCGTTTTCATCAAGTTTTTCCTCCTGTGACCTCCATATTTGGCATGGACGCACGCGCGCGAATTCTGTTTTTGGCGCCGTTTTCAATTCACAATTCAACACCGTTAAAAGCCCAACTCGTCCTCCTGCAAAAGGTATTCAAGTAAGCTTAGTTCTAATTTGCTTTTCATTTTGTTGATTCATCTTTTGTTAATACATTCCTGCATTTTAATAACTTTTGTCGCTTCATTAATCTTTGAATTGGATTGGTCACTAATTCTCAAGGGAGGGGAAAAAAGTATCACATTCGAACAAAGTTCTTACTATAAAGCGAACGAGTATTTTGAAATTTTCAAGCATACACGCAATTTATTTCCTACAAATTTAATTACGTTTATATAAGATTTTACCTGCCAATTTGAAATCACTGCTACAATTTATATATCGAAGTCAAAGAAACGTTGAAAACGACCTCAAATAAGAGTAAAAATGTTGTTTGCGATAAGTCTACTCGATGGAAACGTAGAGAGCGTATACCTTGGCAAACACGCTAAAGGCCACAGTCTTCTTGACGAGGTGAGTTATCATTATATCTCATTTTCACTATTTGTAGTCTGTTGACCATAGTTAATAATTTTTACGAATTCGTGATTTTGTGGATATCCTTTTTGCTTGTATCCTGAAATATGTGGATGTGCATTTGCAATTTTGTCCAATCGAAACCTAATTCTAGACTATGAACCTCAAATCTAACGCTGAACACACGAGAATAAAGTGTAAATACCCAATGTTATTTTTGCGCTAGTAGCCATGTAGGTTCAAAAAAGTTGCCAGGTATTGTACCTAAAACATTTTGCATTTTCCAACTGCTTGAAAATGCCGTTAAGTTCCAGATTTTATCCTTGTATGAATTCAGTCACATTTATTCAAATCAGATTTCAAATCGACACTATATTTGATAATTTTTTTTTGACAAAAATAGCTAGCCCTACAAATTTCCTATTCTTCGGTTGCAACCCGACATGTTCACCAAGAATCTCTTGAGGAATAAAGAACAAAGCTGTTTTTAAAGTTTATAACTAAATATGAAAATAAAGAAAAACCATAGCAACAGTTAAAAAAAGTCTAAATGAAGGCAGGAATTAGAGTAACCGCAAAGCTTACATCACATAACAATCGAATAACAAATAGAGTATAATTGTTTAACTAAAACTGAATTTATTTTCTATTTGATTTACAAGGTTTGCCATCGTGTAAATCTAACAGCAGAGAAGGGTTATTTTGGGCTAAAATACTGCAACAAAACTGGACAAGAAAGTTGGTTGAATCTAAGAAATGATATTCGCAAGCAGATGGGCAAATGCAGTATCTATCGACTGCATCTTAGATTAAAGTACTTTGTTAATCAGAGTGAGATTATACTTGATAAAACAAGGTATGTAGATTAAACTTTAGGTATGCGGGCCTTATAAAACCTTGTTCACACAATACTTTTAGCCGGTTTCATATTGGGAAAGGGACTGCGTTCTAGTTTTCAAAAACAAAGCATAATTCGTTTAAACAAACATCTTTATTAATTTGTACAATGGCCTTAAATAGCATAAGCTATGATGAGTACACACTTTATTGTGCTTTATGAAACTATATTAGTATTACCCTTATTTTTTGTGTTTTGGTGTATTTATTTTGTTACACATAAAACCTACAGTTGTTACACTTTGTTGTACGAGTTTGTGAAAACTACTCTAAACCACATGATCAAAATAGGTACAATCTTGAGTGTTGTGTATAGAGAGAATTTGTGGGACAGAAGTTAACAAAGTTAAAACCAGTAAATAGGGACAAATGAAAAAGTTGAGCGAGGGAGTGAGTACGGAAGTAATGAAAAAATAGCTATTAATTATTTGTTTTACCTTTTCAGGCATCATATGTGTTTAAATGTAAACAACAACTACCTTCAAGGCAAATACATCTTATCACGTGATAGATCGTCACGATTTTGTGCTTTACTGTTACGCTGTGAGCATGGCGACAATGCATTGACCGCTGTTACAAATCATCCACTTCTCGTTGAAGAGTGGAACTCCTCTGATAGTGGGGGTGCTCTTAAAGGCTTGAGGGCCGAGCATGCACGGTTAAAGGGAGTGTCGAAGGAAAAAGCAGTACAGCTGCTGTTGAGTGAGATGGAGTCCACAGAGCCAACGTACGGGGCTGAGATGTTTCATGCAACAAATGAATACGGTGATCACGTGATTATTGCTGTTTGTCGTGATGCAGTGCGTATCTATGGTAACGACAAAACACTCATCGATGAGTAAGTTATTTAATAGATAATCACTGAGGCACACAGCATTCGTGGGTATAATGCAGGCAGCTGAGGGCGCAGCCCGAAGCTGCCTGCATTATACCCACGAATGCTGTGTGACGAAGTGATTATCTAGTATAATTATTGTTCTTATCGTTGTTTTATTAGTTTTCGTTATATTGACTGCTAGGCGGAAGTCGCTGCATTATTAAAAATAATGCTTTTAGCTAGAAGCATTATTTTTGATAATGCAGTTTGCTGTTTGTTGAAGTGTGAACTAATGCATTCGTTGGGATAATACTGAGTAAAAACAATGGGTTGTGATGAGAACAGTGATTATTAAGTTACTAATGTTGACCGGAGGAATGGCATTTTGTTGTTTTCTTGTGCATTTTTAATGGTATCATTTGTTTTGGCATGGTGTATCGTGATACAGTATGTGGTTGTGCATGGTATGGTGTGTGTAGTAGTGTGGAATGCTGTCTAGTGTTATGAAGTATGTTTTCTGGCGTGGGATGTTATCTGTATATCTGTGTAGTTTATAGGAGGGGACAGAAAGTAGAGGTACATGACATGCGAGTGAAACCCAAGAATAGTCTGTCTTTGGTTGAGATGTTGAAACGAATAATGTCATTTTTGTTTGTTTATTTAACTGCCTTTCAATTTCTATATTTTATATACTTCTTTTATCAACTTTTTATTTGTTTGTTTTTTGATTGATTTATTTGTGTTGTTTCTGCTCCAGGTACCATTACAATTCAGGTGTCTACCCCTCCACTAAAGGGAACAACTTCTACATCGAAGTCCAAGAAGACTATCGGTGCTACAAGATCTCCTACAAACTCAATTCTGTCTTGGCGGCTAGAGATCTTCATCGCACAACCGTCGAGTTCTGCACATTTTTCACCCACGAGACTGTCAGCGACTGGGTTCGAGACTCTAAATCGCATACTAATAGTTTAAAGACTTTCACATCACTACTAAAGCACCGTCTAGTCGATAGTGAGCGCAAACGACCAAAAGTGTACAAATTTGACGTCTCCAAGACCGCGCGAGAGGTATTTGAACACGCATGGAAATGCGTGGCAGACGAGAAAGCGAGAGCGATCCAACTGGTAAGCGCTAGTCAAACACCGGAGACTGATGGAAGAATTTTTAAGTTTGGACCAGATACACCAAGAACCCCTGGACAGGATAAATTGGCTTTTACTTATGAACAAGATGAACCAAGAACTCCAGCAGGATTCAAGAAAGCCATCAAATGTGGACAAGGAACACCCCGAACACCTAAACTTGACAGGAAAATTTTCCAGTTTGTCTCTCTAACACCAAGACCGGACAAACAGGTTTTTAAGTTTGAGTGTGGTACACCACGGACTCCCAAACTAGATAAACCAGTTTTCCAATTCAGTTCGGCACCGCCAAGACTGGAAAAACAGGTTTTCAGTCTTGAATCTGGTACACCACGAACACCTAGAATAAATCAACATATTTTCCAGTTTGGACCATCAACCAAACAGGTTTTAGGACAGGATCACAGCTCACAGCGACCTTCCATACCTGTTATAAAGATTTCTCATTTTTCAGATGCTGATAAGCCCAACCCAGCGAGCGATTCACAACTTGAGACTGTTACTCAGAAACATTGTTCTCAAGACCAAATACCAGACAAACAAGTTTTCAACTTTCGGCCAAGTCTGACTAGTACCATTATTTCTGACGAAGGAAATTCTCTTTGGCCGAAAAATTGTCCTTCCTCTTTTTTACAAGTGCCTTCATTTTATCTTCCGCGTAAAGATAGCCTCGCCCAATCTCCTGTAGACACCGACAATGTCTCAGAAATTGCAAGCAATCTGAAACTTTCTCCTTTGGCCATGAAACAGAAACATATTTTCAAGGAAAGATTTTTATGCAAGGTTTGTAAGAGAGAATACAAGACTTGTGCGTTTGTACCGTGTGGACACGTTGTTACCTGTTGGGGCTGTGCGCTTGCGTGCCGAACGTGTGCGGATTGCAACGCAAACGTTGAAAGTGTCAAGCCAGTTAAATATCTGTAGAGACTGTTGCGTGATGCAACGTAGGCCATTGCGCGATTAAACTGAACCTAAACTTTCAACTTATTTCAATATTTACATAGACTGTTGAGTGATTGAAACGTAAATTTCCGAGTTTAATTTGTCAATCCGTAAGCCGTAATAGATACTTACGTGATGGCAATATTTGTAAATGCTTAAAGTGCCACACCAGATAAACATAGGGTGTCATCAGCTGCTATGCAGCTTCAAGATTGGTTCCCATACAATCACCACGATCGCTGGGAATGCTTTTTTCAAAAAAAGACATATTTCTAGCAGTGTATGATCGCTACGATCGTTCAACTTAATCTCTTGGGTAGAATTTGAGCGATCCCAGCGATTAAGATAAACTTATACGGTGATTGTAGCGATTCCAACGATCGTAGCGATTATATGGAAACCATGCTTAAGGTCGATTTACACGGTTCGATTGGTCGCGAGGCTCCGTTACAATAGTCGCAGGACATTCTAAAATACGTTTTAGAATGCGTATGACTATAGAATTTAATTTTTACTCCTATACTACAAGTTTACAAATCACGTTGTGTAAATGGGGCTTTGTGGAAACGTTGCGGGGATATTTATTTATATAAATCGGGCTTTGTGGAAACGTTGCGGGGATATTTATTCATATATAAATCGGACTTTGTGGAAACGTTGCGGGGATATTTATTAATATAAATCGGGCTTTGTGGAAACGTTGCGGGGATATTTATTCATATAAATCGGACTTTGTGTTAACGTTGCGGGATATTTATTTATACAAACCTGATTAGTTAATATTCAGCTTTATCGAGGCTGGAATCCATGTCTGCGTGACTTAAATATCTATAATACAGAATATACAGATATATTTATATAGAAAGTATTTATGAAAAGATTATTTATGTATAAAGATTTTTACTCATTATAATTACAGAGTACTTTTGAATTGATGATTTATTCAACATATTTATGGAAAAAAAATGTTTATGTATAAAGATTTTCGCTCTTTACTAGAGTGCAAACAATTCATAAACAATAACTTTAGTAATACTAAATAGTACAATTTTACGCTGATTCTATTGTTTTCGTTTGTTTAATTAGCACTAATTTGTACTATTTAGTAATTAGTGTTTCACGGATTTAATGTTTGTACTCTTTAATTCAGTAGAGAGTAAATTTGATGATTTTAATTTAATGTAGAATATATAATGAATGTACAATATTGATATGAAAAATAATGATTTTAGAAGTTTGAAATTTAAAAACTCACGCTTCGTGAAATGTTCGACTTTACGAAGAAGGACTAGGAAGTCACTTGACCCAACCAAGGCAGGAGTCTTTGTAAATTTGAAACTCAATTTAAAATGAAAAGAGCAAAATGAACTTATATCAGTTTGTTCATTGATAGATCTACACTAATCTATTTGCCGAAAAACTGAAAACAAACCAACAAACAAACAATCTGGAATAACGAATAACTGCACGAACAAACAAACAAACAATCAAGAATAACGAATAACTGCATAAACAATCTGGAATAATGAATAACTGCACGAACAAATAAACACAAAAAACCGTAGACCAAGACTTGTGTAATCAGTCTAACCGGTATGGTCTTTGTTTGGTAAATGACATTTATCGTTATCTTCATTATTGACCAAAAGTAAAGGCTTTTGTGGACAAAGTGTACTTTATATCTCTCTGTATTTGACCAGATGGTATTGTATACAGACATGTCTACTGACATTTTATGAATAAAGTTATCTGATTTAAAATCTCAGGGCCGTAACCAGAACTTTAACAGGTTGGTGTACATAAAAAACATTGACCATCGATGGGTTTTAGTAGCCTTTTTTATTAGTAGTTTTTTATAACAAAGCTGAAGTGCTGTTCATGAAAACTCGTATTACAACGTAATTTACTGCTCTTATTGCGCTTCACAGTTATTTAGAATTTAACTTATGTGTTAACAAGACCGTATGAGATAAGAGAGCTTATCCCTGGACCACATCAGGGGTTCTATTCGTCGTACTTTTTTTAGAAACTTGTTACCAATCTCTGCACATTTGTCTTGAGGTGTTTTGACAATGCGACCGCGCCTCCTGCAATCTGGCCAATCACGTTCACGAAATCACTTCAGTTAAAAATAGAATGAAAAGATTCACTGATGAGTGTAAAGCCCAATACGGGGGATAAGCTCTCTTACCTCATACTCTTTTGATAGAAGCAAATAACGGCGAGAAAGAAGGAAAGAAAACTGAATAAATACTGATCAGGGAAAGACAAATTAACGAATAGTGAGTAAAAGGCGAAAAAGCAAAATTGCTAAGATGAAAACTGAGAAATGGAAGAGAAGAAAACCGTGAAATATCCTGAAACTCCTGTTCTGAAATAAATATTAAAGTTGTACTATATCGTTAAAAAATGATTAAGGATGCTCCATATAGTTATGGGGCGTCTAGGATCTTAGAGGTTTATTAAAAATCAACTGCCCACAAAGCGCATGGGTTGAATATTTTTCAAAGACGTTGAATCAAAGATTCAGTTTTTGCACAATTGATCACGTGACCAGTCACCATAGCAACGCTATGTCTGTCATAATAAAGCTCATTTTTAACGTAGAAAAAATAAAAAGTCTAGTTTTAAGCGGTGGATTTTTTTGAAAACATTGTATATGGACTTCAGTACGATGACCTAGCATATATTACCGTGACGAAAAAATCTGTAGAACTGTAGAACCTCAGAAATAACGGAATAATGGTTTTTCCTAAATTAAAAAATTCTGGAGTTGGAAAATCGTTGAAAATTTGCAAACTACTTTATAATACCACTAAAATAATATTCTGAAAATTTCAAAAAAAATTACCGCTCAGTTTTTGAGTAGTTTTTATTTTTTTAAAAGAGCGCGTTGTATATTTTCATGACGTCATCAAAATAAAAATTCTTCAAGTTTGAGGTGTGCGCATGTGCGTGGTCATGCACGAGCGCGCGCGCTGAAATTATATGGAGCCACTTTAAATAATTGAAAGAATAAAACATTCAAATTCCAAATTGCTAGACAGCTTGTATTACATTGGAAAAAAGTTGACATTCATATTAAAAATTCGACTAACCTTCAAAGAAGTCGTGAGGTACTAAAACATACGTTTTGTTTATAAACATAGTAATTAAAGAGAATTTTGGACGGAAATAGAACACTATTTTTCTAGAAAATATAATTAAAAACGGATGAATTCTACAGAAAGTTGGAATTGTCATTCAACCTCATTTGCAAATAAAGGAAATATGGCTTACAAATTAACAAATATAGCTTTATGTATTTTCACACTTAGGGGATAAATGACGTTTTCCTGTTGAACAAAGAATTTTCCATTAATTGCGTACAGTAAATCACCGACATTTGCGTTTACTTTTTTCGAGAGAATTAATGAGGCACCGGTGTCCACCAAAGACAGAGACTGTTTGTTCCAGTTAATACCACATCTACAAAAACTGCTCGCTTCTCATTGGTTGATTGGCTGTGAATTTTCTTTTAAATCGTGCAATTAATTAGCTAGTTGGTCTGTGCAGTTAATTACACTCAACCTTCCCGTCGTGCTTTCTGTTTTGTCTTAAATTACTTAATCATAGACTTGCATTTTTTGTTGATGTGGTATTACACTTAAATTCACGAAAACTAATGAAAAATACCGCTTGATTCCTTTTACTTCCGAAGCAAGGAGTAATCTTAAATGACGATGTAAACGTTATATAGTTTATATAGTTGAGCCATCTTGAGACAATGTCTATTATTGCTGTTGCGAAGTGTTTTGGTTATCTGACAAGAATTTGAACGAGAACCATCAAATGCGAGCGTCAATTGAGACTGTTCAATGTTTGAACAACTGAATGAGATATCGACACTCCACCATCAAAATGTTTGTTTGCTATAATGTGAAGTTGAATTGAACAAGAATTTGAACGAGAACCATCAAATGCAAGCGTCAATTGAGACTGTTCAATGTTTAAACAACTGAATGAGATATCGACACTCCACCATCAAAATGTTTGTTTGCTATAATATGAAGTTGAATAATATTAAAGATAATAGAGTATCAATTACCGAGTCAGTTATGAATATGTCCTGCCAAACCACAAATCACTATTTTTATCACTCATGTGAAAAGGTGCAGGAACGTTTGTTAACCCTGCTGGTTGTAGTTCCTGTACCTTCCACAATCTTTACCTTACATATGTACAATATATTTAACTTTAATAAGTGGAAAATAAAAACCTTGAACCTAGCTTGTACCTTGATAATAGTGTAAAAATGTCTCGAATTTTAGTGGATATGATTTTTCTCAATTGACAAACAAACGAACGAGCAAACAAACAAACAAGCAAAACAAAAAAAGTAAACCAAAAATCAATCAATCTATGGGTCCATCGACCAATTGATCAACCAATCAATTATTAGTCATATTCATGGTCCTACCAATTATGATCAATTAACAAAAATATATAATGAAATCACAATGACATCACAAAAAAACAATGTTGTGATAAAATGATAAAATAAACAGATTAGAATATAAAATAAATACAAACAGAATATATGATATAATAAATTAAAATGAATTAGTAATAAAACAGAATACTAAAAAAATAGCGCAGACGAAAACTCTTAAAATATGGTTTTTTATTGTTCTAAGAATTCATCTATACAAATCTTTATATTAGAGAACGGCGATAGAAACCGGAAGGATTTCTGATAACAATGAGCATAAGCAGCGATGAAAGCTATAATTGTTCACTTCATGAATAAGTCCATCGGTGATCAATGCTCATGGTTTGCACATGAATTGCAGCAAGCATTTTTCCACTATTCCTTTCGATCATGTTTTTGTACCCTATTTTCCCCCGACAATTCAATGTTTATTTTTGAAATAGGGGTATATCAAAAAAGGATTATGGTAGGCAAATCCCTATACCCACAATTTCAATTCTTATACTTCTTTAAGAAAACTAAACTTAAAATAACGTAATAACATTAATCAGTTAATAATAAATTGAAAAGACCCTCCAAAAAATCACCGTCGCCAAGTAAATTCAACTGTTATCAAAACTACCCTAAACAAAAATAGTTCCAGAATAACATGTGCGCGCCCATGTCCTCATTACGTTCAACCATCTCAAAATATCCAAACATGTTTGATCACTTCTATCCAAACATTTGCGTTAATGTATTCAAACATTGATCCAATATCTTACCTCTTATGAGTCTGTGGTGTTTATGGTGACGTTGTTCCGGATTCATAAGGATTTTCTCGTAGTTATTGATGAATGATATAGTTAAGAAGCAGAATATTAGAACGGTTATTGTTATTGCAGAACTCACAAAAAACATATATTTTTGTCGCAAACTAACGTTTTTTTGGTCGAGAAAAATCGATTGGAAAAATCGTTGGATTTTTCAACATAATAATAATAATAATAATAATAATAATAATAATAATAATAATAATAATAATGATAATAATAATAATTAAAAAACAGGTCTTTAAATCAAACTAAGAAAGTTAGCTTTCAAGGTTTTTTTGGTTTGAACATTGTTTCGATGCCGTTTTTATGTTCGACAAACAATAGATTTATCGGCTAGAATAATTTCGATTTCAACATTTTAGCAGCTCTTATACTATAATTCATTTATTGACATTCTTCTTCGTTGTATGACAAGTATCGGTTAATCATAGAGCATTTCAGTTGAACTAAACAATTATTTAGTGATTCCAACTAAATTTTGTGGGGATATTCACACAAAATAACCCATGCAGAATTCCAACTAATTCCGTCGACGTGGGTTCCAGTTTTTCGAAAAAACCGACACGATTAATTGCTCTGCTCGGTAACACCTGTTCGAGTTAAAATCCTAATTTGCTTGAAACACATTTTTTTTTACCTTTTCGTTTAAAAAGTCTTTGATAAGACACTTGGAAAAAAATGGCCGATCTCCAAATGTTTCAATTTCGTTAATCAGTCGCTTCAAATTAACAGTGCCAAATATTCGATGTTTATTATTTTTTTAAGTGAATGCAATATGTTTGAAAAATGCTTGAAGCCTTAAAGCTCAATACATATATTCTCTTATTCTATTTCGATTCCGTCATTCAGTTGTTAAAACTTGCAAAGAAATAATCATCTACTTTTAAATGCGCGGCGCCTTAAAGTTTCTTTCCAACGTAGAATCTCAACTTCTGCTCACTGATTAAATTTCTTGGTTAGTGGTGATATTATGTTAATTCAAATTTCAAGTTTCAAGAAATTAATGAATAAATTCTATCTGCCACCCAGTTACTTAAGTATATATTTGCAGAAAAAATGCAATTTCGCCTCCGGCATGTTCACTCAACGAAAAACCAAAAATAGCAAAAGAGCAAAAATAACGGAAAAATGAATGAATAAAAGAAAAGAAAAAAGAGCACTTACATCTTTGTGAATAATATGTGGTCTTTGTATCTATTATCTATAAAAGAGAATGCCATGCGTGAAATTTAATATTTAACAACAAAAAGGGCCGTTCTTCTTTTTTCTCATAGTGAAACTGAAAGCACTTTTTGCTCACGAAGCTGTCACCTATTAAAAACTGTTTTGTTTATAGTAAACGAGTGATTACGATTTTATACTTATAGATAAAGCGAAATATTAAATATTTAAAATGTCACTTAGTATAGGCGCTTGTCAACTCTGACTTATAATGCAAGAAAAACCAAAACATTGTGGTTGCCATGACGAAGACCTAAGTCAAATAAAACCTACTGCTTAATAGGATGCAGTACAAGCAAGCGTTGTGCTTATTTCTAAATTACTTTGTTCTACGATGTGAAGATTAATCGAATTAAACAAAAAGAGCAGCTTTGACTTTTACGACGGAGTTTGATTTTTTACTGAAAATTGTGTTTTTTTCGCGTATTGAATAAATAAATGGTAAAAATGGTTGAAATTTGCTTTTCGCCCATCGGTCAAGTCATTAAAAATTCAAAACTATATCTATCTTGGCTTGTCACAGTAAACTTATACTAAAACCTTCATTAACCGAGATAATCCTCAAATCAAAAATACATTCTCTTACTTGGCGACAAAAGTGATTTTATTCATTATACGAAGTGGACACGGTAGATATCCCGATACACTTTATATGTTTTTACGATGAAAAAAGTTGATTTAATAGATGCATGACTAGGTCATACTATGCCCAATGTTCGATTCTATTTTCGCTCTCTGCCAGCTGCTATTCAACGCGGATCACGTGAGTGGATGAAAGTTCATTTTATAACTAAGTTCTTCCAAGTCCGTTGATTTGTTGACTAGCCTCTGAGAGCTAGATCAGTAGTGTGTTCCAACGAGGAATATATAAGCCTGTATATTCCATGTTTAACTTGATCGTACTGGCTGATAATGACTCAACTCTGCCAGTGGTCGACTGAGCATCTGTGTATATGTAAATTAAGGTACAATACAAAAACCGCTTGAATGTATGGCTCTCATCTTTGATCTTTTGTGATCTACAGAAGCAATTTGAGAGAGCGGTCGAAATCAGTTTTCATGATTATCAAGAAGTGAAAATTACGATTGCTTAATGGAAGCCGTGCTGGTGTCAGGAGCTCAAGCCATACAGAATGAAAACTATGGTTTGAGTGAAAGTTTAGATGGATCTTGGCGTTGTAGAAGGCCTTCTGACGCGCGGAGTTTTCCTGGGTTTTCTCCATCAAAAAGGACAGCGGAAACAGAGGAGAAACGCGGTCGAAGTATCGAGCACGGGTTACGGAATGCTCATCACGCTGCCATATCAATCCACAAAGAGAATAAACCTAAGAAAAAAGAAAAACGCGTGAAAATCAACATAAGTGGAATGTCATACGAGACGCTGGAGAGTACTCTAGCGCGTTTTCCAACGTCACTCCTTGGCAGTCCAGAAAAACGTGCTAATTATTTTGACGCCAAGAAAAACGAATACTTTTTCGACCGAAATCGAGTCGCTTTTGACTCCATTTTATACTTTTACCAATCTAATGGTAATCTTTTATGGCCTGTCGATCTCGACAAACGGACGTTTCTCGGAGAGATCGAGTTTTTTGAATTGCAAGATCTAATTTCACCGGATTTTTTTAAAGATTTTTGTTTAATCTCGATGGAAGACCCACCACCGATGCCGACAAACTTCATACTTCGTAAAGTTTGGGAGGTTTTTGAATATCCCCACTCATCAATTGCTGCGAAGATTTTGGCCGTTTGGTCTGTTGGAGTTATTCTATTATCGATTGTCGTATTTTGCATCGAAACGTTACCTGAGTTAAAGAAAACGAGATTTGAAAAGAACTCTGCTCTTAACAACACGGAAATATTCTGTGTTGTTTGGTTTACTATTGAGCTTGTTGTACGCTTCATTGCAGCGCCAAAGAAGCTTGATTTTGTGCGCTCGTTTTTGAATATCATAGACTTTATCGCTGTACTTCCTTATTATATAATCCTAGCAATTGGCACCGGTGCGTTTGAGTCGAAAAAGAACAGCTCGTTAGCCTTTCTTCGCATATTGCGACTCATTCGTGTATTTCGTATCTTTAAACTCTCTCGCCACTACAGGGGCCTCAAAGTTCTTGGAAAAACTCTTAAAGCTAGTTTACGTGAGCTGTTACTTCTTACGTTCTTTCTACTTATGGGGGTTATCATATTTTCTAGTGCCGTTTTCTATGTAGAAAGTGCACACTTTTCAAGTATACCAGAAGCGTTCTGGTTCTCTGTAGTAACTATGACAACCGTTGGTTATGGCGACAAGGCGCCCATGTCATCATGGGGGAAGGTGATTGGCTCGATGTGTGCAATTGCTGGCGTCCTGACATTAGCTTTGCCAGTCCCTGTCATCGTGTCTAATTTCAGCTATTTCTACAACCTGGACAAAGAGAGAAGAGAACTGGAGAAAGAAAACGAAAAAGCAGAATTATCAGCAAATAATTCAAAAATTACCCAAATATAACGAGGAAAAATAATGTAAACTTGCTGCTGAAACATCTGCCGGCCTGACTTTCTAAGGGAGTTAAAAAAACCGGGAAATTTCTAAGAAAGCAACGCAAACTGAGACGGACGATTTAACAAGAGGAAGTAAAACAGAGACATTATAAGAAAACAGTGACAGAAGCAACGCAAAAAAGAGATATAATCTAGCACGCAAAGGAAGTAATACCCACAAAGAAGAAGAAAGCAACGGGGAAGATTAAAAAACAATCATACATGCACAATAGTGAGGCTTAATATCCAACCTCCCTAAGCCATCTCGCAAAGCCGCATTCTCAGAAAGTCGGCTTAAATGCTCAAAAATATGCAATTGACGAAAATATTACTTGCTATCCTATACCGTCCACATTGCTTTCTATACTTAGAAAACACAAAATAATTCACACAAAAAACATTCAAGAAAACGAATTTTATTTCTATCCTGAGCTATCAGACGGCATTGGTTTCTAAGGAAGTAAAGAAATTAATCTCATTGAAACCTAACAAGAGATTTTACTTAGGTGTCATCAATATGTTCTCTACGTGAAAGTATATGATGGAAGTAGAATAGAACAAGAGGAAACAGCAACATTCGATGTATGATTAGTGCCAAACATCTGCTCGAATAACTTTCTAAGAAATTAACGCAGTATGCTTCAAACGTAACGAAAAGAAAGAATGACATCAACAAAAACACTGTATAAGCATGATACCTTACCACGCACGTTTGGAATTTTTTGAAGTTTCTACAGAATCTTTTGCATGCCTAAAAATGGCATCTTTACTACTTTTGTAACTTGTCCCAGAATACCTAGTGTCGCTAGTGTCTCATTTTTTGGAAAACATTTGACGAATGAATTTTACTACTATTTTATCGTATTCAGCTATATGGGGTACCGTTCTGAACATATAGTATAATATATGTCCACTATTTGCTATTGTCAAAAAGATTTGGTCACTATTTAATATTCATACTACAGACTGCACATTTTCTAAGAACATACTCATTTGAAAACGATCGACTACTATTTATATGTCTTGGATTAGAAACATTTTCCCTACGGCGAATATGTTGATTCATGACAACAGTTATATCTGACGAAGAGGGCTAACAGTCAGTTTTTGGCCCGCTTATTGCAAACATTAGCATAGCAATTCAATCCTCGGTTTCTAAGAAAGCAAATAAATTCAACAACAACAAATAACCGAGTAAATTAAACCAGACTCACGTAAATTATCGTTACGCAGACCGTCATCTTGGTAACACGAGAAAGCCATCACAATACAATATCAAACAAATTAACTCTATGATAACCTAGTAAAGTAAACATCAACATGACAACGTGGCTTGCTTTTTGAGGAAATCAACATGGCGATGTGACTCACTTTTTGAAATAGAATTTAACAATAGCAAAAACACCTGGCATTTTTTCACTCTAAGAAAACAATATTCAATTAACTGCATTTCTATTTTTGATTAAGACCTGGCTTGCTTTCCAAGAAAGCAGTATTTGATCAACAATGAGCCGTAAATCATGTAATTTACATAATAATAATAATAATAATAATAATAATAATAATAATAATAATAATAACAACTTCTTGACAGCAATATACCCAACAAAGAACGTGAGCGGTCAAACGGCTTTCTTTCCAAAAACGTAGACAGTTAATAAGCAAAATTTACAGTAATTCTGCGTTTTATATCCAGTCAGTTAGATCAAAATTTGAGCGTCAAAGAATTGTTGAAGTATATATTTTAATAAAGGGCGAAATTAAAGCATCTTAATTTCTAAAGGCGACGATGCCCCTCAAATAGACGAAAAGCAAAGAAATATTAACCGAAACTGGTGATGGTGTAGCTACTCTCTAGGAAACTATCTAACAGTGATAAATGATATATGTAGCTTGGCAGTCGAGGAAAACGGATAAGAAGAAAAACGGCAGAACCTGTGCGACGACAAAATAATATACCTTTGAGTCTAGTATACCATTTGAATAGCATACGTTAACAAAACTGCGGCACAGTAACTCTTAAATTTATAATGATGACATAACATTTGGGAAATATTGAGAACTTTGGAAAACTTCATGTTTGCTTTGGAAATTATTTTCTATACTGTATCTGTAAAAAAATTCATATATTTTGACTTCACCACACATACTATAATTACCTCTGGTGCAATCTCATAAATATTTATATTGAATAGCTCGTATAAAACTACCTGGAAAAATACTGGTAAACAACAACCTTTTTCTTGAAGACAGCGTCCCCAAATTGTGCCAAAACAATACATTCTCTCTAATTTTGAAGATTACTTTACAGTGAGGACACTCGAACCGTGAACACTTTGTGCTTTTTTGATACTTTTTTTAACATGCTTCCTTTGAATGAATCGATCTGAAAACGTTTTCTTTTTGATAACTCGGTGTATTTGAATTTAAGTCTACTTTTTTAGAGGATTTAAAAGCAGTAGAAAACTCAGAAAATGAAAAACCAAATAAAGACAAGTGTTCACGGTTCGAGTGTCCTCACTGTAAGACCTCAGTCTGTATTTGTTTAAACTTTCTGGAATTTCGTCAGTTCAATAATTTTTACAGATTTTAGAGCGATTTTTAGGTGGTTAGATTTGTTTGTCGACCAGGTAAACATTTCTGCATTCGTTCCCAGTCCCTTTTTGAAATCCGGAAAGGCAAATTGATTGACTGGGAACTTTGGTTACTTGTATTTGTCATGGAAAAATATTTCTAGCTACCATGCTGGATATCACTGAGAAAACGATAGAATATGCATAAAATTGCATAGCCTGCGTAGCCCGGCTCTTTGGGTGGGGGAGGGGGACTGGGGAGGAGGGTGAAGGAAGATGGCTAGATTGAGCAAAAGTCGGCTCCTTCACCTCCCCTAAATCCCCCTCCCCCCACCCCAATAGCCGGGCTATGGGGTGGGGGGAGGGGGATTATACTATTTAGTATATAACTCTGTAACACAGTACAACTTTGTAAGAGAAAACTCTTGCTCTTTATGGCTAAATCAGTTTGCCACCATTCATGGACTGAAATTCTCAATCAGCTATGAAGAAACCCTCTTCAAGGACATGATTTGATAATGGTAATGATAATAATAACAATGTAATTTGCGATGTTCAATGCGGTCATATGGGGTTCACATGTAAACGAGTTTGATATAAATTGCATGGTAATGAATTAAGGGCCAGTATTAATTTATGAAAAAGTTGGTGTTCTATATACAACTGAATTGGAAAGTGGTCTCAATTATGATCTCAATTCAGTTATAATCGAGATCTGAGGAATTGACTTTTAAAAAGTCTCCCTTGCATTTTAAGAAACTTAACACTTTCAGATTTGCTGCAATTGAAAGTTTCAGAAACAATTGAATTATATTTTTTCTGTAAATGTACAATTAGGGAAAAATTATAAAATTTGTCATATAGGAACGTTTTATAATATCTTTAGTTGATATATATCAAAGTGGAAGACGTTAAATGGAAGTCGATTTATACAAAATTGACATCACTTCACGCCACTTCTAATATCCATTTCTTCATGGGAAATTGTTTTGAATGTTCTAATAATAAATATGTATTGATTAATAAAAGGCAAAACACTTGAGTTGCTTGAATTTAAGGCGCGTACGTCCAGAGGCGGTTCCATGATTTTTCTAACAGGAAAAAAGTCTCAATTTCCACACTGGGCTTATTTTGGGAAAGTGATACCAAACAAAACAATGAATTTAAATTTACCCATATTTCCCTCATTAAATAGGAACATTTCCGATCCAATCCAATTTGGAGATTTTTCTTGTACAAATGGGGTGACTGAAATCTTTAGACGTGGAGTGTAAACTATCCGGAAATCAAATTAAAAAAGTGACCCAAAAAATAAATAAATAATATTATATATATCCTTGCCCTCCTTTTCAACTGCTTAAAAAATGTGCAGTGCTCAATATTCATGGGCAGCGTTAAATTGTGCACATTAAAATTAATTATCAAACTGATCAGTAAGAAATGTTTGCAATCGTCACAACTTTTTCTCGGTTCCGAGCATTTATCCAATAACGTGAACCTTTCTTGAGATCAGCTATTATACATCTTATAATTTTCCAAGAGTAGTATTATAAAAGAAGGCCTAGCCAGCGGTTGACCGTTAGACATAACATTCACTCTCGATGACATTGGTTAACGGAAAAACATTTCAAAACGAACTGAATTCTGACATTTGAGACCATTGATAATTATCCTAGCGAGCCTATATGACAAGAGCACAGTTTGGTGTGTAGGAAATAATCTTTTTTGACAAAAGAATAAAAGTGAAAAAAGATAAAAGTTGTTTTCAGTCATTGGAAAACATTGTGAATGCTCATCTGGTCAAACATCCGAAACTGACATATATCAACAATATCCAGTGATTGCTCAGATATCCAGAATACAGCAAGGAAATCAGTCTGAAACGTTTGTGAATCGTGAGAGACCTTGCTCAAAACGCGCTCTCAGAGTATACCGCCTGGGTTTCCGAGAATGGAATGGCTATCAAGTTATATGGATGTAATTATCCTTTATATAAAAAAAATAAAAGTCCCAAACTATTTAAAATAGAAAAAGTTAAAAGGGTTAGATAAAAAGTGTTACAGTCAAGAGAGTATTTATTGTCGTATTTTTTGTAATAAATTGACATTCGGAGGAATTTGATCATTTTCTCTTCAATGGTTTTCATCATCATCATCTCGGCAACCGAGGCCGGGATTAAAAGTGTTACAGTGGTTTTGAAGTAAACCAGTATACCAATAAAAGTGTTTATTAAGTACATTGAATGCATTTTTCTCAAAACTACTTCCGAGAAGGGAAATTACTCTGTAATAACGATTTGTCATCGAGTAAAAAAACCTTTAACTCGTGTTGATATAAATGTCAGAAATGAATTATTAAAAAAGAGCAATCAATCATAAATTCAGTTAACGATCGAACTGTCGCTGATTAAATGGATACATTCGCATTTCTAAATTGAAACATTGTTCTTTTTTTTGTCATCAACCTGACACAAGTGCTTGGTCTTTTGTAGTCTGTCAGGGGCCATAGATAATTCTCTGTTTGTTTGTTTATAGAATCATGAATTAATATTGATTTATTGATTGATCCAGGGGCGGATCCAGGATTGTTTCCCGGAAGGTGTGCGCCCCCCCCCCCTCCCCCTGCACCCTTCCCATAGATCTACCATTGTTCATCTATAGCGATACTTCATGTGTTTATAAACAAACAAATTGTTATGCTAATGTGCCAACCAGAACTACAATAAGCTCTATTGAAATAACGGCCAATCACTGTCTGGTTGGCACATTAATAACAAAGGCTTACGTCAGCAAAAGTAACGCTGCTGATTCTCTGTTTGATAGTTGTTTGATCTTTAATATTTGTGCCTAATCCTAGCTAATGTACTCTAACTGGGAGAAAGCAATTAAAATCATCTCGACCAACTCCAAGTATTGACCAACACTAAGAACCTTGACGTACTGGGATATAAATTCCAAGATCAATAATAACGTAAAAACATTTCAGCTGAGCAAGCCTGAAGCGAATTATTAACATTCTGGATTAATTCATATACTAATGAGAAAACTTCATGTTTTGGACATCATGATCTTTCATGATCTATTATAACCAGAACTAACCCCCAAGCTAACTCTAGCCCAGACCCAAATATATGCCAAACCCACATACAGTAATGAAGATGTTGAGACGACAGCCTCGAGCGAGGAAGATGACCAGGAAAATGAAAAGGGAAATGAAAATACAGAAGATGAGTGAAGGAGATTAAATGCAGAGTCAACTGAATGACGTAATGAAGCGATGAAAGAGATGACATAAAAGTTGTTCCATAGTGGAGACAACGATTATGATTATCATGCAAAGGCAATAGATGGCACGCTTTTTTATCCACGAAAAACAAAAGCCTTAGAGTGCTCAGCTCTAATGAAGAAATTGATAACAAGCCTTTTGACAGTTTTGCTATGTTTTCAGTGTTTAGCCTTGAGCTTTGGAAAAGACACTAAACAAATAAATCATTATCATTAGATATATTGATTGACAACAGGGTGAAAAAGAGCGACGATCGAACTGACCTAAAACGCAGCCTGATGTTAAAAAAATATTACCTGTAGTAATCATTGATATCAAGGGGACTAGCATTACATCACCATTGTCTTTGTTTCACTTGAAAATTCCCAATTTGTCCTTATTTGAAATTGGAAATTCATAGTTGTTGTTAGTTATGTTAATCGGTCTGATAGCTTTCCTAGATTAGTTAAAAGTCTTCATGATAACTGCTTTACTCATAGTGGGGGTATAGCATTGATCATACCGTCTTCAATAAAAAACACCAATTCATTTTATTTCGTGCAGAGAGATTATCCGACCTCCGAAAAAATACTGATCTGATCATATGTGTTATCTTCTAGTTTATACCAACCGAATTGATGGACATTGTTGATTATATTCCTGTTCAAAGAAAATAAAAGTTACATTAAAAGGATGTCGATATTGTAGCTTCATTCCATGTATTTCATCGATATAGCTCATTCAATCTTTTTTGTTTCTTCCTTCCTTTTTCCATTTACCCATTTCCTTGATGCATTCATTCATTGATTCATTCATCGTCCATAAATTCATTTTTTATTTATCTTTCTATTTAATCATGGCCATTCGATCATCCTCCATCCCAGCATCAAGTTAACGTCACATTCCATTGGCGCGCAGCCTCCTATTCTATTATTGCTCGGGCTTCCTGTTGTATAACAGAACACAGTGAACCAACTCACTTAAAAAAAAAGTACTAAGCCTGGAAACTATAGCAGAAGAACAAAACATTGTACCAGGCTCTCTCTGTCAAATCTCATCATGATTAAACTGAAGTTCTGGGGAAGTCATGCGTGCTGTTTTCTAACTCGGATTTTCTCTTTCGCCAACCAAAAGGAACAACTGATTAACGCTAAATAATAATTGTAATGGATATTGGTGCTGCGGTTTCTAAACTATTAACAATAGTTTAATTAATAATTGGCGTTGTCGGTTCACAAAAGTATCATTTTTGACTTTTTTGTTTTGACAAAAACAGTCTGTGTTGTGGTGGCACGAAGACCACTATGTGTATTAAATATATAAGTTGTTATTTATTTGTGTACCACAAAACAGACTGCATATAGACAAAGAAGCCACAACCAAGAGTGAATCAATTAAACAAAGCAACAATATCGAAACTAGTATATGACATTTCCGTGAACACGCAGAAAGACCCCAATTATCAGTGTCATCGCTCGGCTATATGCAACAATCGATGCAACAAACTTTATACCCCTTTTGTAATTTTGACAACAAGTGTTTTCTCGATATCTAACCTCATTTTACAAATTGCCCGCATAAACGGTTTTATTACCCAGTTCAATGGCAGTTCAGTGGTTAAAAAGACTGTACTGAACTTTGGACCATTGAGGTGAATAAAATATGAAACAAAAATGGGTTTCTTTAACTGTTTCATTTATTTTCACACAACATCATTCTTTCAGCGCTTTCTGACAATGTGTCGAAAGTGATTGTGCGTGCACACACATTGTGGTGTTCACAAATACATCAATTAGATGTGTGTTCAAGCATTTCAGTACCATTTTCCACGTGTTATCGGCTTCACAAAAAAAACTTAGCTATTTTCGCATTTTCACTTTCAGAAGCAACAACCTTTGACAACATTGAACAACATATCTCAAGTCGCTCTTGAGCACTGAATAATGTGGTGTCAAATGTGTTTTTAATCTATCCAGCTAGCATCTTTTTTGTAGCTGTAAAGCATTGTGACGTAGGTTCTAAAATCTACAAGATAAAAATGGACATGATTGACACTAGCCACGAAACGGAGTTTGGTAGGTGGGGTAGTTTCAGAAACAGTAAGGAAAAGCAGCGCATTATTTTGAGCAATTTTTAAATAGGTTTGCTTTCCTATAATTTTGTTAAAAATTGTGGTAGTCTATGTAAGAGTCCATTTGAAACATACACGCATAAGAAATTGATTAACATTAAAACAGAATAGCCTCAAGTCACTCTATTTTTAAGGGTCTTCCATGGATTAATGAGTTAATTCATACTCTTTTTCCACTTGACATAAAACTAAAAGTCTGGCAGGTGATTCAATTATTAAACAAAGCCATCCAAGGAACAACCTGCTTTGGTTTTTAATTAGACTTGACAATATAGACTTTGTACCCTCTTGAAAGCCTGTAAGCTTTTTTAAAGTAACTTGCACAATAGGACACTAGCGGAGCAAGGGTGGAACTGAATTGGATAACGCGTAGCGGCTCAATTTCAATTCAGTCTACAAAATATCAGTTATTTATAGTGTGAATGCTATAAAACAAAGACTGATATAAGGATAAAAGACTAATATATATCAAGTGTTTGTACTTTCTAGTGGCTAACACGAAAACCCTTACTTTATCTGGCCGCTAGGCATACAGAAATGACAAGAATTACTGACCCACATATCAAATAATGTTTACCTACACATGAAAGATTTTTATAAGGTAATTAAATTTTCGTTATGTCGTGCAAAAAAACAATGTATTGTATTGTTTACGGTAGCCATTACATTATTCATTGTATTTTTTTCAAATTACCCTCTGGTATTTGTACCTGTTATTTAATATAATCGGTAATTTGATACAAACCATTACTTGTAAATATTACCCAAATGTTAACTGACCTAATTGATTAAAAAAAAAAAGAAAACAGCCAAAACAACCTCGAACCTGTAATTTGTTTTTAATTTAACTACAGCCTATTATTTCATAATGATTGATTGTGATAGTATACCGGTATATACTTTTGCAATTGTGCATATGTCGGGACCACATCATATGCACAATTTCAGAATTAGTACTGAATGAACCTTGTTGGGAACAGGCTCACAATGAACCACATACAAATTTCGAATTTGTCCCTAATGTAAAACAATAAAACTGCTTGACGGCATACAGGATGACTCATAGTTTAGACTTGCAAGCAGAGGAATACATAACCTACATATATGTAGAACATAGCCAGACGTTTTTGAGCATGGTCATTCGAGGATACATGTATTTGCATTCCTGGTTGCCAGTCATGACATCATGTATAAGGCACCTAATATTTGGTTCTGCAAGGAAACTATACAATCCATTAATGGATACTAAGGCGGCTTAATAAGATGGTATACTGTTGCTTTCCGCCATACAAACGCCAGGGGCGGTTTTAGGGGTGGTGACAGAGGTGACAAGTAACCCCCCTTTCATTTGACCAGTAAAATCTACTTTTTTGACTTAAAATGTTTTTTCAGCATAGTTTATACAATCAACTTTTACGATTTCAGTCACCCCCGTTTCAAAATTCCTGGGTCCGCCGCTCAGGAAACGCTGCAGATTTATAGAGTACTAGTTCCATAAGAGAATCTGGTCAATGTGACACCTGATGTGGGTCCTGATCCTGATTTTGTCTGATTGCATTGAAATCAATGAGAGCCAGTACCCAGCTTGCTCTGCTTGCATAGTAGAGAGGCAGTTTATGTCATCTCAATGTAAACCTAGATGAAGACTAGTGACTCGGTTGTTGACTTTGCTCTGACGGCATTGCCTTCAAAAATAGTATTTCCAAGTCAGTTCAACAAAACCTTATGAGTGAATGTCAGTAAGGATCGAGCAAAATTTCAATTTTCTCGGCAACACGGCTCCAAAAATTGACTTAGCTCATATTTTGCCTACAGGTAGGCCTAGGTACGTAGGTAGTAGAATGGGGTTTCTTTAATAATAATAAATAATAATAATAATAATAATAACGGATTTATTAGTAGTATATCCACTAGGTGGCTCTTCACCTACTAATTATTACAAAGATTACAAAACATTTAAAAGATAAAAGAAAAATGTTAAAAAATTACAAGATAATTGCATAATTACAAGTTAAACAAGTGGCTTTTCAACTTTTTTGAAAACATTAAACTGTCCTCACATTTCCTCAAATCTGGAGGTAAATTGTTAAAAGATTGTGAGGCCTGGTCTTGAAATGTTCCTTTTTCAAACTGATTAGCTTGTTCTACTTTAGGTGCTGTCATAGATCTTAAATTGTATGACAAAACAATGTGTTCATTTATCTTTAAAGGAACGTTCTCATGGTATAATGATTTATGTGCAAGTTTTGCAGCACTCAGTTCGAGTCTTTGCCTTACGGGTAACCATCCAAGACTTTTCAGGTCGTTTGTTTGTGCATATCTAGATAAAACAAATCCAGCACAGCTATTTTGCACTCTTTGTAGGCGTTGTATTTGGTACTGATGGATGGTATTACCAAACACAGTGTTACAGTAGTCTAGCTTTGATAGTACTAAGCTTTCTACCAAATTCTTTCTGATGTGCTTTGGTGCAAAGTTCTTTACCTTTCTCAATACAGATAAAGTTCCATAGCAAGAAGACAGCGTATTGGTGATATGATCCTGCCAAGTCAAATGCTGGTTGATGTGTACGCCAAGAAGCTTAGTGTTTGATACTCTTTCAAGTGGTTGATCACAGGATTCGATGTTGACAGGAACATGTTCTAATTGCTGCTTTATTGACATCTGTTTGGTAGAAAGCAGCATCCATTTAGTTTTGTTTGAGTTTAATGCTAGATTAGAGTTCTTTGAATAATCTATTAACTTTTCAATGTCTCTGTTTACCATGTGAGCACACCTTTGTAGATCTTGTGGAGAAGAGTGATGTAGTAGGGTTGTATCATCAGCATATTGAAAGCATTGGCCATCCACTTTTGATTGCAAATCAGATACATATATATTAAAAATAAGTGGACCAAGGATAGATCCCTGTGGAACTCCAAAGCGTGTTTTAGATCGTTCTGAGACGTTATCATCAATTTGCACGAATTGTTTCCTGCCTTCTAAGTGTAACCAAGTGAAATTTGATAGTTTTTATAGAAGTTTAATTTTGCTCACATAGCAAAGCAAGGTTTTTTAATTAATAGATTGTACCAGGCTAAGAGAGTCTGATGTTTATAGAAAGGCAGCAAGGGTTTGTCTTTGTAATCTATTATAATCCTTGTGTAAACGTGTAATGAATACTTTTAGATGTCACAGGAAATGAGAGCTGACACACCCTGTTTATGTAACCTGATTATCCAGTTTAACTTGTAAATTGATCTATGTAGTATTGTGTAATTTGTAAAATAAACCAGTTCTGCCTGGCCTTCAAAGGGTTAACAACTAAAAGTTGTATTGCTGTCTTCAGTGAGTGAGAGTCACATACTCTCAACGTTATCTTTATATTTTACAACCACCATCCATCCAATGGACCTGTAAACCCGGTCACATTTTGGCGTCGCGAGCAGGATGGATTGTCGGTTAGTATTTGGAGCAAGTCTGTCAAGTACAAGTGGAGTACTAGTGAAGCACGTGGTAGTTGACTTGATGATGTGAAGATTTCGTTAACTTTATATAAAGAAGACAGTAAAGAACAAGACTACATGAACAACTCTAACTAGTGGCAGCAGAACTCAGGTTAAGACAGTTGGTCGAGTCCTAACCTTATCCATTGACTACAAGTACACAAAAATCAAGTTGAGACGAATTGAACAATGACTTTCCACGATACACAACACTCAGTTGATGTGATTTCATTATAATTGAACTTATTACTACACGGATTGAACTAACTTTGAGATTACTTTATGGATTAGAAGAACTGATGATTTGGTTGAACTCATACTTGAAAGAACATAAATCGCCTAGCCAAAGTCACCGCAAAGTGAAGTCCTGGTGTGGTTCTCAGCAAGTTATAGATACAGCCAAGACATATCTTACTGGACTTGTATGAACTCTTTTTGTATTTGCTCCTATTTTTGTTTTACACTACTGCATATTTTGGTTGCTAGTACTGAGTTGTCACGAGGACGTGACAATGAAAAGCAGGGGAGAGTGTAACCAAGTGAAATTTGATAGTTTTTATAGAAGTTTAATTTTGCTCACATAGCAAAGCAAGGTTTTTTAATTAATAGATTGTACCAGGCTAAGAGAGTCTGATGTTTATAGAAAGGCAGCAAGGGTTTGTCTTTGTAATCTATTATAATCCTTGTGTAAACGTGTAATGAATACTTTTAGATGTCACAGGAAATGAGAGCTGACACACCCTGTTTATGTAACCTGATTATCCAGTTTAACTTGTAAATTGATCTATGTAGTATTGTGTAATTTGTAAAATAAACCAGTTCTGCCTGGCCTTCAAAGGGTTAACAACTAAAAGTTGTATTGCTGTCTTCAGTGAGTGAGAGTCACATACTCTCAACGTTATCTTTATATTTTACAACCACCATCCATCCAATGGACCTGTAAACCCGGTCACATAAGTAAGATGTCATCCAGATAAGAAAGTCCTTAGAAAATCCCATGGAGTGCATCTTACTGATGGTTGATTTGAAGCTGATGGTATCAAACGCCTTCGAGTAATCTGCCAGTACCATTAACGTCACCTCTCCTCTTTTCATTGCACGAATGATGCAATCTCTAATATTCAGTAGTGTTGTAGTAGTTGAATGTCCCTTGCGGAAACCTGTGATGTTGTCCCTAAACAGTGCATTACTTTCGATAAAGCAGATCATTTGTTTCGAAACCAGCCTTTCAAAAACTTTGGACAATACAGGAAGGATGGAGACAGGTCTGTAATCCTTTAGAGATTTAGATTGATCAATTTTTGGTATTGGTGATACCCTAGCAATTTTCCATGCTTCTGGAAAGTACGAAGAGCGAATACAAGTGTTTATTGTATGAGTAAGAGGTCCTGATAAGTGTTCTGCAACTGGTTTAAGGAATTTTATAGGAATCTGATCAGGTCCAGTTGAGCAGTCAGTTCTTAGCTTATTGATTTCACGTTGGACCTCTGATTGTGTCACATCACATAGTTTAAAGTTGTTCATTAGCTCACCATCTTCATCCAGACTGTTGACAAAATCTACTAGATCACATGGACTATCTGTTAAGTTATCACCTAGAGTACGTTCTGCCGTCGTTGTAAAGAAATCATTGAGTTCGTTTGGATCAGCATTGATTGGACAAGGACCAGGATTCAGTACTCGATGTATTGTTCGCCATATTTCTTTAGGTCGTTTAGATGAGAACGCTTTGTTATAGAAAGCTTTTTTAACATTCCGTATTTTCATCTTCAATTGGTTACGTATTGATCTAAACTCCTCCCATATTGTAGGATCATTGGTTTCATGTGCTTTTTTCCGAAGAGCATTACGCTGGGACTGAAGATTTCGAATATTGGAGTCTTGCATCCATGGAGCAGAAACAAGTTCTTTTTTATTTTGTGAGAAAATAGACAATAATTGATTTTCACAAAATTCAAGACTAGATATTTTAGAACAACTGATTTTTTTTTTATTTATTTTTTTTTTTTTATCGTTGCTATGGAATCATAATTTGACGAGTGTTGATGACATCAACTCATGCATTTTCAATCTTTTAAATTTCAGATCAGTTTGTTAAAGGAAGTTTATTTAAATGATTTTTAAAAATCTGTTTTTAAACAGCTTACAACGTTCATTTTTTTGAATCCACGAGACGAAAGACACACGTGCAGAGAAAAACAAAACCATTGATATGCAGTAGTGTGTACGGGCCTTGTTGGGACTGTGAGCCTCTCAGGATTCCGCAATACGATCTTTTGGTAGCTGCACGGTCCTGAGTAACCATGAACTAAGTTGGACGTGCCCGGCATGATATTTCGGTAAATGGTAATCTTATTCAGTATTAACAAATCTGTATAGAAGACAACAGTTAAAAGTTAACTATTCGCCGGATAGAGTAATTGTTATACAGCATTTTAATATATATGTACACTTCCCATCCGACGTTTTTGAATACAAGCTAGCATGCAGATAAAGCAGGACCTTGAGCTACTAAAAGAGGTCACCAGCTCCTCCCTGTACTGTAAATAGCTTTTAATTACATGTTTTTGATTTGTCTGAAACACAAAGAGTAGTTTTATGCAGACCACAAAAATAAAATGTTTATTGTTTGTATACAATGACTGATGTTATAGGATAAGGATATTCTCAGACTGGGCATTTTGCCTTGTGGTCAAGCAGTCGTCTACAAGACGGCTTAGTAGGCTTAGTCTGGAAACATGAATATAATACATGTAACTCTTTAATCTTCTGACATTGCACAGTGTCAAGAGAAGAAAGCGAGAAGTGAAGACGGCAAAGATATCAAGCTAGACACAACAACAAAGGCAGAACAGAAAGAATAAAACCTGGAAGGGAAAAAGAACTAAAAGAAAAAAGAATATACTGAAAAGGAAGGGAATAAATAAAAAAAGGAAAGAACAGTACAAACAGAAACAAAAGAAATCAAAGATCGAAAATTGGAAGATGAGAAAGATTTAGTGCAAGTGATTACTGAAATGTGCAAATGCTAGCTAGCGAGCTCAAACCAATAAACTGAAGTGAATGTAGATTTGTAATTTTATACACTATAGATTTTTGATCAAAAGTATTGACGTTTCGGATGATTGTTAGTCCATGGATGACAGCATGTCGTCAGTGGTTACGTTCATGAGAATGGAACATAATACGACCTCGTCTCGCCACAGATGTGATGTACACAAATGATTCACGCAGCATGAATATGTCGCACGACATTCTAGTTGTTTTCTATGGCCTTATTACAGCCCCAAAACGGTCTTTATAACTGCGTGTAACTGATAAACTAAATAAAACCATGTCAGTTGTGGGGATTGTTTTCGAAAATATGGTCCCCAGATTGAAGATTAGTCATCCTAAAGCCCTAAAAGATACCAAAATCATGAGTTTCAGTGGCTTTAAACCCCCAAAAGATACCAAAAAAGTGAGAATTTGGCAAATTTCATACTTTTAAACCCTAAAAGGAACCAAATCGTCGATTTTTCCTGGCCCTAAAAGATACGACGAGCATCCCCGGTCGTTTATCCCCCCCCCGGGTCCTAAAGTCAACTTGACCCTGCCTCAAATGGTAAATCGGTACCGTATCAGCTGAAATTGGCAAACGTTTTGCAACTTTCACTTTCTGACACGCTATTAATAGTTCGAAAGTCATCAGTGTTTCTTTTTAATGTGCGAGACGTCAATAAGTAACACGTTTCTTTGGGAGATATTTAACAAATAATCAGATAATATATTCACTTTTAATTAAATTGGCCAGCATTTCGTGACACAAAGTTTGTTCAGTTTCTGACCGGTTGACTTGGTTTTGTATCGTTTCCTAATTATTATTATTATCTTTTTGCACGGAACCACAGATTAGCAAGCATACCTCTTCTGTTTTGCCAAAAATGCTTTTAACAATTTAAATAGAAGAAGACATGTTTTTGTGAAAGTTGTTTGTCATCTGACACTTTTGTTTATTCGTGATTTCTCAGCCAGTCAAGGTTTCGAATTTCGTACCAGCCACACTCTCTGACACTCGTAGCAACGTGGTGTTATTGCCCTCGCGGTTGAATCGAAAAAAAATAAAGTCTTTTGTTCTTCTCTATGACTTTTGTAGAAATTTTGTATTGAATTTTCTTTGTAAGTAATCGTTTAATTGATTGCAGTTTTTTGTCAGTTTCAACTGTTGACAGTCATAAGTTATTTATGCAGTCCCACGGGTTTGATGGACCTTGTTGGATTTTGCTCGTAAACAGCTATCATATGAAAATAGATAACAATTGGATAAAGATAAAACGCCTAGCTTTCTTCTATGATTCCCTTTTAGTATTCATTCAGAACATATTACCGAGCTTGCGGCGGATTCTGACAAGCAACAAAAAAAAAAAAAAAAAAAAATGTCACGCAATCTTTGATGTCCACCGCTTTTTAGTCAAGTATCTTTTTATCTCTTTCCTTTTTAATTTCGAATAATTTGCTTTATCATTGTATCATTTCCAGTGCTAAATAAGTCTTGGTGTTAATTGGGCTGCCTAAAAGATTATCATTACTTGATAATTTGCGTGAACTTTTCGTGTTGTCACGCAGCACGTTTTTTGTCACACAAATGACGTCTGAGGTAATTTTCACACTTCCAAAAACGCAAATATTCGTGATTTAATATTTTTGTAAGGCACTTCAGTTCAATATCAGACCATTGCAAGAAAGGGAAATAACCTCGCAGATTTTCTAGAATTCGCGAAAATTTGCTAAGGGAAGGAAAAAATTAGTTTGAGTTATACCCACCCATGGAAAGCCCCCAATATTCTATAAATCTGATTGGTTGCTATTAAAATATCACTTGCTGATTGGTTAGTTCTTACACCATCCACGTGACCACAGCATGTGATGGTCGAAGTCCAATGTCCAAAAAAAAATTATTTGTAGCGGTAGCTACAGAAAGGGAGATGAAAAAAGTATGAAAGCGATGGTGGTGAATGAGTTTGGACAAGTGAAATGCTAGATTATTTCTATAAAAAACCATGTGGTGTTTTGTGTCTTTGCCTGACTCGGTTGTTACTGAGTTTAACCTAACGGAGAAGGCAAGAGGCCAACTTTTGCTCGATCAGGTATGATACGAACAACAAACTTTTTTCCTCGATTTTTTTCTTTGACAAAATTCTTTCTGCCTATATATGTTTAATACATATTCTGTGTTTTAGGTATGTCAGAGGTTAGGAATCATCGAGGTAGACTACTTTGGACTGCAGTTTACGGGTGCCAAAGGCGAAACTTTATGGCTTAACAGCAGAAATCGTATCGATCGCCAAGTGACAGGCAACCCTCCATACCGTTTGAATTTTCGAGTGAAGTTTTTTGTACAGCCTCATTTGCTGTTGCAGGATTCATCCAGGTAAGATTTAGCATCCAACATTAGTATTCAAAGAGCTAATTTTAGGCGAAAATGGACTAAATAAGTGCTTTGTTTTCGATATGATTTGATGGATGATCATACTTAAAATCTGTCAAACTCTTTGTCTTTCTTTCCATAGACATCTTTACTTTCTTCAGCTGAAAAAAGACTATACCGAGGGAAAAATCATCACTCCTCAAGCTACTACAGCTCGTTTATATGCCCTTATTGCTCAAGCAACTGTTGGGGATCACAGTGAATCCCAAGGTTATTGTAGTTATTGCAGAAACGTGGACAACGAGAAAAGGGAACACTGGACTTCGGATTCCGTTGGTGCAGAACACTGCAAGCTAATCGGACTAAAACCCTCTGCAGCGAAATATCAATTTTTGAAAGAACTAGCGCAACTCGACAACTATGGTACTGAGTTCCATGCAGCTAAAAATGCACTGGGAAATCTTCTAAATATTGGGGTTAGCAGCGAAGAATTGCGAATTTACGACTCGGAGTATAACTTTATTGAAAGGTGAGTCCATCAGTCCCGTGACTTTCAACTCTTGTGTGGAGGTTTTGCTTCATTGACAATTTTTAATAGATCTGTGTCATAACCGGAGATATGCACTAGTTATTATAATCTTTCAAACCTCATGAAAAACATATGTATATTCTGCAATGATGCAAGAAAGCTTATCCAAAAAAACTTGGTTGACATGTAAACAGATCGGACGCAATAAAAAATTATTTTCGGTAGTTTCGACATCGTTTTATCGTATCAGCTGTTTTTTTCTTACTTGAAAAAAATATTGTCATGCAGAGTTTAAGTGAGACAATTTCTACTTTTATGATATTTTTCTTAATAGTTGAATTTGAGTTATTTTTAGGGATTGATGTTTTTTTCAAGATACATGCTTATGCAAGCTCAAATTGTTTTTGTGTTTAAATGATTACCATGTTCACATCACACAAAAAGTCTTTTGTTACATTTAGAAGTTGTTTAATCCTCATGTCAAATCCTTTCGCTTTTTTTTGGATATCATCCAAATTTTCTAAAAAAAAGTGTGAATTTGTAAAATTTCACTGATATTAATAACAGTTTGCAACTAACGACCTTGTAAAAATATAATTACCCTCGTTTTGTTTCTTTCCTGAAACAGATCACCATAGCACTTTTCCTTTGGCCTTCAAACAATATTTTTGTTGTTGTTGTGTGTTTTTAGATATTCACATATTTTACAGTGAAAAGTTGTATCTGTCTAGCTCCAATTAGAAATGTACAAACTCGTACGTGACTCAATTGTTTACATGTATCAGTTTGTGAATTTCGTTTGAATCAGATTTTTTGCAGTTCATCAGTGGACAGTATAGATTGTCTGCAAAAGTGATGTTGATTTGTTCATATTTCCATGTTCGTGCTGAAATTTCACACTTTTGTCCTTGTGTTTTAATATTAGATTTTATCAACGTCAACAGTATTGTTATTTTCAGTAGAAAATGTATTCCATGAAAATAGCTTGCATGTGATTTCATAATGATCTTTCATTTGGAGCTAAAATGCTTTTCACAAAAATTCCCCTTCTGCAACTTTATTGAGGCAGTAATCCATTTACTGTAGGTTTATATTTTGTTTGATGATTTGAGGGTTTAGAAGAAGCTGTGAGTTTTACCCCTTTCAGATGTTTCCTGTGCTTTATCTTCAGGGCATAGTGCCAACATTGTTTGTGTACAATATTTTAATCATAATACTTGATTTATTATTAGATTTGTACATTTTTATTTCTCCTAATTTGGCTCATATTTGCACATATATTGATTAAAACCTATCTACTGTATCCCTCTTTACTTCTCCTGACTAACAACTGTTTTCAAATTAAAAAGTACACCTCACATGGAAAGGATAAATATTCATGAAGTGCTTTATAAAGTAAACATTGAGCTTGTTTGTGTTCTTTTGTCCTTGGAAAAACATTGTTCCATGTCGAAACATGGAAGATAAGCCACTGAGGTCAAAATATGTTGTGTTGTATGCATTACATGGCTGTGTGGTTTTGTTTTGAAGTTTAACTTGTGGTAGAATTTTCAAATTTAATGATTTCTATTTTAATTCGTCATCACTGGCCTTGTCCTTGGCCTTGGTGTGTTATTGTGTTAATCTCTGATTTGCATAATCATGATCTTTAGAGAGCTAAAAGTGAAAGGATTTTGACAATTTTCACCCAAGCAGAAGGGTCAATATTATTCTTTTGCTTTCTTGTTTTTGAGTCTGTTTGTGAAGTACAAAAAAAAAAAAAAAAAAGATTTGTACTCAAATTAGCACACTTAGAATGTGTGTGATTGAGAAGCAAATGTTTATGTTTAACTTAGTAAAAGCTATGGCATAAACTTGACTTTCGTTGTTACCCTAGTGGCTTATATCGAGTTAGAAATAGACAGGCCATCAGTGTTTATATTCTCATATTTTTTTCTATCAAGGAAATGGTTTTCAAATATAGCACACTTGTTTATTATCGGTAAAGTGATTATAATTATGATATAGTGAATATATCTTGACAATTCTTAGTAATCTAATCAATATCACTGTCTTTCATATGCTGGAAAAGATGCATTGAAAATGAGAAGGTTTTACAACTATTTATTTTATTACATATTACATTTTACTTTTAAAACAAAGATAGACTGCTTTTTTCCAAATAGTGTATTTTAATATGCATACAAAATTACCATTTTTTCAAAGCTGTTAAATTCTGTCCACACTGCACATGCAGCAAAAATAAGTAACTGTTATCATTATATAGATTCTGTCGGATTAAATAATAATTTTTGTTGGTACTGGTGTGGTGTGGTTCTCCAAAACACTGAAATGTAAATGGACAACAGTAAATCATTGAAATAAACATATAAGTCTGGGTTTGCAGGATAGCTGTACTGTGTGCCGATTTGTTGTTGCAGATATGGTTTGATGTCATTTAAATATGCAATGATGCAATAGGTCAAAGGGAATATGGTCCGTGATATTTGTACATCTTAAGGCTTTAGACTATGTGAAAAAGAGAGAGACGGCACCTGAATGTCCCTATAATGGACCATTTATTTGAAATACATTAATCTATGAATCAAAGAAGATTTTAAATCATTTGCACACTTTTGACGTTTCCATTTGTTCGTCTTCATTTACTGGTCTTTGTTTAAATATGATACTAGTAATAATTTTGATTTAAAAAACTTAATAGTTGATTTGGGTGAACTGCTTTCAAAACCTACTAAGCAGTGTCAATTACCATGTAAGTGAAGGGGTAAACGTTGTTTCAAGATTGGCAAAATTTTAATCTCCTTTATCACACTGTGTAACTGCATGCATTCAATACTTGAATCAATATATTTTATTCTGAAGTATGTTATTAAAAGGCAAAAAAAGATGTAAACTCAGTCTTGAGATATTGTTGATTAATTAGGAGTTTATTATAGAACAAAAAAAATTACTTTGTTTAATTATTTAATATTTTACTTTATTTAATATTTGTTATAGAAATAAAAAAAATAGTATTTTGAAATCTAAAGTTGATTTGTATGTGGGTATCATTATAAAAGAAGGTAGTCTTGTTTCTTCTTATGTTTATAGGTTAAACCAAGGTTTTGGACCACTGGTTTATATTGCCTTGATGATGGACCAGTGGTCCGAAAAGCTTGGTTTAACTCATTAAACATATGTGGAAGAAACGAGACTACTTTCTTTTATTATTTTTAAAGTTAATGATAGATACGTTATAATTGACATCTACAAAATGATCATCAACTCTTTAAATTTGAAACTAGGTTTTTTTATTTTAAAATTTCAAGGTTTTATTTAAAAGTTGATGTTGACCATAAATAACTTTCCTTTATCCCAACAGTGATCACACTAAAGTGCTTCACGGTAATGAATCTTTTCAAATTAAGAAACAATGACGTTTTTATTTAGTGACAACTGTACCATTTCCACTGTTGGCACATCTGAAGTTACGCATGCCTAGTTTTTTCTCCTTTGTTTTTGTTATTGGTTTTGTGTTAATTGACACACAAGGCCTGCATGCTCCATTTCCTTGGTAATTGTTCGAGGGGGCTTTCTGCTTTGTGGGTGGTAACAATGAAAGCCATAAAAATGCAGAAATAAATTCTAAAGAATAATGAACAAGTTAGTGTTTCTTTCACTTGAAGTTCATGTTTGTTTCACTCAGTTGCTGTTTTTCGCATAGTATTTGTTATTGTTTATTTATCTTTGTATGTTGATATAACATTGACTGTTTTAGTTTGATAATATGTGGGTGTATAAAATGCAGTTTTGTTAGTTCAGATCAGTTATTCCTGAAATAACTTGTTCCAGACTTTGTTATTTAGTTTTTGTGTTTTGTGACTTGCTCTAAATTTGACATAAAATATATTCTCTTTTTATTTTTAGATTAAGTGTTGAAAAATCTTATAATGCGTAATTTTATTATTTGCTTTCATTGATTGAAACTTTCATTCTTTCATTTGAAAAATCTATTCCTTCAATTTTTTCAGTATCAACATCAACCCTTTGCAGTTTCTCATTTCTCTATCTTTTTCATTTATGCCTTTATTTAGCCCTAATTTATCTATTATACATCTCTTTATTTCTTATTTGACAAACTGCCCCTTTGAATTGATTAATTATAATCATTGTATTTGTGATAAATTATGCATTGTTCTGTATTATCACAGATGTTGATTTTTTTTAAAAATTTTATACAGAATATCCTACAATGGGCTTAAAATGGCAACCCATGATGGCAAAAGTCTTTATCTCACACTGATGGGACTCGAGGGTGACAGCATACTAGAACTAAAACTACCCACACAGCGACTAGCTTGTGCTTTGTACAGATCAATAACAGAATATCATGCTTTCTATCGATGTGAAACAGTCCGTACTGCTGTCAAATGCCAATTCACTAGAGACTTCAAGGAGACCTTCTTCTCCTTATTCAATGAAGAAGAATCAGACAAGAAATATATATTTGATGTTAGAAGGACTTGTAAAGAAGTGTATGACCATTGCCGACGGGTGTTATATAACCAAGGCTGTGACCCGATTCATATGGTTCCTTATACCGTTGAGGACGAGGTCTTTGTGCAACGGTTTGAAGCAGGTGATGCTGGACAGGATAGTGAATTGAAAGAAAAGCTACACAAAGTTGAATACGATCTGCGCTGTAAGATATGTATGGATGCAGAAATTAGCACAGTGTTTTGTCCATGTGGTCATATGGTCTCATGTGCAGTCTGTGCTGAACAGTTGAAAAACTGCCCGATGTGTCGTGGAGAGATTACTAATGTCCAAAAAGCATTTCTACCAATATCTTTGAACTCATGAGAAATACATTGGAAATGAACACTACATGCAAGGTGATTGATTTATAATTTCAGAAATGAAGTAAGCTATATTAATGATGAAATTTAGAATTAATGATTGTTGATTTATCATAATTGATTTATAATCAAGCTGAAAATTATCCCACATAATATTTGTGTCAGTCGTTTCTAGATATTTATTTTTAGTGTATAAAGTGTAATATAGTATATAGATTCATAACTGTAAACTTTTCTAATATCCCAACATAGTATTTATATAATTGTAAGTTAAAGTTTGTCAGAAGACATGGAATTGCATGTAGAATGGCAGTTACCCTTTGTTTGGTTAAAATCTATTCAAAACTGTATCACATATTTCAATCAGACTTCAAAAATGTTGTCAAAAGGAAAATTATAGAATGAGAAATTAAATGAGACTATGATGTATGTATCCACAGTTCCTTTCAACTTCCATTGTTCAAGTGACAACATTGTGAAAATGCAGTAATAGTAACTTGTTGGGAATCAAAATGTTCAATTATTAGTCAATGCATGTACTCACAGTTAATTCCATAATGAATATCAGTGAATATCACTTTGAATATTGATAACTGGGTTTATTATGTGATTTAATTTTGAGTGATTTCACAATATATGGTTAAATACCAAGGTGTATTGCACCTTTGTTATAAGATTTGAAAAACTGTTTTTACTTGCACCCTTCTTGTCTTTAAAAAAACATTGGTTCCTTGATCAACTTTTTTTATTTGGAAAAAATCTTAAAAAACCAAACCTTTTTACACATTGTATAATAAATGACTTATTAGATGTTATTTTACATTTAACATGAGTGAATGTTTTGCTCATTGCTTGCATAATTTTTTGGTCAACATTCCAGGACTATGAAAAATACATTCACAACTCACAAAATATCCACCCGTATTACACAAAACAACATCTATTAAGATACCATATCCACTGATATAATAATTTACTTAATGAGTGTACACTTTGATTGAACATTGCTGACTTTGAAATTCCGTAGCACTGAGGCCAAGTTTATAATAAGTAAATCTCACTTGTGCCAAACGCAACACAAATTACTCCAATATTTTGTGTTCATTATTATCACATTTGTATTATGTAAGACATGTGAGATTTGGCTTATTTACTAGGGCTCAGATCCAGTACACAAAAACTACAGACCTTGACTTGCAGGGTTGGTGAATGGTTTCTGAAATTTTACAAGTCTTACAAAATTTATCCGGGATTTTGAAATCTCATGGTTTAAAATGAGTGTCTCTGATTTTTTATGAAAATGAGGGTATTGCAGGCTCTGAATTTTTTTTTAAACAGTCTCAGAATCTTGGAATTTTGTAGAACTTTAAGTCCAATGTAAAGTCATGGAGATGGACGATTTTCAATAAAAATCTTGATTTTTGAAAATATCATGAAGCCTCAAATTGAAAAACATGCGTCTTGACGCATTGGAAAGTCCCGGACAGACCATTTGCCACCCCTACTTGAAGGCCTTGCAGTTTGATGTTATACATTAACTTAGTTACAGAATAAAAGTATACTAAAAAAAGAGAAAAAAACATCTACTATATTCTTACTTATAAACGCTGACAGTGATGTAATGTACTTCTAAAACTGATTTCAGAAAGATTAGGTTTGACTACTCATACAAAATAATGATTAGAGGGATTGTAGAGTATTAAAATGAAAAGCAGCAATTCATAATTAGCACAAGTAAGCATATTCATGCAGAATAAATCCTATCATGGTCTACCAGAATGCACCATGATTTGTAGACTCTCTAAGACTCTCTTAGTTTATGTTGTGTTTTAGTTAAACCTCTTAGTATGACCTCAGCCATTGTGATTGTTGTCTCTCACAACTGTGTTTGTGATGGGTCTACACAAGGGAAAATTCTAATTGTTACTGCTATAGCTTTAATGGATTGCTGCTAACAATGATAGAGTACAAACAATAAATCTTTGAAAGCTTAGTTAAAATGATTCTCATTGACCCAGTGAAACAACTTATATCATTAACTACCATGAAACACTGAATAAGCTAAAAAAAAAAAAGAAAAAGAATTCATAGTTCACTATTGTGAATTTTTCTTAACAACTTCTTGACTACTGTTTTAGTAATAGAAAACAATAGAATTTTTACAAAATTACACTGTTTAGTATAACTAAAGTTTTGCAGAATTTATTGTTTGTACTCTAATGTTGACAAATACTTCCTGGAGTTGTTGGTTATAGGTAGAAGTGCAGGCTGTTGTCTACCTAGCAGGGTTTGATATCACCAGGATTTGATTGATTGATTGAAAATATTATGATTAATTATTATAATATTATAGAATATATTTCTGTATCATATATGAAAGAGCTTTTAAAATAAAATTGTTTTATGAAGAAAAGAAATCTTCTTTGTCATGACTTATTTCTTGGAGATTGAGTTCATCAATGTGGGGCACAATAATTTGACAGGGGTGAATCCAAGAGGGGCCTTGGGTGGGGGGTGCACCCATCTTTGGAAAAGGTCTGGGGCCTGTTTTATGAACCCTGGATAAAGTTATCCACCCTATAGAATTTCTTTGGATTTTATCCATTGGATAGGGATTTATCTGGTGGATAGCGCTATTCAGGCTTCGTGCAACTGGCCCTTGATTTATTTTCACATGATCTGCTTAGTTCACCCCAGACAGACAACCACATATACAGTCGGTAAGGTGCAACTAATATAATGTGAGCCAGGGTAAGATCAAACTAACATTTAGTTATGGCCACACAACAAATAGTAGAAGAAACATATACTTGTTACCAAATTCTACTTTGCATGAGAATAATTATGAGCTTTAGACTGAATTAGTAGAGGCGCACACAAGCTGTACTCCAAACTGTGTTTGGACTGAGATTATTAAATGGAATAATTATGTGTGAATGAGCAGAATGAATGGACAAACAGAATGAATGAATGAACAGGATATAAATGAACGAACAGAATATGGATGACAATCAATAAAGTTGATGATAAGGTGACAGATTAAGATTGAATGGCTGAATTAATAGAATGAAACACATGAGTTTGAAATGAAGGAATGAATTGACAGGGACGGCAGAACAGTTTCAATTAAGGGGGGGGGGGGCTTAGGACAATTTTTTATCCACCCTCTCAACCCCTATTATTTATATCCAAAAACTATGAAAAATATTATCAATCAATTTCAGATATTTTTTTTTTTTTTTTTGGGGGGGGGGGGGGGGGATCTATTTTTTTATTTTTTGTGTTACCATAAGTTACTTCTGTCCGATCCTGTCCGAACATGTGTTAAGCGTTGGGATCCCTGTGCAATATTTCGGATTGCAGCCCATCGTCCTTTGCGGTTTGAAGCGGTAAATTCAAAATGGCGGACGAAAGAAGAAGGCGATTGTGCAAAAAGATCAGCTTTTTTACGTGGTAAGTACTGTTTAAACATCACGAAAATGTAACAAATCTAGGCATAGCAACTTACTGAATGATTTTAATAGTATTTTGCTCATGTGTATTTTCGAAAACTTGCATTTTGAGACTTTTGAATATGGAAGTCAATTTCGTAAAACCTGTCAGAAAATCTTTTTTTTCTGTCTTTTTTTGGCAAAAAGACCCTACTATTTTCCTTTCAAAGTACTCTCGGTGATAAATGATTTTCAAAATTTTGAATTTTGCAGATACTTAGTTCCGTCAGGAGGGTCACTTCGGACTGAAAGCTCGCCACACAACTACCCTTGAAGCAACGTCAAGTTTGGTGAGATTTTCTAGCTGAATTCCATCAGACAACTGAGGAAAGGACTCGAACAAAGTGTTGAGCTACAAAACAGGGCTGTATGTGTGTGGTGTTGGTGAGTACATGAAGTGTTTTATGGCTGTTTTGCATCTTTTGTTGCTAAGTTGCTGAACTGTAGAGCTATAAAATAGATCATTCCTTCAAGGAAGTTCTGCTTTTATATTAACTAAAGAACAATGTCGATCTTTACATAGCATACACAAGTCTAAAGACTGCCAGACTGGTATTGACTGTACAAGATAAAGTTACATTTGATGAATAGAACTGCTGTAATATTTATATGTTCCCTACTGCTGACCATTACACAGTGAATTGAATGAACAAGTGAATGAATGAATGAGTGAATGACTCAATGTATAAAACCATTTATCATTTTGCTGACATAGTTGAGTGAATGGAGGGATGAATAACTGCAAATGAATACAGTTGGAATAACAGAATGTATCAAAATATAAAAAAAACAAGTACAATTTAGAAGAATAATATTTGAATCAGACTGTCTGCCAGTAGTATGCTGTCAATGAAATGGATCCTGTGGGTATTTGATTTCTGTAGGTGTTCTCTCTGTGATACATTATGTGACAATTTCTAATAGCGATACTTCATGTTTGCTAACTGTCAAATCATTATGCTAATGTGCTAACCAGAAACGCAATAGCCTTTAAGAAGCTGTATTGAAACAACGGCCTAGCTAATTACTGGCTGGTTAGCACATTAATGACAAAGGATTACAAATGCAGATGAAGTATATCACTATGGGTTTCATTTTAGTCCTTGATATATTTTATTGTCATACCTAATTAGTATTAGTATGAACTGTATCTGTAAGATTGGCCCTCTTTGTTACTTGAACTTCTTTGATGTGCAAAGACTCTAATTTGAATTAGTAATATGACTGAGATTCTGCTTTGAAGTAACTCCAGAAAACAAAGCTATTTTCTGCTATAATCTAATTTGAACTTCCTCTGTTTGTATCTGTGTTTTATTGAATAATATTATGCCTTACTGTTTTCATTTGATTACATCATCTTATTTTATTATAAAAGAAACTTTTAGCCATTTCTACATACCTTTAATAACAATTGAAAAATGAGTAGAATACATTAATATACAAAGCAAATATGCACTTTGAGAGTGAATTTACATATAAAAAGATTTGCAACCACAAAATGAATATGAAAAGAAAATGACAACAAAGAAAAAAGAAAAAAGAAAAAAATATTTTTAAACAATGTTATTTGTCAAAGTTGTATATATTATTGAATTTAAAGTTGTTATTTCTCAATATCTCAATATGGGCAAAATATATCTGGACATATGGTTTTATGTTATAAAGTCCTCTTTGTCAATGAGACAAACAATAATTATGAAAGTCCTCAAAGATCTACAGAAATGTCCTCAAATGTTCAAAAAGCATTCAAGTATATAGTGAGTGAATACATAAACATGAGAAGAAACAAACAACATCAATTTGGTTTGATTGACGTGTAACACCAAAGGACATTGTTTCACTGCTCCAAAAGAATACTTTTACTACAAGAGGACAGTGTGTTGCTCAAGGGAATTTGCTTTGATTCAAGAGAAAATTCAAGAAACAAAGAACAACAATTTGGTTTGATTGACAAGTAACACCAAAGGGCATTAATTCACTGCAAAATATTTAATTGACTTGAAAAGCGTTGTTGATTTACTACAAAGAAATATTAATTTGCTCAAAAAGAATACTTTTACTACAAGAGGACAGTGTATTGCTTAAGGGAATTTGTTTTGATTCAAGAGAACATTACATTATGTACAAGGGAATATCAGAATGACAATTAATTGCTAAAAAGGCCATTGATGTACAAGAAAAGTGCTGATTCAATTCCTACATGAGGACTGAAATAAGATTTTACAGAAAAGAACATTATTGTGCTGCAAGTGAACATTACTTTTATCGAAATTCAAAAAGTAAACAAGTCATTGAAATAGACACCTGATGATAAATAGAACATTGATGTATTAGATGCTCAACAATGAAAGAATTGTTGTGACAAATAATTATACAAAAATAATTGTAAGCATTATTGCTTAAATTGCTTCGTCACCGTGACAATCAAATTACATTTAAAAATACACAAGAAGACATTGATTATAACAATATTGTCAATGATACAATCATGACAAAAAAACATTTCTACAAATGCTCAAGAGAATGTAACTGATGTTCTACAAGAAGACATTGATTACAAAGTATTAGTACAATGACAACAAAGTATTTCTACAAATGCTCAAGAGAATGTTAGTAACTGATGTTATGCTAAAGACATTGATAACAACATTGTCAATGATACAATCATGACAGCAAAGTATTTAATCTACAAATGCCCAGGAGAATGTAAATGATGTTCTACTAAAGACATTGATTATAACAACATTGTCAACAATACAATCATGACAGCAGAGTAACTGATGTTCTACAAGAAGACATTGAATTATAATAACATTGTCAGTGATACAATCATGACAACAAAGTATTTCTACAAATGCTCAAGGGAATGTAACTGATGTTCTACAAGAAGACATTGATTATAACAACGTGGTTAATAATACAATCATGACATCAGAGTAACTGATGTTCGAAAGAAGACATTGATTATAACATTGGTGCACAACAACAAAAACATTTATACAAATTCACTGAATTTCTACAAGACGACGTGGAATTATAATTGTCTTGTTGTTGATGTATAAAATAAGCAGCAAAACACTGTTACAATTGTACAAGAGAGTAAAATTATGTATTTTGCTAGCCTGGACATGGAATAATTGTGTGACTATTATAAGATTGTCAGTGGGGTAAAGCAACCTTAAACAACAAAACCTTGTCATTGATATACAACAACATCAAAGCAATGCTACAAATATACCAAAGAACATAGTTGATTATCTACAAGAGGACATTTAGAATGACAACATTGTCATTCATATACAACAACATCAAAACATTGCTACAAATACGTCAAGAGAACATAGTTGATTATCTATGAGAGGACATTTAGAATTACAACCTTGTCATTGATATACAACAACATCAAAGCATTGCTACAAATATGTCAAGAGAACATAGTTGATTATATACAAGAGGACATTTAGAATTACAACATTGTCATTGATATACAACAACATCAAAGCATTGCACAAATATGTCAAGAGAACATAGTTGATACAAGAGGACATTTAGAATGACAACATTGTCATTGATATACAACAACATCAAAGCATTGCTACAAATATGTCAAGAGAACATAGTTGATTATCTACAAGAAGACATTTAGAATGACAACATTGTCATTGATATACAACAACATCAAAGCATTGCTACAAATATGTCATGAGAACATAGTTGATACAAGAGGACATTTAGAATGACAACATTGTCATTGATATACAACAACATCAAAGCATTGCTACAAATATGGCATGAGAACATAGTTGATACAAGAGGACATTTAGAATGACAACATTGTCATTGATATACAACAACATCAAAGCATTGCTACAAATATGTCAAGAGAACATAGTTGATACAAGAGGACATTTAGAATGACAACATTGTCATTGATATACAACAACATCAAAGCATGGCTACAAATATGTCATGAGAACATAGTTGATACAAGAGGACATTTAGAATATTGCAACATTGTCATTGATATACAACAACATCAAAGCATTGCTACAAATATGTCATGAGAACATAGTTGATACATTCAAGAGGACATTTAGAATGACAACATTGTCATTGATATACAACAACATCAAAGCATTGATACAAATACGTCAAGAGAACATAGTTGATACAAGAGGACATTTAGAATATTGCAACATTGTCATTGATATACAACAACATCAAAGCATTGCTACAAATATGTCAAGAGAACACAGTTGATACAAGAGGACATTTAGAATGACAACATTGTCATTGATATACAACAACATCAAAGCATTGCTACAAATATGTCAAGGGAACATAGTTGATACAAGAGGACATTTAGAATGACAACATTGTCTACTCATTAATATACAACAACATCAAAGCATTGCTACAAATATGTCAAGAGAACATAGTTGATACAAGAGGACATTTAGAATGACAACATTGTCTACTCATTAATATACAACAACATCAAAGCATTGCTACAAATATGTCACAAGAACACAGTTGATTATATACAAGAGGACATTTAGAATGACAACATTGTCATTGATATACAACACCTGATCAAAGCATTGCTACAAATATATCACAAGAACACAGTTGATTATATACAAGAGGACATTTAGAATGACAACATTGTCATTGATATACAACAACATCAAAGCATTGCTACAAATATGTCATGAGAACATAGTTGATACAAGAGGACATTTAGAATGACAACATTGTCATTGATATACAACAACATCAAAGCATTGCTACAAATATGTCATGAGAACATAGTTGATACAAGAGGACATTTAGAATGACAACATTGTCATTGATATACAACAACATCAAAACATTGCTACAAATATGTCAAGAGAACATAGTTGATTATCTACAAGAAGACATTTAGAATGACAACATTGTCATTGATATACAACAACATCAAAACATTGCTACAAATATGTCAAGAGAACATAGTTGATACAAGAGGACATTTAGAATGACAACATTGCCATTGATTTACAACAACATCAAAACATTGCTACAAATATGTCAAGAGAACATAGTTGATTATCTACAAGAAGACATTTAGAATGACAACATTGTCATTGATATACAACAACATCAAAGCATTGCTACAAATATGTCATGAGAACATAGTTGATACAAGAGGACATTTAGAATGACAACATTGTCATTGATATACAACAACATCAAAGCATTGCTACAAATATGTCATGAGAACATAGTTGATACATTCAAGAGGACATTTAGAATGACAACATTGTCATTGATATACAACAACATCAAAGCATTGATACAAATACGTCAAGAGAACATAGTTGATACAAGAGGACATTTAGAATATTGCAACATTGTCATTGATATACAACAACATCAAAGCATTGCTACAAATATGTCAAGAGAACACAGTTGATACAAGAGGACATTTAGAATGACAACATTGTCATTGATATACAACAACATCAAAGCATTGCTACAAATATGTCAAGGGAACATAGTTGATACAAGAGGACATTTAGAATGACAACATTGTCTACTCATTAATATACAACAACATCAAAGCATTGCTACAAATATGTCAAGAGAACATAGTTGATACAAGAGGACATTTAGAATGACAACATTGTCTACTCATTAATATACAACAACATCAAAGCATTGCTACAAATATGTCATGAGAACATAGTTGATACAAGAGGACATTTAGAATGACAACACTGTCATTGATATACAACACCTGATCAAAGCATTGCTACAAATATGTCACAAGAACACAGTTGATTATATACAAGAGGACATTTAGAATGACAACATTGTCATTGATATACAACACCTGATCAAAGCATTGCTACAAATATATCACAAGAACACAGTTGATTATATACAAGAGGACATTTAGAATGACAACATTGTCATTGATATACAACAACATCAAAGCATTGCTACAAATATTATGTCAAGAGAACATAGTTGATGCAAGAGGACATTTAGAATGACAACATTGTCATTGATATACATTGTACACCAACATCAAAGCATTGATTCAAATATGTCAAGAGAACATAGTTGATACAAGAGGACATTTAGAATGACAACATTGTCATTGATATACACCAACATCAAAGCATTGATTCAAATATGTCAAGAGAACATAGTTGATACAAGAGGACATTTAGAATGACAACATTGTCATTGATATACAACAACATCAAAGCATTGCTACAAATAGGTCAAGAGAATATAGTTGATACAAGAGGACATTTAGAATGACAACATTGTCATTGATATACAACAACATCAAAGCATTGCTACAAATATGTCAAGAGAACATAGTTGATACAAGAGGACATTTAGAATGACAACATTGTCATTGATATACAACAACATCAAAGCATTGCTACAAATATGTCATGAAAACATAGTTGATGCAAGAGGACATTTAGAATGACAACATTGTCATTGATATACAACAACATCAAAGCATTGCTACAAATATGTCAAGAGAACATAGTTGATTATCTACAAGAGGACATTTAGAATGACAACATTGTCATTGATATACAACAACATCAAAACATTGCTACAAATATGTCAAGAGAACATAGTTGATACAAGAGGACATTTAGAATGACAACATTGTCATCAATATACAACAACATCAAAGCATTGCTACAAATATGTCATGAGAACATAGTTGATACAAGAGGACATTTAGAATGACAACATTGTCATTGATATACAACAACATCAAAGCATTGCTACAAATATGTCATGAGAACATAGTTGATACAAGAGGACATTTAGAATGACAACATTGTCATTGATATACAACAACATCAAAGCATTGCTACAAATATGTCATGAGAACATAGTTGATACAAGAGGACATTTAGAATGACAACATTGTCATTGATATACAACAACATCAAAACATTGCTACAAATATGTCAAGAGAACATAGTTGATTATCTACAAGAAGACATTTAGAATGACAACATTGTCATTGATATACAACAACATCAAAGCATTGCTACAAATATGTCAAGGGAACATAGTTGATACAAGAGAACATTTAGAATGACAACATTGTCATTGATATACAAGCATTGCATGAGAACACAAATTTCTAACAAAAAACATGGAACTGTTACATTGACACTGAGGGAAAACAACTGAATTAAACAATTGAATAAAAACAAATAAGAGAACATTTTCTTTCCACAAGTGGACACGGCAGAATTGTCATGCCTGGATGAATAACAACAGTATTGCTTCAAATGTAAAACAAAACATTGAATAATGATTTTCTACTGACAGTAGGACATAGAATTGCAACAACAACCAAACAGTGCTACATTTATACAAAAGAATATTGATTTTTTTACAAGATGACATAATTTAAAACGTGGATGTTGATGCACAACTAGTATAAAACATTGATACAAACGTACAAGAACTCTACATGATGACATGGATTACACTGCTATACTTGATGCTCAAAAACAGCAACAAATCTTGCTTCAAATGTTCAACAGCTGACAATGATCTTGCATGTTATGGCATGGAAATAAAATTACACTGTCATTGATGTTCAACAGTAACAAAGGAAGGTAGTGATTTCTACATTCAAGAGAACATTACACTTTGTCTTCTCACAAGATAATCAACAGTGATTTGCTACGAGGCAGCAGTAAATTTGCTTTATGATGACACCAATTTAATTATAAAAGGACACTATACTGAAAGTACAAAATATTTGCTGTGAAAAGTTTGGTTTCCTACACGTCAATGATGTTAATTGACTTCAAGAAGTCAATAATAGAATTATTACCACACTGCAAATAAAGATCATTTGCTACATACTGTAGATATACCATCAACTTGCTGCAAGAGTAAAATATGTGCTTAACAAGGTGACTTTTTGACACATTGATTTGCTAGAGGACAGAATTACAATGTACTTTGTCTCGTGAGGAAAACAGAACATAGATTGGTTACTACAAGAAACATTGATCATTATGGTGCAAGAGTGCTATAATTTGGACATTGGGTGAATAGTTGTGGTGATGATGCCAGTGATTCTACTGTTGTTGATGATGTCATCCTACTGTCAGTAGTGCCAGTATTATTGAGTTGTGTTCTGCAGGTAGATGGGTGTTTTTTGTATGGTTGTGGCAATCATTGTCAGTGATGGTGTGCCTGTATTATTGAGTTGTGTTCTGCAGGTAGATGGGTGTTTTTTGTATGATTATGGCAATCATTGTGATTGTGTGCCGCTATGATTGAGTTGTGTTCTGCAGGTAGATAGATGTTATTTGTATAATGGCAATGGTTGTGATGGTGTGCTGGTATGATTGAATTAGGTTCTGCAGGTAGATGGGTGTTATTCATATGATTATGTCAATCATTGTGATTGTGTGCCTGTATGATTAAGTTGGGTTCCAATAGAGGGATGTTGTTGGTTTGATGATAGCAGTGATTGTTATTGTGTTAATGGTGACAAGAAAATTGACTTTGAAATACTACTAGAGGATTAATTGCTTGTTACCTGTTGTCAGTAATTTGAACATTGTAAAAAGTGGCTATAGGGTTTTGAGAACAGAGCCATTGAAATTTAGATGGTTATAGTAGATTCTGTCCAAATACAGTACCATAAACAAGAAAAAGTGATTTTGTATGAATTGTGTTGATGACAATTAAGCTTAAAATTGTGCTTGTTGTGGTGATTATGTTGTTCAAGTTCTTTTTAAAAATGTTAAAGAGACAGAGAAATGGATATCCTGAGAATGCACTGGTCAACAGTTTTTTTGAAATGACAGTTTTGATCAATATGATTTATAATAATTACTTTGAGTTTATTTTCTCATTGAATGAATATATGTTACAGCTTTTACAACTTTCTTTTTCAAACTTTTTACTGAATTAATACTAATACATGCTATACTGAAAATAATCATTCCAACAGTGTATTTTTAAAAGTTGTCAGTGATGTCGTCATTAATCCATTAAATACAGACATTTGCTTCTTTTCTATTCTTTTTGCTTCATTTTTTTCTAAATCAAAGAATATCAATTACCCAGGTCAATAGTTTTGCTTTAGTTTTTGAAATTCATTTTTGACTTCAACAATCATTATTACTACAAGTCTGAGCTGGGTTGTTCAAAGCTCGACTAGCACTAATCCTGGGTTATAACTCTTAAGAAAACCTTTAGAGTTAACCCTCGATTAGCACTAATCGATCTTTGAACAACCGGCCCCTGGATGGCACTAGAGTATACCAAGGCTATAAAAACCTATTTGAAATTGTCCCATGATGTACAGAGAATGCCTAAATGTAACCAAACCTCTGAACAACCCATAAGGTGCATACAGGCAGCATAAGTCTGATAGTCTGATTCAATAATACATTATTCCATGTTTTTTATATTTATTCATGAACTCATTCTTTTATTTGCATAACTGTTATTCATCCCATCATTCATTCAACTTTTAAATATACATTCAAATAGTTTTCTCATTCATTCTTTCACTTATTCATTTACTCTCTTGTTAATTCATTCGGCTGTGTAATGGTCAGCAGTAGGGAACATATAAATATTACAGCAGTTCTATTCATTATATGTAACTTTATCTTGTACAGTCAATACCAATCTTTAGGCTTGTGTATGCTATGTAAAGATTTACATTGTTCTTTAGTTAATATAAAAGCAGAACTTCCTTGAAGGATAGGTCTATTTTATAGCTCTACAGGTCAGCAACTTAGCAACAGAAGTTGCAAAACAGCCATAAAACACTTCATGTACTCACCAACACCACACATATGCAGACCTGTTTTGTAGCTCACCACTTTGTTCTAGTCTCTCTTTCAGTCATCTAAGATCAGCAAGACATGCTCTCCAAACTTGCATGAGTTCTCCTGGAAAGTTTTGTGAACTTTCAGTAATTGGTTCTCCCTCACTATGGCTTAGTGTAGTGTAAAGAAGCTGATCTCCTGTAGATAGCTGTACAACAATGTACAACTGGTGTCTTCATTGTGGCAAACTCATTGGTACTTTGTAAGGTAATTTGTTTGGTGTGAATTATTTTTAATATTGTTATAGAAATATTGAAATAAATTTGCTACAGGATATGTTTATTTGATATTATTTTCATATTATACTGCATTTAACAGTATTTTCAATTCAATGCATTTTTTCATATACTTTAATGTGAATGTCAACAATGGTCTGCAATAATTAAAAAAAAAATGGAAGCTATACGTATGTGAAAGTTGAAAGTTTTATTTGAAATCAAATGGTAGCGGCTTTTGGCAGCTGAAATTGTAATTATTTCAAAATGATTTTGTGTATCAAAATCGCTATCTGATTTACAAATGTAATTAAAAAATAAAGTATATGATGATCTTAAAATATGCACAATGTTAATATGTAATAATGTGAACAATAATAATAATAAGTTTTTGCTAAATAATATTACTTTGAGTTTGCTCTTTTAAAGATAACAACGATAATGTTGATAACATATTACAATTACAGTTATAATAACTATAGCCCGTAGTTTTTATCTTAGGTGGATTGAAATAACATACTATTCCATTTACATGGTAGTTCCCTTGCATCAAGCTAATCTCCCAAGTTTAGTTGAAAGTATACACCTTCCTCCCTCCTTCCACCAATGCCCTTGTTTTCCTATGTTTTTGGAGCTCTTCCTTCGTGTTGCAAACCACCAAGAGAACAAAAACTTGTGCTCAACACACTGATGTATAGAAATTAATACAAAATGACAAGTTTACAACAGAATGCTGTATAGCCCTTGGAACACTAAGGGAAGATCTTTTTTTGTTTGCTCTTGGAACCCCGAACAGTCTTTTGTCATAATCCCAATTTCAAAATTGAATTTGAAAATCATATTCACAATAAATATTTAATCAGGTAATTTTTTTTTGTAATTTTCAGATCATGGCAGGACCAATTAGCCTTTCAGAGGAGCGTTGAAATGCTACATCGGATCATGTTGAGTTAGAAAATTCCACTAGTAGGAGAAATACTACACTCACTATTGAAATGGCTTCACATTTTTTGTCACATAGCTGAATGATTGAGGTATTATAATCAGAGCTATCATTAATGATTGAATCTTTGTACTAAGTGTGTACAATGAGAAAGAAATATTTGAAGGTAGAAGTGATATGTTGTGAATGAGTACAGTCTTGTGAGATGTTGTGAGATGTTAGTGTATAAAGTTTCAGTGTTTTGAACCAAAATATGAGTGATCATAATGACATTTGACTGATATCTGTAATGGAAAGCTTTATTCACAAGCAGGACAATCATGTTATTCAATGAATTACAAATTTGTGTTTGACTGAGCATTGCAATGGCCCTTTGACACTATCTTTTTTTGAAATACAAATGCTAGGGCCACAATTAATTTAAATGCTGCAATATTGAATTTGATTGAATGCGTTAGTATTTGCATGGAGTTTTTCTCAAGTACTTCACAGAATTCTCAATGTTTCCACCTCAAGTACATGCAAAGTGATGGAGAGACTTCACTGTCTTGTAGTGCATGAAACAGGCAATCCAGTTGCTTTGTAGATCAAGCTGTGCTTACTCAAATGGTATTGTATGTCTTAGGGGTGGTGAATGGTGGCTACAATAGGTGCTTTGTTTTATTATTAATGTTTATGCTTTATTTATTTGGGGTGGGGTTTGGACCATAGAAGGATTACCGATCTTCTGTTGTGCAGGAGTTTTCTCACAACTGAACAAAATATTTTCTTAAAGCTACTTCGTTGTTCATTTCTTGTAATCTTGTTCCCAATCATTTTTGAGCATTTCCTCCATCCTCTCCTCAGCCATTTTTAATGGTCTAACTAATTATTTCAATTATTCTATAATTACAACAAGAATTGAAAACTGAAGATAGTTTTGCCAAAACATGTCTCTGACAATAAGTGATTTGATTGTTTGTATGTTTGTGGTTTCCTGACCTATATTATACTAGCAATTATAATTATGCATGGCAAAATATACTTAACAGAAAAATTTTAATTGAAAATAACTTAAAGCCAAACTATAAGCCATTGCACAACTTTATGTTCACCACCTCCTAAAGTAAAAACATAAATCGATTTTTAAATTGATTTGTTTTGTGTTGTATAAAATGTGCATGTATAGTTCTAAGTACTTTACAGTGGCTAAAGAAATGATGATGCCATCACAGATTTATGGGTCACCAATGGTGCTAGGCTCAGTGCAAACAATCTGTATCCAGACACCAAGATGTACTGGTCCACCAATGGTGCTAGGCTCAGTGCAAACAATCTGTATCCAGACACCAAGATGTACTGGTACACCAATGGTGCTAGGCTCACTGCAAACAATCTGTATCAACACAACAAGATCTACTGGTACACCAATGGTGCTAGGCTTAGTGCAAACAATCTGTATCAAGACAACAAGACCTACTGGTACACCAATGGTGCTATGCTCAGTGCAAACAATCTGTATCAAGACAACAAGATCTACTGGTACACTAATGGTGCTAGGCTCAGTGCAAACAATCTGTATCAACACAACAAGATGTACTAGTACACCAATGGTGCTAGGCTCACTGCAATCAATCTGTATCAACACACCAAGATCTACTGGTACACCAATGGTGCTAGGCTCAAACAATCTGTATCAAGACAACAAGATCTACTGGTACACCAATGGTGCTAGGCTCAGAACAAACAATCTGTATCAAGACACCAAGACCTACTGGTACACCAATGGTGCTAGGCTCAGTGTAAACAATCTGTATCAACACAACAAGATGTACTGGTACACCAATGGTGCTAGGCTCACTGCAATCAATCTGTATCAACACACCAAGATCTACTGGTACACCAATGGTGCTAGGCTCAAACAATCTGTATCAAGACAACAAGATCTACTGGTACACCAATGGTGCTAGGCTCAGAACAAACAATCTGTATCAAGACACCAAGACCTACTGGTACACCAATGGTGCTAGGCTCAGTGCAAACAATCTGTATCAACACAACAAGATGTACTGGTACACCAATGGTGCTAGGCTCACTGCAATCAATCTGTATCAACACACCAAGATCTACTGGTACACCAATGGTGCTAGGCTCAGTGCAAACAATCTGTGTTAAGACAACAAGATCTACTGGTACACCAATGGTGCTAGGCTCAGTGCAAACAATCTGTATCCAGACAACAAGATCTACTGGTACACCAATGGTGCTAGGCTCAGTGCAAACAATCTGTATTAAGACAACAAGATCTACTGGTACATCAATGGTGCTAGGCTCAGTGCAAACAATCTGTATCCAGACAACAAGATCTACTGGTACACCAATGGTATTAGACAGTGATCATACTGTACCAAGACAACAAGATCTACTGGTACACCAATGGTATTAGACGGTGATTGTGTTATATCAATCAATGACGGTAATGTATTTGGTATGATATTTACAATAGCTTGCCTTAATGTTATCATACATGCAGTGAGATAGCTTGGTATTGTTGTTTTTGTAAGGGTGGGAAACTCATACACTAGATTCAACTCTGTCATGATTTGACCTAATAATAAATCAGTATTGACTTCAGATACAGTTGCAATACAGTCACAAGGTAATCATGTTTGTTTCCCACTCTTTAAAAATGGCAGCTGTACTTGTTGATATTTTGACTAAAAATCTGATATAATATTATGATATTCACCTACTGGATAGTGAATTTCATAAACAGCAGTAACTTGGTTTTATCTCTATCTGGCATGGCGAGAGTTGTCTTCTATTTGACAATGTTTTATACGTATCATATATCAAGAATGTAACCAAATTTATACATGAACAAGAAATATCATATTATTAAGATAACATCAAGGCAAGCTTGTTGATGCTGTACACCATGGTCAGGGTGGTGAAGGGCTGAGACTTGTTGTTCATAAAAAAATGTCAAACTGTGAGACACACTATTCAATAAAATAGTTTATGAATTGTGAAAGTAGTACTCCATCCCTCCTTCACCACCCTGAATAAAAATTGATATTACAATGTATCTGCTGTAACAGTATTAAGCTAACAATGTTATAAGTCAATGTCAACAGTTCTGAAATGCAGTATGAGAGCAGTCCAGCAATGATCAGAGAAATACTATCCAAGATGGATGCATCCAATATTCCCAAGATGGATGGTTGACAGATATCATTGCTTCACCCCCTGCAAGTTTCGGTGGTGGTTTTTGGGGAGATTACCTGATACAACAATGAGGGAGGCTTTGTATCCCCTGGGTACCCTCCTACCCAGTTATCATGTGCTAGCATACCATAGACCAATCCTGTGGACACCCTTTTCATGCTTAGGTAACATGTTAATAAAGTCAATTGCACAATATTGTTGTGAATGATACAGGGCAGATTTATTGTTTTCTTCTTGTAAGGCAAAACAAAAATGTAGATTATGAAGAACGTGAAGTTCCCCTTACATATATGTCACTTTTGTGATACAATAAGAGAACAATTTGAAAATATATGTGGTGAAATGTCAGTTTGTTAGTATATCAGTGCTCAGAGTACAAACTCTCAAAAACAACAAGTTTCCAAAGGGATATAAGAAGCAGGGTCGCTGCGTATGAACCCATTATCCACAGGATGTTATGGTATTGCTGCACATAACCAACCCCAAATATTTGCTGATAATAAAACTACAAAAACAACTACACACCATGCACACACAAAACAAACCTTGTCTGAAGGAGTCCATTATTCAAGGTAAACCCAGTTACAACTGACAGTGCATTTTAACTGTTCATAAGTAATATAGTACTAAGAAATCATCCAGTCAACAGCACAATTTATTTGTTGTGATATTAATCTTGTTCTGTGAAATAATACCACTATCTAGATTGCTCAGTATGTTCCCTCCAGCCATTGGTGCATAAGAAAGACACTAGTGTAAAAGCCTGTTGAAAAACCCTTGCAATGATTAAAGCACAATTTATTTTTATCTGCTGTTTGAACATATAATCATCACTCTTTGGGACAAAATTGTATAAAAACATCCAAAATAGTAAAGTCAGTTGTAACTGGGTTTACCACGATTGTTGTTGCTTACATTGATGGTGTTGATGTCATTGTTGTTGGGGAGGGGAGCTTACACCATACTGAGAAAGATGGATACCTGCACTGTTAGACTCTGCTGATGTTTTCGTCAAGATCTTGTTATTCATATTGAAACATTTAAACATGTCAATTGACAATTTGACTTGATAAAAGAGATGTGGCTGCCTTAAAGGCAAGTGTTCTGGTTCTTTTAAAAGTTGCAATGCTACATCTAACAATACCAACTGAGGTATTGTATCAAACGTATTTCAAAAGGGAAAGTAACATACAAAATCTCTTATGGTACAGCTATACTCCAGATTGTCTCTAATAATTGGCTATCTGCTCAGGAGAGTCCAGCGGTGCAGGAATACATAGTAGTCTATTTGTTCCTTTGGGTAATTTCTATATACATGTTTTGAGTCAAGGCACTTGATTGATTTCTAATTGGTTAAAAGGCAGACATCCAAAGGCACTCACTTGTCATACTTTTGATTGTCAGCTTTAACAAAATTCCCATCAATGACTCCAGTTTTGATGATAATCTACCACTGTCATTGGTATTTGTTTTTGTCCTAGTGTCTTGACTCTACCATCTTTCTCAGTATGGCGACTTTGGGTTGGGGAGGGACATGAGTCTTGGGTGGGGTGGGAATGCATCTTGGGTTGGGGAGGGATATATGTCTTGGGTTGGGGAGGGATTTCACTTAGAGGGTGGGGAGGGAAATAAACTAATTGGGTTTTGGGAGGGACCTTGTGGTGTGTGCGTCTGTGATATATCTCGCCCCCAGGCTGTGCTGACTCACAAGAAATATGCAGGTGTGTGACTTGTGAAATTGACTTGGAAAATTCATGAACACATATTACTGACACTTGTAATTTTTTGTCTTATGTTTTTTGTCTCAATAAAGTTTGACTTAGAAAAATGGTGTTTATTGTTTTTTTAATGTATTCCATCTCTATAGTGTACACGCCCTTTTGAGTGTCCAAAAAAAATACCTCCCCGAGGTCCTGCCAGCACCAAGTGTCTAGCCACCCCATAGGCCAGATCCGTTTGGTAGGCCTGCTGCCCTGACTAGAGCCATTTATAAGGCCTTTGACCAGCAAACTTTAGACTGCCCTGATACTGAAGACTGACTATATAAGTGCCAAACCTTCACTCGCTACAGACTCCATGGGGGAACTCTGTTGTCATACAAACCAGCACTTTAAGGAAGGGTCAGTGTGAATGAGAGTCTCAAGTGATCCTACCCCACCCCTCACTGGTTGTGTGTGACAGTGATGTGTCGTGTGATCAATAGGCTTGTCGCTTGGCAACATTCAGACTTCCCTGCAATAAGTTTTGATTATCAAAGCTGACACATAGGAAGACTAACAAGTGTATTTCTGGGATAATAAAGTAGGATAGGTGTGAAGGTCGAATCTGATAAGGCACATCTACCACCATGCAATGCAGTTGGAAAAACTAATACCTTGATGTTTAATTAATTTGCTTTGCCACCATTTTGAATTTTAATGTAATTTTAAAATACTTAATTAACAAACATAATTCTGGCAGCCATTTTGAATCCCTAATGCACAAGGTGCAATTTTGACTTTTTGTAAGGTAATTAACTGAATTCATTAAAGCCGCCATTTGAGATTATTTATAGAAAATAGAAAAAAGAAAAAAGATGGCTGCCATAAGCATGTTACATTGTGCAATATGACGATGCCAAAGGAACTGATCTGAATGACAACACTGATAATCATGATAAAACAGTTTTCAAATTGTTATTTTGTGGTGTCTTTATGAGATGATCTGCTTTTTCTTCAAATTATTGCACCATGTAACATACAATAAAACCTTGGACCAATATGTTTATGGTGAAAATGGTGGCAAAATATGGCAAAACGTTTATGGTACTTTTGATAGACCTAAGATAAGTTATTTTCACCAGCAAAGTAACTTGTCGGACAAGTGAATGGCCGTATCGAATAAAAACTTTGTCAGGGCGTATGAAATGATCAGTTTGTAGGCGGCATAATTTTAGAATCACACTTTTGAATTAATTTTACATCAAAAAATGGCTGTTGAGATGGCTGTTGTTCAAATATAATACTTCATACAGTTGACACTGTTTAGTGCATGTTTGCATACATATTTTAGTATTTGTTCATTGTATATTTCATGAATTTTAAGGAGGTAGTCTTTCACCTCTTCTTGTTGTTGTAGGTTTGGTGTTTTACCCTTTCTTGTTTGGGTCACCTTCACCTCAATGGTTTTCTTTGATATGTTTTCAAATCTTTGGTATTTTTTTACTTTACTAAGTGCTATTATGGTGGCACAGTTTGACGTTTGCACTCAAGCCATCAGGATCAATTTTCTAAATCATTATTTTATCAGATCTTGATCATCAATTTTCTTTGGTCAATATAAATTCAATTTTCAATAAATTTTGTTTCAACAAGTATTTTGTGAAACAATCAATAAAGACAGTTTGCCTTTATTGAAATACATTGGCCGTGTTGTACAAGCAGTTTGATTTGAAGAAAAATTAGTTAGAGACCTCGTATGCCAAATATACATTACTGTATAATGTTCAAAAGTTATTCTAAATTGACAGAATTTGAACATTAATGAACATCCGAATCAGTTTAATCAGTAAGAGCTGGAAAAAAATGAAAGCCGTTTATATTAAATCAAGTTTAAGAAGTTTAATAGTTTTATATATGCCGAGGTCTCCGCTTTGCTGGTGAAAAAACTTTCAACTGAATTGCAATCCTGCAGTAGAGACCATTTTACCAGTTGCCAACAACACCACACCCACAATATTATCCCTGAAAACGATTCAAGTTAGTCTTCCATGTCAGTTTGATAATCACTTAGATTAGAGAAGCCTGAATGAAGCATCACTTTAAGCCCATCAATCACTCAGCACATCACTGCCACACACAACCAGTGAGTGGTCAGGCAGGATCACCCAAGACTCACATTCACACTGACCCTCACCTTTTTTGGCTGGAATGGATGACAGCAGAGTTCCTCCATGGAGTCTGCAGTGAGCGAAGGTCTAGCACTCACACAGTCAGTCTCCAGTATCAGGACAGTCCTCATTTAGCTGGTCATCGGCCAAATGTCTAGGCTCTGTCAGGAACAGCAGGACCTACCTTTTTTGGATCTTTTCTGGCCTGTTGTGGAGTGGCTTCTGTTTTGGTGCTGGCAGGACCTCGTGGGAGGTATGAAGTTTATTTCAATTTTTCTCCTATAAACAATAGATACAGGAGAGTGTCCCAAGACCCAAGAATAACTTGGTGAGCATCTAACCTATACTGTTCATTAGTGTTGTCAAGTAATGCAACGACATGACCTCACTGGAGGTATAGCAGCTTACACTGCAGTAGGACACTCTCCTGTATCTACTGTCAGGGCTGGAGGACTGGATTCTGTAGAAAATAGTCTTTGGATCCTTTGTATGGAACATGAGTTCCAAGGAATTTTGAGACTTTCTAAATCATGCAACCCCCTACTGGGAAAATCTTAACCTAGCTTAACCAGCCCCTCCAGCCCAAAACATTTTCTCTTCTTTCATTTTCTCTCATATTTTTTTCATTCATTTTTCTTTCTCTCAATTCTTGTCTTGATGGTCTTCTTTGCATCTGGATGGATTTAGCGACAGTTTATCTGTAAATAAAGAGAATGCATCATGTTAGGAAAACTGTTTCTTTTGCAGATAAAAAGAAAAATTGCCAAATTTAGTAACCATCATCTATCACGTGTGACTTCTGTGAAAATAGTGATTGCCATTTGTTGCAACAGTTTTTGAAGTCCCACTTCAATGCTAATGATTCTAACAAGAATGTACAAGTGTCACTTACAAGTCTGTCACAAGAGAACAGCCACTTGCTTGACGATAACATTGGTTTGGGTATTTCTGTCAAGCTGTTAAGAATAAACAAGACAATTGTTAATATATGGTTATCAGATAAAGTAATGAATTAAAACAGTGACAACAATATTGTGTGACAGTTGATTGCATAAGAAGTGTGTGGAGAGGAGGGGAGGATGGTGATATCACATTGTACATGAACACCTACCTATGTTGCCATTAAGGCAAGTCCGTGATATGACCATTATAGACACTGAATACAGCAGGGCTTGTATTCAATGGTATTACAGGTTATGGTCAGTCATTGCAGAGACAAGTCCATGATATGACCATGATAAACACATCATACAGCAGGGCTTGTATTCAATGGTATTACAGGTTATGGTCAGTTATTTAACAGTCATTGGCAAATCCTGTCATCCTGGGTTGATGTGCTGTGATCTTTGTACAACTGCAAGTCAGGTGTATGACACACAGAGTACATCGTCTTCAATATCTGCAAAGAGCTATAAAAATAACAATGTATTTATTTTGTTGTTGTTATTCAAAGCAAAGCTGCAGTATTTCGTACTCAATGCTCCAGATTAAAATTGCAAAAAATGAGTCACGCAAGACAATGGACTTAGTGTCAGGCATACAGAAACGTACGACAGAAAAATCGTCTAAAACTGACATAAATAACATCCAAAAACACAGAAAAATATGACAATTACCAAGGAAAGCAATAGGAAGTCATTTTAAATGCTAAATTCACGTCATTTCCAGCATAATTCCATGACAACAATACATTGGTGGGACTGATACCGATTATGACCAAAAAACCGTCCATTTTGACCATGTTCTTACCTTTTTTTAACTCAGAAGCATTATTTAAATGCTTAACTGTCATTTTAGCTTGTTTGTGGTTTAATTTCCTCTTTAAAAAGAGCAAAATAAAGCAATTTTTGAAGCACTTCTACGTTCAGTTGTTGTATTTCACGCGGTGGACGTGGTGTTTTGTCACGTGATAGTAGACTGGGTACTAGTAGCACGTGCGCCTCGCGCGTTGTCACGCGATTGTATTTCTCTTTACTTTGAAATTCAATTTACAATATACACTGCCATCAATAAGATACGCCAATTTGATTCGTCCAAACAACTAACAAACAACTGAAAAAACTAACTGATGGATTTTTTGCTTGGTAATATAGTTGTCAAATAAACAGAATACATACAAAATGGCAATGTACAAAATGTTTTATTTTTCAAAGAATTCTACATTTTGAAAGTATAAGAGTTGATCGACATTGTTGTGTCTAGTCTAGAACGGTTAACTACCATTAGAATATGACAGAGAGGTCCCGTTTACACAGCACACTACGAATTGAACCGTTCAAAATTTTAGATCTCAGGATCCGGACCGGACACTTCATAAAAACCATTTCTCCAATTTGTGCGCGCGGCTAGCCAGAGAGCATGGTCCCGTGGAGTATCAAACAAAAGACCTAACCGTATAATATTTCGGTCAAAAATTGGCGTGACACTGCGTAAACGGAAATAACAGTCAGCAAAATGTTGATGGCGCGCATATAAACTGCATTCACAATATCTTTCCTTTTTACTATCAATCAATTTGTAAACACAGAATGAAAGCATTTTTTTTTTGTATCTACACATTGGTATTAATATGGACCACATCTTGTTTAATAGCTGATGGGTTCTTTCCTGGCTCGGGTTTAGATGACAATGTGCATATCTACAATACCTGCAAGTAGAATGATAGAATAACCGGTAATTTTAACACAATGACTTTAGTTCATCTTTACCAATCAGTAAAAGTATTGTTGTTTGGAAATATCCACATCTGATTCTATTTTGTAATCATTTTTTTGGGGATCGGGGGAATTTATTTTGTTTAAAAGACTTTAAATGGTTTAAATGATCAAAACAAAAATTCCCCAAATTAAAAACAAAAATAAAACATGATAACAAAATAAAAAAGTGGATTTTTTTAGTGATACTTGACTTATACGGCCGTTAATTCAGGGACAGTAACATCTTCATGTATTATATCCCGCTCAAATATTTTTTTCCAATTTTCAATGCAAATGAGACGTTATATCTTTCCAACTGTTGTGCCCAACTGCATCAGATTACGGATGGTTATCATTACCGTTCAACATAATTATCGTCATTTGCGTGTTATAGTCATCATCATCATAATTAATATAACCGTCTAGTTATCCCCATCATTCTCGTCATCATGAAATACTGTTAACAATCATCATCGCGGTGTCAACATCAATTACATCATCACCATCAGCCATGACAATTTCCCGTCATCCAACGAGTCGATATGCATATCATCGCCATCATTTACTCATATTACACTCAGTGGCGGATTCAGGATTTTTCACATTTTGGCTGTACATAAATACTACATTTTCTCACAGTCGTTTGCGTATTGAGTAGGAAACGGTACCGTTCGTACTGTAACAAATGTAATGTAATTAATGTGAATGTTGTTATTTAGCGCATTTCACAAAATCTCAAAACGCTTTACAAATCTTTAGTCGCATGTTGCTCAAGGGGGGTAATTCCGTGGAACCCATAATGCTCCCCCCCTCAAACCCTTTCAGCTCCGGCTAAAAATGGCCATGTAATCGTGTACCACTGTACCGCATCCTCTCAGTCAGTGCGACAACAACATTATTCTGGTGTCTTCCAAATTAGTTGTACGTACAAGACAAATGCCGCGCAAACACACTGATGTAAAGCAATCACGTAAGACTGTGCCACACTAGATTATAGTAAGAACTTACCTGCAAGTACTTTGAAAGACTTTGTCGTTAATGCTTGGCGAAATAATGGAGGCCTTCAATTGAATTCGAATTACCTGCAGCTCATACCTCGACGGTATTGGTGGTTATTTTTTACCAGTAGGGATTTGATTTACACGTGCAACCGTTTGGTTTATTTAGTTATTGGATATATTTTCCCATGGGTTATATGCATTGGATACACCGACTGGACTATGGCTAACAGCACTAAATAATACTGACAATTCACACACAAAGCTACACAAAACAACACACAAGCAAATCTCTCAATACCTATTTTATTTGTTTCATTCATTGACAGCTATGGATGACGTGAATGTATATTTATATACTTGATAACTACTTCATCATTTTCACATCACAATACCTTACAAACATATTATTGTCATGAATAAATCGTAAAACGATACCACCGTAGTTTCAATTTTTGTGGAGTGCATATTGACGAAGCTGCTCAAGAACGCTTAATCGTGAGACTGTAAAAGAATAATTGGAGTGGTCATTTAAAGGTGGAAGCAACATTTTGTATAAATGAACGCAACAAAGGTGTAGAAAAAGCTGTATAAACATATAACACATCGAACAAAGATAAATCAGTCATGATAAGTCTACATTCAAAAACCTTTGCAAATCATACACTATTTCACCTATGCCAAACCACTCTAATAATTCTACTAATATTGATAATCATATCTTAATAATTAACTTATGGAGCTTGGTTTCTTGGAATAAAACTCTAAACTTTCCTTCCAGTCCTTCGCCTCCTCCGAATCCGTCGCTCTGAGGCACCACTCACGTTCGTCAGTCTTAACACGTATAATAGTAGGATCTTGTTCGTCCATGGTCACAGGGCAGCCTCGTAGGTATATAGTGTTAATGATTTTCCCTTCTGCTTTCTTGTAATAGTGTAGGTGACCTCCTTCGGCCAGTTCAAAGTATCTGTTGTCCCATTTTGGTGCTTTATGTTTTCCTCCGCTTAATTTATCGAGATAGCCTTGTTTGGTGGGCCGTTGTATCGAGTTGGGTTCTTTAGGAGAGTGACTTTTTACGCTTAGCTGAAAGACGGTAAGGAAATGGTGTGTGTTAAGACCGATTCACACAGTGAAGCTTACCACGTCATTATCAACACTGGTATCATCATCATCATCATCATCATCAACATCATCATCACCATTATGATAACTAACTTTATAAACATCAATGACGTGTTCATATTTATTGTCACCAATGATAACATCACCACCATCAACTTCATCATCATCATCAGTCTTTCACAAGACTATTCTTCTCACCCGAACAAACGAACAAACAAAAACAAACAAATTCTCAATCAATCAATCAATCAATCAATCAATCAATCAATCAATCAATCAATCAATCAATCAATCAATCAATCAATCAATCAATCAATCAATCAATCAACGGCACTAACGTCAAAAGACAGAACAACATCAACAACCACAAAGGAAATCAACTTTCGTTGGGCAGAAAGCGATAACTAAGACATTTTCAGTAACCTTTTTGTGTATGACTTTAGGTGATCTGGTATGGACGGGAGAGTTTTGTAGATCAGATACGGAACTGCGAGCTTCCTCTTCCTCTACTGAATTCTGCTAGAAAAAAACAAACAAACAAACAAACAAAAACAACACATGGTTAACACTTGATAAGCCACATACCAAGGAACGTTACTATAAAAGTCACTGACCATTTTCCACTACTGTTTTGTAAGGCCAGTGGCATATATGGTTGAGGCACTTGCAGACTGACTTTGATGGGTTCCCAGATTCTGAATAATATTTTTTCCCGGTTCTCCGGTTTGCTTTTCTCAAAAAATATCAAAACGTGAGTCGAGTGTTGTGCTTACTTTCTATTAGAAAGTGCAGACGTTGAGTGACTAACCCGGATAAATTTTCGCTTTATATGGAAATTCTTACCGTCGACAGTCTTGGTGTTTTGGCGTCACCATCTACAGCATCTGCCGAAGTACCATTAGTACTGGCATTTTCTGATGTTTCCTGGCGTAAAACAAATAGATCAGTTGCCGTTGGTGACCATAATGGTGGGTGATCGGATTAGGATGATCAAGTCAATATTACTTTTTTATCTAGCTCTTTACCAGTTGATATGATTTTTTTCAAAAAATCATTAGTAAATTTTTATTTTTTAAATTTTTGTTTATTAGTAAATAAATTCATCTGTACTGCAGCAATATATAATGTTATAACAATCTAACATTTTCAAGCTCAAACTAACTACAACCAATGCACCGAGTCTTCAAAAGTTCAAATTGTTACAATATTAAAATATAGTTGAATCAATTCGTCACACAGGTCAGTGATAATGGCACAGGATACTATAACAACGATGATGGAGGCGAAGACATGGCACTGTTGATAATGAAGGATGATGATGATTGAGGATGATGATGATGATTGAGGATGATGTTTATAATTGAGGATGTTTATAATTGAGGATGATGATGAGGATTGAGAATGATGATGATGATGATTGAGGATGATGATGATTGAGGATGATGATGATTGAGGATGATGCTGATTGAGGATGATGTTGATGACTGAGGATGATGATGCTGATTGAGGATGATGATGATTGAGGATGATGATGATGGCTGAGGATGATGATAATGATTGAGGATGATGATGATGACTGAGGATGATGATGATGATTGAGGATGATGATGACGATGACTGAGGATGATGATCATGATGATTGAGGATGATGATGATAATGATGATGGTTGAGGAAGAAAGTCGTAACCTTACCTGGTCAGTGGGCTGCATTCTAGCAACACGAGCAGCGATAGCATTACTAGACAAAACAAACACAACAGTCAAGCAACATGATAACACTGAGTTGAAGAGGACTGGTGATAACATCCTTGACGGAGTCTTGGTGATGATTATAATGGTGGTAATGGTTGTGATGGTGATTATGCCGGTAGTAACAATGATCACGATGACAAATTTAACATGATAATAATAAGGGTAGTTATGATGATAATGATGAAGATTATGGTGACGATGATAGCGCTTGTAATCATTATGGTGGTGATTTTGCAGTTAATAACAATCATAATGATGACAATGATGATAACAATAATGTAGATAGTTATGATGATGATGACAAAGATTATGGGATAATGACAAAGATTATGGTGATGATGGTGATTTTGCTGGTGGTGATAATGGTGACAACGATGATAATAATAATGGGGGCAGTGATGATGATGATGACAAAATCATGGTGACGATGGTGATTTTGCAGTTAGTAACAATGATAATGGTGACAACGATGATAAAGGCCGCTACACACGAGGGATCATGCTCCTGAAACACGCTCCCGCAACATACTCCCGGAGCAAAGTTCCCTCGTGTGTACCAACGAAAAATATGTTGTGCAACAAAGGGAACAAAACCCGGGAGCAAAAGTTTTGTTGCGCAACATGTTTTTCGTTGGTACACACGAGGGAGCTTTGCTCAGGGAGCATGTTGCGGGAGCGAGTTGCAGGAGCAAGCTCCCTCGTGTGTACCGGCCTTAACGATAATGGGGGCAGTGGTGATGATGATGACAAAGATTATGGTGATGATGGTGATATTTCCAGTTAGTAATATTGACAACGATAATAACTATAATGGGGGTAGTGATGATGATAAAGATAATGCTGATGATGATGATGATGATGCTAATTATGATGGTGATTTATTTTGATCAAAATGTTGATGATGATTTTGATAATATATGGGTATGATGATTGCAAAAACGATAGCGCTGGATGATGATAGTGATGGTGTCGCTAATAATTGGTTGTGTTAGAGGTAGTAGTAGTATAGATGATGATGATGTATCAGAGCTGGTTAACAATTAATTTTGAATAAAAAAACATTACTCGTATCTCGTTCATTGAAATTTAACATTTCATTTTATTCATCTCTGTTTGTATTTGTTACATTCTTTCTTTTTCTGTTCATTGACCAGTGCCGTCGATGAACAGCAAAAGGTGCATATCGTTTTTTGTTATTATATTTAGTTTGAAGCAAAATCAAACATAAAATAATATTATTTTTAGTGTTCTTTTAATTTAAAAATATACTGTTGATACACAACTACTTGATACACAACTACTTGTTTAATACTTTCAAACATATACATCGTTTTTTAAATGTAAATTTGAAACATGCATTTTAATTTGCATCATTAAAAAATAAGTTTATGTTAACATATATATTTCATTTATAACTAAAAATAAACGATTCAGAGTTGCACCTTAGTTTAAACCTTTAATGGATTAATGTTAACTTATCAAACAAAACCATTAAGTATTTTTTTAGTTATCAATTTTTCAGTTCCGATCTGTTCATCCACGTTCTTTAATACGCTCACATGCTTTTATTTTCATTCGCCGAGTGTTTACTTTATATAGGTCGGATTTAGATCGTCTGCATGTATTTTGTCTCTGTTATTCTCTACAATTTCAGTTCCCGTTCATTCACTCATTCAAATAGTAGATCTAGTCTAGATCAGAAACTCTCTAGATTCGTTGCTCTCTATTTTAAAGGCAGGTACACACGATGGAGCTTGCTTCTGAAACACGCTCCCGCAACATGCTCCTGGGTCATTTTGCAAGACCAGTACACACGAGGGAGTCTCCTGTGTACCAACGATTTCACGCGAAAAATATGTTGCAACAAAAACTTTGCTCCCGGGTTTTGCTCCCTCATATTAAAATCGGTACACACGAGGGAGCTTGCTCCTGAAACACGTTCATGCAGCAGTTTTGCTCCTGGAGCTTGTTCCCTCATATTAAATCAGTTTGATCAAACTGGTTTAATATGAGGGAGCAAAACCAGGGAGCAAAAGTTTTGTTGCGCAGCATATTTTTTCGCGTGAAATCGTTGGAACAGACGGGGGAGCTTGCTCCGGCCGGGAGCATGTTACGGGAGCAAGCTCCCTCGTGTGTACCGGCCTTAATACGCACAATTTGCTCAATTTTAATCTATTTTTGTCCATTCAATCATTCAGTCACTTTCAGGGCTCTAGTTGAAACGTTTTTTTTAATTATTTTATTCACTCATTCATTGACTTCTTTTTAGAAATTTGATAAATATCAATTCATGCAGTTTTTATTTACTGTTTCCCATCATTATTGCCCATCCATTCATTCACTCACTTCAATACATCAAGTTTGATTCGTTTCTTGTCTGATGGTCCGGTTTCTGCTTCGTTCAGTGTCTTTCTGAATTGGCTGACGAACGTACTCAATGAAGTGAAGAGCTCTTCTGAATCTGTGTTAGCCGCTTCGCCAAACCTTGCCTACAAGGAAACACATACACCATCATGGTCAGTATCACCGTTATTGTCCTGCACATCATTTTCATCCCCATAATCACTGGCCAATACCATCATAGGATTCGTAGCCGCACTCAGGGTTCGGAAGTCGCTAAATTCCACGACCTTCCGCGACTTTTTCGATGTCTTTTTCATTATTTTTCATGACCAATAATGATCAAAAATCACCAAATTTATGTTTTGTGTTTAATCGGGGCGCCGTTGCGCTAGTTTAACTCTAGTGTAATCAGAATAAGTATTGTTTTCAACGCCTTTTCATGAGCCTAACCAACTCCATACTTTCAAGGCCTGGAAAACGAAAACACCACATGTCTTTGAGAATTTTCATGACCAGTACGTCGTCATCAACGCCACCAAATTCATCATCATCGTCATCAGTATCCATACCGTTTTCTTCATCGACATCATCACCATCATTGTGATCTCATCATTGTCCTTGTTCTGATCGCCACCACCATCATCATTTTCAAATTTGTCGCCATCATTACTTACCAGTAATTTATTGTATATGTATTTCATTTCTTTACATTTCTCCGTCAAATCTCGTAGTTTTTCCTCGTATGCTGTTACAAAGTTCTGGGTACAGCAGTTAAGGTGAACGTGTTGATGATAGCTAGCACATACTTGTCTTTAAATATCATAGTGATTATAATATTGTTGATGATGGGGAAGGTGATTATATTGTTGTTGATGGTGATGGTGATGATAATGGTAGTGACGGTAAAATGAAGTACATGGCAATGATCATCACGATTATAACGGGATTGAGTTGTCAATCAACATGATGGTGATGATGATCAGGTGGTTGTGATAATAATGATGATGTTGATCATAATAATCATCACCATCATTATCAACCTGTATTCTATCAAGGATACATCTACATCTCTAACCAGCTTGACATCCTGAGACTCTGTTCTCTTGTACTTCAGGAACAAGTCATTACTGTGTTTCTTGATCTTCTGAAGATCTTTCCTCATGACTATAAAGAAAATAAAGAAGACTTCAACATTAGCAAATTAAAGTGTAATTCCTCTACCGCAGGCATTATGGGAAACAGGAAACCCAAACCGCCCAAGAGGGAAGGAGTAGCCTAGTGGCGAGGCTAATCAAAATGGTGGATTTTGCTTTCAGTAAGGCGTATTATTGAAATTTAATGAATGACGATTAGCGTGGCGCGAACGTACCTTCGACTTCTGCTGTTAAGCCTTTGATAGAAGCTGATGAACAAACAGGTGCGTACGTAAATGTACATGAATAGACATTCAAGGAAGGGCATTTACAAACATGAATAACAGAACTGAAGAACAGATGAATTAGTGAAAGGATGAGTGAATGAATGAATGAATGAATGAATGGAAGGAAGGAAGGAAGGGAGGAAGGATCAAATGAGGAGGTGGACGATTAAGTGAAAGAATACAAAGTAAATATACTCACAGTTGGCAGCTTTAGGTACTGATTTCAGATCATCCAGGACCATCAACGAGTCGGGACAACTTCTCTGTAACTCTGTTATTAAGTATCTTAATAATGTGTTCTTCTTGTTCTTGCCACTACGAATATCAGCCATCTACAGAACAAAACAATAAAACACACACCATCAACACAGACCGGCAGTGCAGACGCAGATCCAGGATTTTGTGGTAACAAAGTTTATAAGGAACTGCATGTTCAATCGGTTTAGACTAACACGTATTTTACATCAAAACAAATATACATTTTATTCAAGTCTTATCTAGCTAATTTTCTAATCTTATTTTCGAAAAGTATTTTTGTAAATTTTTCGTCACAATTTTTTTTTCGAAATGGAAGAGGGTGACTTGTCACCCTAATCACCCCTTCCCCCTAGATCCGCGCCTGCAGTAATCGTTATGATAGGGATGTAACTATACGTGCGCAAAAAGCGAGGTTGGGACAAAAACGAAACGTCAGTATCGCATGATCACTATACGGTGTCTAATCTATCTCATATTTTACAACTGTTACCATAGCTACGAACTACAGTACCTTAGGTAAAGCCGTCAATCTAAACCCATAAGCTCCACCTCTATTAGTACCACCATTGATATAATTACCAATAGCAAGAACATACTCTAGGACTGTCTGGAATCGATGGCTGCTGTACAGCTTGTGACATGCATCTAAGACGTTACTGACGGCCTGGTTAAAACAGTGATGTTATGATAAGTAGTGAAGTTTATTATCACCATCATCGTTGTAATCATTATGATCATCGTCCTCATCATTATCAACTTCATTCTCATCATCTTTATCATCAACACCATTATTGTCATCATCATCATCACCTTCATCAAGAAATATATCAATTAGAATTCCAATGATTGCCAACATCATAATCTTCCTCATTTCTCATCATCATCATCATCACTATCCCCACTATTCTCATCATTATCATCATCATCATAATAATTTAAGTAGTCTTCATCATTCTAGCCTTGACCTCATTATTACCCAGATCATAGCACAATCGTTGTTATAATCATAAGAACCACAATCATTGCCATCGTCATCATCGTCATCATAATCAAAATCTCAATGATTGCCCGTATCCTACCCAACCTCATCCTTTACATCACCTATCATCATCATCATCATTACTATTATTTAGTTTACCACAGTGCTTACCGGAGCTAGCTCTTCAAATTGACTGGGGAATTCCATGATGACAAGCAGCAAATCGAGTCGTTTGTCCAAGTCGGGTATGGAACATAACTATCAAACACAACAAAACATCCAGTCAATGAAATCATACACCTATAGGTTCAAAAAAAGGTTGTCAGAGATAATGGCACTTGTCGAATGCTGAATATTTGTTAACATAAAATAAGACACCAAAACGCAATAATTTAACCATTTTAAAATAAAGATAGGCACAAAAAGTGGTTAGACGATTGAATTATGCCTATTTTGTTGCTATCACCAAGAGATTATAGTTATTACGCAGTGTCGAGCGGCATACTCTCATTTTAAAATAAAGATAGGCACAAAAAGTGGTTAGACGATTGAATTATGCCTATTTTGTTGCTATCACCAAGAGATTATAGTTATTATGCAGTGTCGAGCGGCATACTCTCATTTTAAAATAAAGATAGCCACAAAAAGTGGTTAGACGATTGAATTATGCCTATTTTGTTGCTATCACCAAGAGATTATAGTTATTACGCAGTGTCGAGCGGCATACTCTCTGACAACGTTTATCTGAAATGAGCAATGGATGTACCTATTGGAAGTTGCTGTTCAAAGAAGAGCAAGCTTTTAAGCTTAAAACTTGAAAGCTTGTGTAACAATGGGAACGATATTGCGGATACAGAGTGCGTTTCTTGACTATAATACCTTGATCATGAATTTGTCTTCTTGAAGAAGACCAGGTATGTCCTCTTCTTTGATATTTTTATACATTTCCTGTTCTTCAGGAGTAGGAAGAAATCTACGAAACAAAGACAAAGTACAATTATATATCTATCAAGACACGGACTCAATGCCAGAATAAATGGGAAAAGGGTGAACGACGAGTGAGTGACTAAATGAAATATTGTGATTGACAGGCATTACCTTTTAAGGGCAATGACGTGATCGACTGGTAAAGCTCCCTCTTCTTCTTTGAATACACTTAGTTTCTCGTCAATCTCTTTGGCCGTTAGCTTGAAACCACTAAGAAATATACCTAAAAGGAATAAGTACCTAGTCAGACGACACAAGTTATTTTCAGTTCAGACACATGGGTACTTTCTAGACTTCCATTCGTTGTATTTTGATTTGTAACCCTTTCCAACGCGTGGTACGATTTGAGCCGACAGCCTTGCTTGTATGCTATTGTATTTATGGCAATATTGCTGGACTATCAACCTGGCATGCTCGACCATGAAAGGGTCATTTCTATCTTGTACACTGCTGACATTTGGGATGTAGTTGACACCCAAGCATGCACGTTTCTTATTTTTTTTCCATGTAGAACTATTTCAACAACATCATCATGTTATATTTGAGAAATATGTTTTTCCTTCTAAGACATGATTAGTATTTCAGTTTCTTACCTAAATTGTGCGCTTTTTTAGGATCAAGGAGCATCTTCGAAGTGGCTTTAGGTTGAGCTGAAAAGAGAAATCAATAATCTGTTATTTTGTATTCGCTCTTTGGACGACTTTGAAATAAGAATTACTGGCGTTTTGGACGTTTTTGTTTTTATATGAGTGAGTGAGTCGAATACTTGAGCGAAAATTCTAATTTAACGTACATTTACGCGTTCGTATTATGCGTAATGAGATGCGTAAATGACAGAAAAATATCCGTAAAAATCCCGTAAAAAGGACATATCCGTCATATCAACGCCTAAGTACGTAAAGTGTTTGATATCACACACTATACGTACGGGTAAAGGGTATGCAAAGCAAGTATTCACGCAGTATTTTCTAGCCTTAAATGTTCTGTAACTTTAATATTTCGTCATGTGTGTAACGTATCGTAACTGTAGCGTTCCGTAATCACGTGAGAAAGACTCTAGGTACCTATTGGCAATTCTTTTTCTTTTTCTTCCATTTGAAACAGGTCTTCTAACGCATCCAGGTTCAGCTGACTCGTACGATCGCTGGCTCCTAACCACATTGACTGAGTAACCTGTAAGAAATGAAATAACGGCGAATATTAGTTAACTAAACGACACTCAATGATTTTTGCAATGATTTATCAGTTCAATAATTATTTCAGTCTCTCGTGCATTCGATTTATTAACTCATCTGTGTATTTACCATCCCCCCAATTCCTTCATTCATTCACTCATTCATTTAGTCGCCCACTTATGAAGCAGTTTTTTTTATCAACTCTATTATTCATTGAATGAGAGAATCTGTTCGTTCACTCAGTTTATAGTACATACATTCATCCATGCATTCATTCATTTCAACTTTCATTGATTTATCCATCCATCCATTCGTTCATCCATTCATTCATTTAATCATTCATTCACTCATCCATGCATGTATTCACTCATTCATCCATCCTTCCATCCATTCATTTCATAAATAATTCATGCTCAACTTACCATCTGTAACGGCACTTTGTTCCAGAAAAACGGTCTTAGCTTTATCTTGGGAACCGGTGCCTTCTTGGCTGGCAGAGCGCAGTCTGGGGTCATTATTCCTCCTCCGATCGGAGGGGGTGGAGGGGGAACTCCCATACCTGGAGGCGGGGGCGGAGGAGGTATCCCACCTGGGGGTGGAGGTGGTGCTGTTATCGTTTCATCTAAAAAGACAAAATCAGGTTTTAGAAAAAATAAGATCACACTCGACTAGCCTCCGTTGCAGACGTCTTATGTGGTTCGCCAAAGAAAAGCTTTTCTTTCGGCGAACCACATAAGACGTCTGCAACGGAGGCTAACACTCGACACCATCATCATCACTACCATCATCACCAGCACCATCATCTTCATCATCATCATCATCATCACCAACAATACTGTTACCACTATTATCAACACCAACGTCATCATAACTGACACCACTCACTACATCATCATCGTCATCATCATATCACCATCAATATATCATCATCAATAATCTTCACCAACAACATAACATCTGGATAAGAACAAATGGCTCCACTATATCTAACCAGTTTCCTGCTCTTTGTCATTGACGTTCAACAGCACTGCTCCACTTGCATCTAGTTCTTTTAACATCTCTTGCCTCTCCTTGACCGCTTCGTCAATACTTTGACAACCCATCCCCCCTGCGTCAGTCTCATTGCCAGCATCAACTTCACTGGTCGAAGTTGTTACTGAGGAAGGGGAAGCTAAAACATTTTTGATGTTGACATTATCGTACGCCTCAAATCTCGGGTCGATAGCTTCTCGGTTCGACGTCGGCTGTTGATATAAACCAGGCGTTCCTTGGGGGCTCGAGGTTGGCTGTTGTTTTGCTCCCGCTATTGTAACAGTTTCATACGGCGGAACTTGTGCCTTACGGGGAGAGGGTTTGTCTGTTGTGGGCGGCTGTGGGGGAGGGTAAAGGGGAGCTGTTGATCCCGATAAAGGGCATTTCTGCGCAGAATCTAAATTCGATGGTGGCGGATGTCTTGGTGGGACGACGTCATAGTCGGACTGCGGCCCCGCGACTTCCGGTTGTCTTATTTCCGGTGATTTAGGTGGTCTGGCTGGAGGTTTTATAGACTCATAACCCTCATCTATTGTTGTGATTGGCGCAGATTGGAGGCTTCTTGTACTTTTCGTCGATGATTTTCTTGATGGAATCTCTGCTGTGGGTGTGTTGAGATCAGTAGCCGAGTCTGCGCGGTTTTTCATTTGTCGCCTGGTAAAGAAGGGAAGGAATTAAAAAAGGGTAGGATATAAAAAATGATACAGAGACGTGATGAATTCTAAAGGAACATTTGCAATCGAACTTAATGTCATTTATTAATAACATCAAAAAATATTGTTCAACAACTATTGATGACCACTGCGGTCCATATATTGCATATAACTGTAAAGCGCATTGAGACTTTGTGACATGCGCTATATAAGCACCTCATATTATTTCGTACTTGCAAATGAATTCGAAGAAGTCAAATAAGAGCTTCATAATGACATAGGATCTCAGATCATGCATAAACAGCATTTCAGTCATAACACAGGCTGTTGTCAAAACTTTCGATCAACTATAACCTTGACAAAATTACCAAAATCATATCGTCTAACAAATCATAGAACTTAAGGCTTACCTTTGCGAACAAAATTTAACGTCAAGAAAAGTCGATCCTATGTTGTCGAGAGTTTTCTGCGAAATTTTGGCTGACAAACCACAATTATGGCCGCCATTTTGAAGCAGTAAAATATTCAAATTTTCATCTTTAAAAAGTTTAAAGAATGTTAAGTTTATGTTGGTCACAATGGGACAATTCCCAAAAGACTGCAAGTTTGGTTTGCTTTTGCATATCACACAGGTATCCCGAAAGTTAATATGGAAGAGTTTGCAGCGTCACTGTTTCAACTGCGCGTATAAACGGAAAATAGCCCAAATATAATGTAGTTCCCTTTGGAAATTCATATTTTTAGGGGCAAAGATTTGAACTCAGATGTAAATTATGCTCATGCCGTCATCTTGTTTAGTTAAAACCTCAAAAGACAAGGAAAGAAGAATAAGAGTAAGAAAAAAGACACAAGAAAAGGGAAAACACAGACAGACACATAAAATTAAAGGGGGAGAGAGGTGAGGAAGAAAAAGTCCAACAAAATGTACATACATCGTCCATGATAGCAGTCCTGTTTTGACGTGGGTATCCATCTTGGTCACGACTTCCTTTACTTTCTTCACCTTAAAAACAAACAAGAAAACAATTTTCACATACCTTCCCCTTCCATTTCCTCCCTTTCTTCATTCGCTCCTTCCTTTCCCTTCTACCTGTCTTTCTTGCTTCCTTCCTTCCCTAATTGTCTATTCCTATATTTCTTCATACCTGTATAGTGGCTTGTATAGGTGCATTCACCACTGACAACACTGATGTGAGCTGTTCAAGCTCCTAAAACACAAACAAATACTGATTATAAATGTATTTAGAAAAAAATGAGTCGATACTATTTGTCGACTGAAAATGATAAAAAATCGAACTCTTTGTTCTACAAAATTGTAGGTACATCACAAAATAAAACATACAAAGAAATAATAACAAACAAACAAACAGACAGAATGAAATCAATATACAAACAAACAAACAAACAAACAAACAAACAAACACACAAACAAACAAACAAACAAACAAACAAACAAACAAACAAACAAACAAACAAACAAACAAACAAACAATCAAAAAATCAATCAAACAAACAAACAAACAAACAAATAAACAAGCAAAACTAAAACCGCCTACCCTCTGTAGAGTCTTGACAACATCTTTGATATACTGTTCCTGTTCTTGTACCGAGCTAGCAAAAGCTACAACACAAACAAGAACATTAGACAAGCATTCCTGGATAGACAAACAACTGGTTCGAAGCTCATCAAATGAACATTGCAAGTCTGCATGCTGATCAACGTTGATCGAATCCTCCGCTACTCCAAGACATCGCATGGCAACCATAATTAATCGAATTATATGGTTGATGTTACATTACGTAGACGCATTGTGGTATTAATGGCAGTTGCTCATTGTAGAACATTGCATGGATAATAATATCCATGCTAAAATGAAAATGGCTCAATTATAGAACGACGAAGAAGAGTGATTTGAAATAACGGCAGAGTATTCCAAGGAAAACATTGAGCGCGCGCATTATTTCTAATAGAGAAAAACACGTAGAAGCGCGCGCACACGTCACAGTCGACCTGTATTTTGAGCTGGAATGTAAAATCATACAACTTTGAATCTTATTGTAAATTCTTTTAATGTCAAAAAGTCATTAACCATAAAATTGAGCGGTTAACCTCATATATATAAACTCAGAAATAGTCTTCGTAGAGGAAAACCGTCCATACAACACTCGCCGTCACGACATGTGCATACGGATCTTGTTGACACACTGAGCAAGGTGCCGCTGACCTGAAATTTATTTCGCGCAACGTGTTGCACAACAACAACAACAAAAAACATTTCGAAACACACCCTGTTTTCATTTGATTTTCCAACTAACGTGTCTCACAATGACTTAACGAGCAAGACAAGTTGCTGTAACAAACTGCGCCGAGCTGTGATAATGCACACGGTGGGGATAACAAGCATACAACGTAATTTCTGTACCTGGATCTTGGAATAAAGATGAGTTACGGGATTTACGCTGTGTGGATTGTGTGAGTTGTGAGCCTTCTGAAATAGCCTACAATGGGGTGATATAAAAACATTACAATAATATGAATAATATTGATCACTAATAATGTTGTGGTTTTTTTCTTTTCTTTGTTTTTTGTTTGTTTGTTTGTTTTTTCTTTTTCTTTTTCTTTCTTTTTTTTTTTTTTTTTTTTTTTTTTTTTTAAAAGAAAGCAAAATCAACAAATGATATCATCACGAGATCGACATCATCGCCATCACAACTGATTCATTACATTCATCTGGTTGAAAGAACCTGAATAAAGTTATCCACTGGATAAGAGTTATCCACCTTATACAATGATTATCAGTAGCTACCAAGATTCATAATGTTCAAGATAGTGTGGTCTTATAGGTGCAAAATTATATAAAAAATAGAATATAGAATTTCCTAAATCTCTGCGCAAATGGTAAGACTCACTGATATTCACTGATAAACTTGCTATATAATATCTGTTGGATAGCGATTTATCCGGTGGATAGTGCTATTCAGTCTTCGTGCAATCGGCCCCTGTGAGACATAGTCGAGTATGGAGTCGCAAAGTAAAACTACTACTTACATCTATCCACTCGTCTCGTTCTCTTGTTTCGCTCTGAGGATCTTTAGCTATCACACGAAAACTACAAAATACAACGAACATCAACATCAGTATCACAAACCCAACGACGGTCCCGTGGCAACTTAGTCTTTGGTACAGATCTGTGATTCTAATCCCGTGGTGTACAATCCCAATCTAGTGGTCTGTGATCCCAATTCCGTGGACTATGATCCCGATCCCGTTGTTTGTGATCCCAATCCCGAGCTCTGCGATCCCAATCCTGTGGTCTGTGATCTCAATTCCGTGGCCTGTGATCCCAATCCAGTGGTCTGTGATCCCGATCCCGTTGTCTGTGATCCCAATCCCGTGGTCTATGATCCCAATCCCTCGGTCTGCGATACCAATCCAGTGCCCTGTGATCCCTGATCCTAAATAACTATGTCAAGACCTTGCTTTATTAAAAGGAAGAGTTTGAAAATAGAATGTGCTTTATACCTGTATTCTTTTTTACTGGTTGTGATGATGAATCCATTATGTTCGGACTTCTTTACATCGGCTTGACCTGGACCAAGCTTGATGATATTTAAAGCAGACTACACAAATACGACAACATCATTTCATTAACATCCGTGTGATAAAGAGTTTTCTGTCACTTAGAAAATTCGTATTTTGAGCACTGATAAAAATATGTGATAAACTACGGCTAAACACTCACTACAATCATCATTTAATAATATCTTCATCACCACCATCAACACAATCACTAGCTCTGGTAACACCATTATTATCATCGTCATCACTATCATTAGCATCACCATCATGCATCATCATCATAAGGAATCCTCACCATCATAATCACCATCATCACCATCATAATCACCATCATCACCATCATCATCACCATCATAATCATCATCATCACTATCATAATCATCATCATCACTATCATCATCACCACCATCATCATCATCATCACCATCATAATCATCATCACCACCATCATCATCATCATCACCATCATAATCATCATCACCACCATCATCATCATCATCATCACCACCATCATCATCATCACCATCATCATCATCACCATCACCATCACCATCATCATCATCACCATCATAATCATCATCACCGCCATCATCACCATCATAATCACCATCATCATCATCACCATCATAATCACCACCACCATCATCATCACCATCATAATCACCACCACCATCATCATCACCATCATCATCATAATCACCACCACCATCATCATCATCACCATCATAATCATTATCATCATCATCATCACCACCACCAACATCATCATCATTGTGGTCGTCATCATCACCTGGTTTTCTTCTCCAATCTTAAAGTATGACAGTTCACCAGACTGGACACGCAACCATCGTCTGGAAACAAAACAATAACAAACATTAACAGAATCAGGTTTGTGTTCGAAAAAATGGTTGAATTGTCATGTTTCTAGACGATCTTATTTCAGATGTAGCGAGCATTGACACTGTCCTCACAGGAACTTCTGAAGAAAACCATGAGCTACAATTCCATTTCAAAAGCCTACATTGTTTTCCCATGCTTTGTTACAATAAACTGCCATACATTAATTTAATACCTTGGCCACATCATGAATGCCGCACTGTGGCCTTTCTTCTCAATGGCTCCTTCTTTGATAACTTTCTTGTCAGTGAATACAGGAGCTTCAAAGTATCCTACAAGACAACAGCAATCATTATAACAATAGCATATGCAAAGCCTGCATGGCTTGAGGCTTGTTGCTGCATTTTCCTGCAGAGAACCACTGAACCACACAGGCTAATCAAACAAAGTAGCTTGACTTGTGTTAGCACCATATTGCCAAACAGATTAGAACAGCACAATAAAGAGTGGGCAGGAGGGGGCAGCACCTTCATAAAATGTAATACATAATGGGACACATTTTACATGAAAGACTCAAAGACCATTGTTGGGAGGACAAACACACCCCGCCATCAATGCTATACATGTGGCATGAGTTTGGTTCAGGGATCAGGGTGAATTTAAGTGTTGTACTCTCTCATGTCACAGTGGTTTTCTCTGGTTTTCCTCCCTCAGCAGTAATCAATGTGAGATTCAAGTGAGAAAATACATAATGTGATAAAGAAATCTCAAGAACATGTGGATGAAATATGTTTATTAAAAAATATTTATCTATATTATTTGTTTACTAACCATCGGGTTCATCTCCTTTGTTTTGCTGCACAATGGATTCCAATAATGTACAAATCTAGATAGAGTATCACAGCAAATATATTTTTATCAGTACTATACTACATTTTTTATCTACTACTATTCAAAACAAAATATGAGATAGGAACAGCCAAATGCTCAGTTAATCAGAATTTACTTTCTATTGTTTCTATGTTCATTGGCTAAGCTCTGGGATAAACTTGTCACACAATTGTTTTGAGTACAGATTTACATTCTAAACCATGCAGATTCATAGTAATGTTCCAATGGTTGTAGAAAAATCTGCTTTTTACTTTTGACAATAAAATATAAACTATAATAATTGAAGAATGAAATTAAAGCTCATATCCTTATACTCAAGAGGAAGAACTGACTGGTAAGTAACATTTTAAAGTGACAGCTAGCCCCTCCACACAGAACTTGCTGTTCAAACCACTATTTCATTTAATTACTTTTCCTAGTAGGTTGATGCTTTAAAACAACCTGTCTCTGCCCCATTAATTTAGTGGCCTTCCATTGCAGAAAGGATTTCAGGTGATAGTTTGCATAGGGGTGGTCCAGGGAGGGGGATTGGGGCTTCTACTGACTGATATATAATACTTTAAGTAGTTGACAGCAGGAATTTGACAATGCTTATATAGAGAAATAATGCTTGAAAGACAATTGATTATGTGATGTTAATATTATTAACCTTGTTCTTTTCTTCCACAGTGTCAGCATCTAGTTCGTAGTCATGATAGTCTTCAAAATAGATATCAAATCTTACTCCATCCTAGTAACAAATATTACAACAATCTATCATTATATATCTAAGCTGGCAGTATTTGTTTCAATCAAGGGGATAAGAAGCATTACTGACATCATCATTATCATTATCATATCAGTGAATCTGTCAGATCATCACTACCATCATCATCACAATTAATATCATCGTCATCATCACAATTATTATCATCATAATCACTATCATCATCACAATTATCATTCAAGGTTCAAGGTTTTTATTTTCCACAGATTAAAGTTAAATATATTGCACATATTTAAAGTAAAGATTGTGGAAGGTGCAGGAACTACAACCAGTAGGGTTAACAAACGTTAGTGCACCTTTACAATCAAGTATCATCATCATCAAAAATATCATCACAATCACCATCATCACCATCACAATCACCATCATTCCAATCACCATCATTCCAACCACCATCATTCCAACCACCATCATCACAATCACCATCATCACAATCACCATCATTCCAACCACCATCATTCCAACCACCATCATCACAATCACCATCATCACAATCACCATCAGTACAATCACCATCATTACAATCACCATCAGTACAATCACCATCATTCCACTCACCATCATTACAATCACCATCAGTACAATCACCATCATTACAATCACCATCATTACAATCACCATCATTCCAATCACCATCATTCCAATCACCATCATTACAATCACCATCATTACAATCACCATCATTACAATCACCATCATTACAATCACCATCAGTACAATCACCATCATTACAATCACCATCATTACAATCACCATCAGTACAATCACCATCAGTACAATCACTATCATTACAATCACCATCATTACAATCACCATCATTACAATCACCATCAGTACAATCACCATCATTACAATCACCATCATTACAATCACCATCATTACAATCACCATCATTACAATCACCATCATCACAATCACCATCATCACAATCACCATCATTCCAATCACCATCATTACAATCACCATCATTACAATCACCATCATTCCAATCACCATCAGTACAATCACCATCATTCCAATCACCATCAGTACAATCACCATCATTACAATCACCATCATTACAATCACCATCATTACAATCACAATTATCATAAAAATCAATCCCATCATATCATTATCATCACCACCATCATCACCATAACCATCATTATCATCAACATTACCATTATCAGCATTATCATCATGATCATCGTCATCACCACCATATCAATCATTGTTATCACCATCATCATTTTCATTGTCATCAACATCATGATCACCATTATTTTTGTATTATTTCTCACCTCACTATCAAACCCTCTTATCTGTGAAAAGTTAAACTTTTTTCCTCTGCTTCCTTTCTGTATGGTACACAAGACTTTCTCTTGGAAATCAAACTACAACGATCAAAATACAACAAAATATTCAATTAAAACCTACAGCATATCCAGATGTTAAGCCAGTATATTGTCCATGTCAAGTGATTTAATTAATTTAATATTACTGATGAAAAGGCAGCACTTTGTCTTATTTTAGACCTAATACAGCTTACAATTTATATTTCATAAGGCAAAAACAATGAAAATCACAAACCATGAATCTGTCAATCGGATACAGATTTGCATAAAGTTTAACCACAATTTTCTCAAAATCAAATAAAGATATTTTCAATTTTCTTTCACAAAACACTTGACTGTACTATGTTGGGAGTTTCATAAGTACAATATTTGCATCTGATCTGCACGGGATATAGAATGTCTCATCTGTTGCTCAACATTGTATATACAGATACATACAGATTGGTCGCTTATATTACAAATTAATTACTTAAAATAAAATAAAAAAATGAAATTGAAGTATACTTGCACATTCTAATAAATGATTTTGCATATTTATTTTTATTTCATTTTCTACAGCACATGGATAATATAATTTATTTGCCTGTATACTATTTATTTGCTCGAAAATATTCAAAACATTTTATCAAAACAATAACACAACTATTTTTAAAACCACTAAATGGACATCAGCCAATAAAATCCTCCTGGAAATAGAAGGTGTACATAGTCTTTATTAATTTGAGGACCAAAACATTATTTTATTTATGCTCTAAAGAAATTGTTCTAAAATAAATTTCAAACTTCATATAAAATAATTTTTAATAATAACATTATATATAATATTACTCACAAACCTGTAAAATTCGTCTAGAACATGAAGCTCTGTTCTTTGTATATTTATAGATACCAAAGTTAAAGATTGTTTCTTCCATAGGAGTTTCATGATAACTTGAGTTAACTCCTAGTTCCTCTGCTTGCTTCATGGCCTCCTCAATACTCATTCTTCCTTCCTTGGAACCAGCAGGAAAACACAGAGTTAAATATGAATAAAAATCCATTTTGTTTTACTCTAATTTAGAAAATATGTTCAATTATATCAAGCTCAATATTTGAAGAGACATGATAATGGGTGACGTTTTGGATGACCTGGATAGCTTTTTAGGTAGGAGTGATTACCGTAGTAAGATATTTGTATTATAATGTCATGATAATGATCAACAGTGCAGGGATGGTGGTATAACGCGATTATGCGATTTCGCATAATCAGTCTAAAATCGCATAATCCGCGTAATCGCGAAAAAATCGCATAATAAGCCAAAATTTTCACAAGTTTGAGTAAAAAACAAGCAAAATATCGTTACTTCTTGAATAAAAATAAGAAAAGAAAGGTTTTATTTTGTAAACAAATCTCGAGAAGAGCCTTAAAAACTCCACAAAAACAAGCCAGACTCGCGCGATTTTTCGCTTTACCAAAATGCAAAAATTATATATATAATATGCCAAAAATTACACACTTTGAATTGCAGGACAAGTTAAATATCAATAATATTTAAAAAAAATATAAGAATACATTGGTTTTCTGTGTAAAAAACTTGAAAAAAACATGAAAAACCCCATAGCACAATCGAGACTCGTGCGATTTAACGTTTATCAACAAGGCGTCACTCGTAATGGCAGAGCGTAGGCTAGAACTAGTTTTGTTTTAGCGGCAATTTTAATTTGTTGAAATGATCCAATGAGCTTTGCTGTTATATATCTGAACAATTTCATGTGCTTAATTACAATAAATTATTCCAGATTTATGCTTAATTATTCTATTGTAAGATGGATAAATTTTTATTTATGGGCCATGCAGTATTATGGGATTCATCCCATTCACATTTCCTGACTTACCAGAAGTAGAGCAAGTATACCAGTATTTAAAGAAAAGTAGAAAATAGGGTGTTATGTAATAGTTATGTACTAAATATAACTGACTGGCTAAAAACTAGACTACACAAAATAAATTTAGCATGATTGAGAACTATTTGAACTTTTTGAACTAGTATTGAGTAAGGCTATTTTTTATAAATCGTACAGTATGAAACAGTTACGGTAATGTTATTTAATTACAGTTCATGTTATTTTTCAAAATTGAATACTTGAACACAGCTTTGTAAGTATGCGCATGTTTCTTTTGGAGTCGTTACCATAAAATGAGAAATATTGTTTGTTTTTTGTTTGCCTAAATATTTATATTAAGAAAACCTTTCAGTTAATTAAGGTAGTAATGAAAACCTCTCTCATGACAATGTCTATAGATGGTACAAAGCTTATTGTTATTAAAGAGGTTATGCTGTCAGATCTGTGTATTAATAAATCATTAATATGTTTTTTCATGTTTTCATTTGACTTAAAAAATATTCTAAACTTAAAATGCTCACAAAATGGTTTTATACAGTTCTCTGTAATATTGCATAACGTTTTGCAATATTGTGCAATTTTTCCGCATAATCAACACTTTTTCCCGCATAATCAATGATTTTTTCAGCATAATTTTATCAGAAATTCCGCATAATTTTGATTTTTTTTCCGCATCATACCACCATCCCTGACAGTGGGAAGCATGCTGATGCAAGTCATGTTGACCTCCAGGTCAGCAGGCCATGCATTGCAATCACGTTTTCTACTATGTGCTGCAAACAATTCAACAATACATTTATGGATTAATGAATGGATAGAAAAAAGATTAAAGACATCAATTAACAAATCAACAAATCCCAGGATGCAAAGATAAAGAAATGAATCTTTGAATAAATAAATGAATGTTTGAATAAATAAATGAATGTTTGAATAAATAAATGAATGTTCGAATAAATAAATGAATGTTTGAATGAATAAATAATTGAATGAATAAATGTGAATAAATAAATGGTTGAATGATTAATGGATTAGTGAACGAACGATTAGATAAGTGCTTGAAGTGAATGAACAAAATATATGCTGACAAGTACATAAGTGTTGAATAGATGAAATAAATAAACAATAAAAGCCTTAATCTCTTTGCAAACAAAAAACACTTCTGTTGATACAACTTATATTCATTTACAATAAAACTTACATAATTCCAAAACAATTTTTCTCAAACTCTGTGCACTCATTACACTTCAAAAAATATTCAACACCTAGCTACCTTGACAGAATTCAGCAGCCTGATACGCTCTGCATCCCCTTCCTTCTGGTCCTGAAATAAACAATTAATTTGTATAAAACAGAGTACATCACAGAATAAAGGGAAAATTGAAGTTCATTGGTTTATAGAAATATATCAAAGTAGCTACCCTGCTAAAGTAGTTGTAGTTGAAATGTCAGAATTATATAAACATTTTGCTAATATGATAAAATTGCTTCTTCAATAACATTCTAAGTTGAGCAATACAGAAAAAAATACAGTACCTTCTTAAATTAGTATTTTATTCTAAAAGTTCAATATAATATGATCTTCTTATTTCAGCTTGAGCATAACTTTTAAAAGATTGTTATAATAGAGTTTACGAAACGTTTTCTTTGAAAATTAAAAATTACATAATATATCATGGCAGACAAAACTCAAAACTAATCTAACATGCTTACCTCATCATATATATAATAGAACTTTGCCATCTCTTATAAAATTATATTCCTTAAAATTTCACTATAATAACTCAAGAATAAAACTGTGATCTTTTGGCATTTGTAGAGTCAGAACAGTGTATTTGGCAATGCTACATGACAATGGTTAAATATGAGGTCATCCCTCAAGCATATCAAATTCCAGTTACTCATTAATTCCATATGTAAACATGATTCAGAAAAAAGATTTGCATCAAATAACAATTTGAGATTATTATTGTTCCTCTTTGAAGCAGATTAATTTATATCTGTGAAGTGAATTTATGTATTAAAGAGAGAACGAATTGCTTATTTTGTGTTTTGGAAAATAACAAATGAGGAAATGTGCCTAGACATGACTCATATAATAAAATAGATAAAAACAATTAAAAATTGGAACTAGAATATAAAACATAATGATTTAATGATAGAGATTTGAGTGAATAGGACAGAAATGAATTCAGAATATATTAGCTATAAAAATTAAAACAAACATTTATAATCAAAATTTTAAGTAAACTTTGTCTGTGATTAACGTTTTGATTTTTGCATATCCGAATGCTATTAATATCAAATCGTGATTATATCAACTATGACATCATCAGCAACTATAAACCAAAATCAATAATATAATTCTGTAGCAGGCCTCTATAAATAATCATAATTCACTAAAATAATAACGGCGTATTTCTTGATTAATCTTATTTTGCTGTAGGTGTATTTTATTTGACAACGAAAACCAAAGGGATTTTTTTTATTCAAATTTGCCACTTCTTATAACGTTAAAAAAACTTTTTATAAATGTCGTGTATAAATGTAAATTTTTCTTGATAGTTTGATTTTTAATGAACCATTTTTATGTAGAACGAGTTGAGTTAGTAACCATAAAAATTAAAAAAATTAAATCAAATTTGTGTTGATGTTTCAAAAAGTCAGCATTTAGTTAAATTTAGCATTCAAAAGTCATTCATGCAAATCCAATCAAATGTCCATGTTTGTGTAGAACATTAGCGATATTCATTCAACGTTAAAGTGTAGTTCTCTTCACTACTACTACATGTAGATATGCGTCAAAGGTCGCAAAGATCTCTTTTCGATTCGACATTTAAAACGAACCGGAAACCCACTCAACTGCTCATCAAAGAACAGTGAAATGGCTTCTTCAAACGGACTTCAAAATATACAAAATATATACTTACAGCTAAAACATGTTATTATGCATAAAACGAGTGTTTATTTAAATCGTGTATGCTAAATAACATATGATACTTTTAGTAAATCTAATTCAGTTTGTTCATTTTAGCTTATGTTTGTACAGGAAGTTCTCATGTAAAAATCTACGTTTCAAACACAACATTATTAAATATTCAATTTTCTAGATTTAAAATTAACTCACCGTAAAACGCCCATGATCTTGTTCTTCTGAGATGAGCTCCTGTGATTTGATAATCTCTATACTTTTCGGTTTTTTCATAGTCGCACGAATTGTGCCAAAAAACGTATTTTTCTTTCGCAAACTCGGGCTTGAAGTTGGCGACTGTTCATCATCTTGCAATGTGCTCGCACGACCTGAAAAATTTTTCAAAACGTCAGCTTTTCGTGGTGAAGAGCTAGAACTCTCACTCATTCTCGGAAACGTTTTTTACGCTTTCTAATTAGTAATTATTAAAGAGTTCGTTTTTAAGTTTTTGTATTTTGCTCTTGTTATTATTTTTGAGCAAAATGAATCATGTGGCAGAATCCGAGATGCATCATGGGTAGAATAATGTGCATATGAGGGAGGGGTGGAGAACGAAAGTGAAGTTTGCTTGTGTTGCCAAACACTGCTGATTGAATTGAAATGCTTAAAAAGAAGCGGAAACGAAAGTTACATGACGCGATTTTATTGCTGATAATTATTTGATTAATTTAGCAGAATAACAAAAAAAGGAAAAATTTTGCCGAAAGATGATTTCGTGACATACACAAAAATATATTTTTCCCTCCCGTCCCTGGAGACTAACTGAGCATGAACAAGATGGCGTCCTCTATGAAGGACTCGAGGGGATTTTCCGCATTGCCTGATGAAATTTGTAGCTTGATTTTCAGCTATTTCCATCCTCTGGACGATGATTTGCTTAAACTAGCTTCGGTGTGTCGAAGATGGAGGGATCTAATATACAATACTCCTTTATTATGGAAAAAATTGGAGTCAACAAACTTTTTCAGTGCAAAGCGACTTTCAACAACATTGTACACAGATCCAGAAGAAGAACGCTTTGAATATGAATATAACATGGCAGTTAGAATAGTCAGAATACTAAGGAGATTTGGTAGATTTATCTTAAGGTTAAAAACAAAGAACATACGCGAGGAAAATCTGAGAAAAGCTTCGATTTTTAGCGTTCTTGGTCAACTGAAATCCCTCAGATCCATCAATGTTGATTTGCCCTGTGAGGACAAACTATTCGCTTCATTATCTGAGAGCACTTTACTAGAGGAATTATCCGTCCGTGGTGTACAGTACACACCTCAAGAACGACAGATTACACGGATATCAGAAGACGTTGTGTTGAAATTTGCTGATTATTTTCCAAACTTGACAAAACTTGAACTATGTGATTGTTTTCTTGATTATGAGACAGTAGCTCCTGCGCTGGCTAAGCTGCACCTGCTCAAGGACATCAAAATAAAGTTTCGCCTAGAGGGGGGTTTTAATATTCCCGGTGTTGACAGTGCATTTATTAGGAGTTATCGACGGTTTGACGTAGGACGATTTCTCACCAGTCTTGCCCAATCAGAATTTGCTACCAAAGTAACGTCCATTAGCTTGGAAGATGTGTTTATAAATGGCGATGATGTCAAGAAGTTTATGAAATTGTTCACATCTCTGAAAAAATTCAAGCTCATGACATATGTAAGTATGAATCGTCATGAAAATTCATAATCAGTAAACAAGCCAAATCACATCATTGAAGGAATCTTTTTTATGAAATACTGAAATTATTATGATTTTCATACAAATTCAGGACACTTGCAGGCATTGTTAACACACTTTGTTACTATGCACGTTTGAGCATGAATGTTGGCTCATTAAAGCATGGTTTTCACCAGCGATGCAAGCACAAGGAAAGAAATATTAAGAACCTTCGACAACATAAGCATAAGGATCAAAATGTTTCCATTATTGTGCTTGCAATTTTGAAGGAGCTTAATGATTTTCCCTTGTGCTTGCATTGCTAGTAGTGAAAACCAGGCTTAACAAAAGTCAAAATAACTCATTTCCCTGTAATTGTCCTTGTCTGAAACATATTTAAATGGTTTAAGCTACAGTCACAGACATTAGTAACTGAAGCATTGCCATTAACCTGTGATAGTCATGTTGTGGGTAGTCTCAACCACAACTGCTGACATTATTGTCTACCATGTGAATGGTTTTTGTGCTGTTCCTTTGCATTGCCACGCTAATGGCAATATCTAGCAGACTGTCATTCATTGTCTAAAACAGGAAATCCACATTACCCTGTTTGCTACTCTCATGTCCATTTATGGGTTTGGTATAAAGGTATGGGTGTAAAGGGTTTTTATATAGTTTGGAATTTGTTGTTTTACTGTGAGCACACTTGAACCATTAACAGTTGTCCTTATTTAGCTTTTTATTTTCTAAGCTTTCTAATACTTTAAATCCTCTAAAAAAGTAGGACTGAACTAAAATGTACTAAGTTATCAAAATGAAAATGTTTTCAAATGGATTCTCTCAAAGCATACATGTTGAAAAAAGTATCCAAAAAGGACAAAGTGTTCATGGTTAGTGTGTCCTTGCTGTACACATGAATGTGGAAACCATCATTTACTAGCTTGTGTTAGTGTTGGTAACTATTGACTGTAATGAAGTTGCATTCTAAAACCCATGTATAAGTAATTAGTGATTTTCAAAGCAAATCATTACCAGTGACGATTTGTTTTATATTTTTGTATTATATAAGTTTCCATTTTCTGTAAATATGTTAATCAGACACACTTTGAGTGTCAATGTCTTGAGGCTATTTTTAACTTATAACGTGTAAGTGTACTGACAAGATTGCTGTGAGATTTTGGCTATCTTTGTCAAAACAAAAATCCAATGTGACCTGATCTAGATTATTTTAGTGCTTGTAGAGCCGGGTTGTGTTTGTGTTGGGCAGGGCAGAGCAGTTGTATTTGCCAAGTCAAAACAAAACTTTTAGAATATGAATAGACAATCTCCATTACAGTGTCATTTTACCACTACCAGCATTCTTTGTTAACTCTTACACTTGCTTATTCAAATGTTTTATCCCTGTTTGTATAGGTAATAAGATGGTTTCAAGTTCAATTTGGAATTAATTTGCACGAGTTTGTTTTTCAAAAAGTTCGTAATTGCATGAGCCCGTAGGGCGAATGCAATTTGGCTCTTTGAAAAACAAACGAGTGAAAATTAATCCAAATTGAAGGAGAAACCATCTTATTACCTTTTAATAATATACTTGCAAAAAATTCAACCATTTTGTCGATTTTTAAAAACATTTGGTTGAGATTTTGATTCAAATTCGAACGAGCGCGTGCTGATGATGGCATGATAATGTCGTCATCTAGCGCCCGCTCAAAGTGAAAATTGAAAACTTTTCAACGAGATCTCACTCAGTTTTTTCAAATTTCTTAAATATTTTTGTAAAATTTCAATTTTTTTGCAAATAGAAATGTTTAGAGAATTATAATTATTCTCTAGATAGTGAAAGAATTCCAAAAACATTTAGTTTTAGGGCGTATTTTGTCTTTTGAATCAAGTTGTAATTTGCACTGGTATTACAAATTTCTGCACTGGTGTTACAGCTTTCTGCACTGATGTTACGCCTGAACTGCACTGCTCTCGACCAATCAGAATCGAGGATTTTTTGCAAGTATATTATTAGCACTATAAATTGCAATATAAAAGAAAACCTGCAAAGCATTATGGTAGTAGTAGTATTCTACATTATCATACAAATTGCCTGTTGGAAAGGGTTTGATTAATAGATAGTGAGCTGGGTCAACTTCAGTCTGCTTCCCAGCAACTTTTAGTGTCGGGCGTAGGGGGACACAGGAAGGCCAACACTAAAAGCGGCTGCAAAGGCGGCTAGATCAACTTTGTTAGTACAGGAAAAATAGAAAAAACAACAACAAAAAACACAATTAACCTAGTATGGCAACAGTTCAACAACAATACCTTTACCATGGGAATGGGTGAGCCCCATTTTTGTATTCAGTCACTGCCTTCTTCTCCCCTGGAAATAAACAAACATTTGTTTGACAATAATCTTGCGAAAATTTGTAGAATTTGTAAGCCTTAAAAGAAATCTTCAAAATTGTAGAGACTGCATGGTTTGGGGGATAATCTGGGGGAGCTGTCTTCAAGCACATACATTCTCTGTTATTTTTGTGACTTTCAAAAATTGCTGCTCTTTAGATATTTATCTATACACGTTGAAACTTGGTAACAACACTTTATCCAGCATAAGACATTGCAACCGAAGTGGCTGGAATGTTACATAGTGTAGAGAATTGTGTTCATTGACAAATTTCTCCATTTACAGATTGTTGATACAGATGAATTAGCAGCAGTAGAGATCAAGTCTAGCTCGTTGGAAGACGTCAAGATATGGGACATCTCAAACATCAAGTCCGTGTTCATGGATCTCCCCAATGTGAAGAAGCTCTTTATCTCTGACCTTCATCTAGATTCACTCCATGTTACTGCACCAAAACTAGAAAACTTGGTTCTTGGTCCATTAAGGTCATTTGATGAGCATTTAGACATTATCAGTTTAGAATTGGGTAGTCTAGTTGCCTTAGAAGTGACAGATGTTGGTCCACGGAACAGCATCAGTATTGATACACTTATGTGTCTATTGCGCAAGAACCCCTGTCTGAAACACCTTAACGTTGGTGCGTACCTCATTTCAAGGCTGAACCTTAACAATGAACTATGCCCTTGTCTGGACTTACTATACGTTAACGGCTCCATTCATAATGTCAGTACAACATGTCGAAAGTTGCAAAGGTTGGACGTCAGTGCAGAGTGCATTGACCCAGATAGTAACTCAGAGCAATCAGTATATGTCAGCGCAGACGAGTGTGATCTAGTAGTTATATGCCAGATTCCAGCCCTGGGTTTGGTGTACCTAGATTGTCCAAAGCTTAATCTGGTGTTCATCAATGATTGCTCCTGTCCTTTGAATAACGTCAAGTGCATAATGTCAATACTGTTAACTAAAGGAACATCGGTTCAGACTCTCAGTATTGACAATGTGTGTGTGGTCAATTTGGAACCGATGGGTTCCAACAAGATCTCAAAGCTTAAAATCAAGAACTGTGCAATCATTGAGCAGCCTATTCTTGATAATATTGAAGTTAAAAGTTTAGAAATTTCAAAATGTGGCATGAGGGAACTTTGTTTAGTTAGTACCTCTCTAGAGGAGCTCACAATTGCTGGGTGCTCTGATTTAGAGAAGGTTTTGCTACAGTGTCCTTCTCTTCTCAGGTTAAAACTAGGTGACAACAAAATGCTTTTTGAGCAGGAGGATAATTTCTACAACATGATTGACAGTATCAAAATAAGTTGTCCAAAAGTAGAAATAATTTTACAAAATATGATAGATTAATTGCAAAGAATCGCAATTTTATTTTAGAGGACTTTGTGTCACAGGGAATTCCATTTCTTCTTGTTGCTTAGAATGATGTTATGGTTTAAAGTTTCTTGGTACTTTTTAGCATTTTTTAAAATTATTTAGCAGCATTTGTTCATTAAGGTATTTTACAAGCACTGTTTTAATATTTTAATTCCTCTCGTTCTTTGTCATGTTCAGAAAGGTCTGGAATTCTGCATATCAAGTACAAAATACTTTTAAAATCTACCTACGATTATTTTCTATGAGAAAATGTAAACTTTCATTTTTTATAACTTTTTATTGTTTTACAATTCAAACAATAGATAATCGGAGATAAAAACTAGTAAAAGATACTAGGTAGGACTGCGTTGGTGTTTCTAGAGAAACAGTTGTAAATGTAAAAATAAGCTGAACACCGTTGAATGGTAGTAGTGGTAACTGACGTTTCGGACGTTAGTCCTTTGTCGGAGTAATATGGGTCTGTTTCAACAGATAATTAGGCGATGTTCTTTGATGTAATTACATTAGACGCATGTAAAAAACGCCTAATAAACAAGGCGAGTTCTGACTTTTATGCCCTATGAATCAAGGACATCACGACAGCTAGTTTAGTTATATATTTATATTGATGGTATAAAATAGAGAATATTTTAAATGTAGCAAAAAAGAACCAATCAGTTTGTACAGATAGTATTAAAACTTTATTAAATTATATAATGAATCAATTATAATTGGACTGAATTGAATTGTTTGTACTCCAATTGTGTTTGCCAGGTAAAAAAAATGTGGTCGTCTAGTGTAAGAGTTTCTAACGCAGACGTCATTCTTAATTAGGCTCATATTTTGTGGTCGACACACACTAGGCGACAAGTTGCAGCGACTTGGTCCCACGACTGTTCGCCTCAGTGTGCACTAGTTCAACAATCCAACCGGTAGAATTTTATGTGGCCAATCGCTGCGACAAAATTCTGTCAGGGCGACAACCGACAATTTTCGCCAAAAAAATCTTAGTACACACGGTGGGAATTTGTCGCTGCGACCTTTCGCGGGGACAAGTTGCTGCGACTTGTCGCCTACTGTATACCGACTTTTAGAAGGCTCGGTAAAAGTAGTCTTGTGCAAGACAACCGAGAGCGCTCCCGTTGGTTTTCCGAACTGAATAAAAAATGGATAAGATGACTGAGGCATTAGCTTGTAAATTTTAGGAGTGTCTCCTATTGTATAATAGACATGTAAGATAAACTACCGGACAAGTACACGTGCGCGGTAAGCTTTCTCGCGTGGGACACTGTTCTATGATTGATCTACTATAGTCGCAAGTTCAAGGCCGATTTGTAATTTGTACCGAGTTTTCGCGCAAAGTACATGTAGCACAAGTATTGCTTTGTGGTTGCTGGTGTAAAGACGTTTGAATATGAATGAGAAGCACGAACGTTTCGTATCGTATCGTATACATTGCGACCGTATCGTATCGTATCGTAGTTACAACATTACCATATCGTATCATATAGATATACATTAGAATCATTTTCGTATGAGTGGGATAGAGTACTGTATTGTATTGTAGTCGTAGTTTCTAAGAAAACATTTGATTTTTCTGCCGTATTGTATAGTAGGTATTGTTATCGTGCCGTTTCCCAGTCACGCGAAAACGATGCTACGACACTAACGTATCGTATACATTACAGCACTACCGTTTCGTACTGTACAAATTATTTTCTTGTTTATATTGTAAAAAGCATTGAGAAATTGTTGAATCATCTGTCACATGATAACGGTTTCGTAACCGAACCGGCACAAATACGAAAAGGGCTCTATTGTAACAAAATGAATCACGTTCAAGTGTGCGTGCGATCGCATGAAGCCCAACGGGTACATTCATAATTATTTATCGATATTTATTTAACTTATTTAGCCGCATGCAACTATACACGTTTCACTTTTCACCGACAAAACAAATGTGTTTACTTCCGGCTAAGGAAGGCTGGCAATTCCGAAATTCGATACTTGCTCATTCATATTTACGAGAAAAACAATCAAATCCATGTATTTAACCAGAAAGTAATGTTATAAAGCGCAAACCACATTTATTACCTCTCAACTGATGTAGCTTCAATAAGTTTCAATATTTTTCAGTTATAATTTATATTTGTATGAAGCTGGACCTGACGCTTGACCGCTAAAATGCGTTTTACAAGCAAGCGGATGATTGGTACGGATCAAAACAGTACGGATATATATTAGTAAATCATCGAGGATGGTATTGGCCTGCGTCATCTGTCATTTTTTACGTCCCCGTAGCTAAAATTTTTCATTTAATTTGATTAATTATATTTTCTTGTGTTCCAATTAATTGAATCATATGAAAGTTTATTTGATTAATTAACTCCATCTATTGCTCGAAACAGCACAAGCGTAAATGAAGGATAAACTGTACTATAATGTTTCATGAGACTGTTTCGAAAAGAATATAACCAAAAATATAACACCAATAGAATTTGAAATTCGTGGAAAAGGGCGTTACAAGTTATTATTTACACATTTTATTGTGTGTCCTCGGTGTATTACATTTTATAACATACTAACATTATACTTCAGTGCCACGTTCTTTTTTCTCGTTTATAAAACCAAAACCACTCTAGTAGCACCACTCTCATAATACCACTCTAGCCACACCACTCTACTTAATCACTCTAATAAACCCACTCAAATAACACCACTCATTTAAAACCAATCAAACCGACACCACTCAAACAACAACACTCAAATAACACTACTCATATAAAACCACTCAAATAACACAACTCATTTAAAAGCGCTCTATGATATATTGAAATGAATATAACAAATATACTAATGAGGGTGACAATCATTTCAAATATGTCAAAATTACTATCGTACCTCGAAATGACCAAGCACTTCTACTAGCTCTGGATATCGTGATCGTCTACAACAATGGTCCACTTTAACGGTCTAAACCCGTGAAAAACTAGCTAACAGCACACCAATCCAACACATTTCTATTTCGCGTTTTCATCCAATGCATCCAGAGCGCACAAATGAGATGATTCAAGCCATATTTCTGGGAAGGAAGCTAGAAATTAGAATGGTTTGAATGGGTGAGTGAAAGTGAAATGACGTCATAGCAGTCTGATACAAGGTTTTAGAGTGAATTGACATATGACGTGAAAGACTGCTTGATAATTTAGTGTTAAAATCTTATGAAAATATCGACTAAAATGGAATTATAACAAGTAAAAGAAACAAGAAAAGGACGATTTAGGACAAAGACGAACAATGTAACGAACAAACTTCCGGAAAATCGAAATATATTCATATATAAACAAAGATGCAAACAAACAAACAACAAATACAAGAAAACTAGCCAGCAAACAAACAGACATACATTCGAACAGGCAAACCATGCATGCAAACAAACTTCTAAGAAACAAACAAAGAAATGAATAAATACATAAATAAACAAATCAATAAACTGACAAACAATCAAATTCCTAAGTAAACGCACAGACAAAAACTGACGAACAAACCAAACAATTAATCTGCGAAAAAGAAAACAACCAACCAACCAACCAACTAACCAGCCCACCAACTAACCAACCCACCAACCCACCCATTCTGTTGAGAAATAAGGAAAGGCGGCCAAGTAGGATAGTAGACCATAGCAGGAAACCCATGAAATAAAAACAGGCTAAATACCAATAAATAATAGCTATATAGTAAGTGTTTGACACTAGCACTCGACCAGAACATTGCTATTTATTTTGTATGTGAATTGTGTTCTGGTGGAGTGCTTGTGACAAATAGTTACTAAATAAATACTATTTGATAGTATTTAGTTTTTTTTATTTCATGGGCTTCCTGCGTTTGCTCTGGACCATAGAAACTTTACGATAACAAAGGTTGCAAAGGAAGCCCAACGATAAAAGGTCTTTATTGTTATCATGACTAACATCAGCACAGTCCACCATCATGAACATTATTGCTATCACTGTCATCACCATTATCATCGTCATCATTGTCACCACCACTGTCATCATCATCATTATGATAACCACGTGGTCAACCCCACATCACTATCATTTTAATCCGTAATAACTTCATTATTTACCATTATTTATCAACATCACCATCACCAGTTACAGGACCAATACAACAGCCATTATCATCACCATCATCAACAACACGCTTATCATCATCATTTTCATCACTATTATCATCAAATCATCATCATATCATCGCCATTATTACCATCGTCGTCGCCATCATTACCATCGTCATCATCATCATCATATCATCATCGCCATCATAATTACTGTGGCCATTACCACCATCATCACCATCACCACGACCATGATTATCATCATCAACAACATATTGTCACCATGGCCAGTAAGCACCATTATACTGACCGGCGTAATACACTATTAATATTTACCCGAATGAAAGCCACACTTGTACTTCGAACTTCCATTATGTATGGTTTAAATCTGCACTTGAGCTGTTGAAAAGTGTGAAATCAATAGAGTAAATAGAAGAGCTTCAGTACACAAAAATGGCGATCAAGGTGGGATCAGTTGAGAGATTGAGATTAAATGAAAGAAAACATCAACAATTGAGTTAGTTAATAATTGGATGAATAACATGAATGAAGGTTGGAATGAATTGAATTGAATCGAATGCTTGGATAAAGATGTGAATGAATAACAAGGACAACTAGGTGAACAGCTAGGAATGTACTGAAGTTGATCCCTTTATAAACCAAAGCTCATCGGAATAAATAGATAAACAAATGAATCCAAAACTATAAATGCGGGATGTATGAATGGATGCACGAACAAACAAACATGAATGAAAGAATGACTGAATGAATAAAACTGGAGGAATAAATTAAACAATAAAAATGAGTGAGTCAGTAATCTAAACGATTTATGAATAAATAAATGGATAAATAACTGAATGAGTGAATCATAAAAAAACTCCACAAATATATAATATAAAATAATGTATCCATATTTATAATACATTTACGAAATATAGCTTTCATAAGAACAAATGCATGTTTTACACGTAAACCCTGCTTTTGCAAATATCCAAATCCAAATGGTCTAAAACATATTGACTAAATAAACATGTTTGAAGCCTTTTAAAGGGTTTTGTCATATCAAAGATAAGCAAGAAGCTTTAATCATGAATATGTTAAAATGATTTGAACAGAATAACATCTATTAAAATCAAGCGAAAATTAAATCCATAGCTACTTGTAAAAACGTTTAATATTTTTAACCAAGATAAAAAAAAGTAGAGCTTCTTTTATATAGCAAGCTTTGTCTCGACGAGTTTCAAACAATTTCTTGTGTTACTGATACCATTTGAAAACTTAGGAAATATTCTGTCAAGTTTTTAAGGAGAAAGGAATTATTGAAAGTAACAGTTTTGGGGATTGGTAATTGAAATTTCCTCTTTCAAAAGATTGTTACAAGCAATAAATCTGCCAGTTTTTTATATTAATATATATTTTCATTTAATTCAATAAATATTGTTTTCGTCCACCTTATAAATCAATAATATCAATCCATCATTCACTTGCAAACATAATATTATATTCATATTTAATTTAATTAAAAAGATCGTTGTATTCAAAGTTGTAGTATGTGGAGTGCAATATTGAAACTATGAAAAAGTTGTAAAGAATTATTCATTTTCACATATGGCCATCTGTTTTTTTTCCTTAAGTTCAGTTAAAAAGTGGATAAAATGAATTTAATTGCTATGAAGAAGTGTGATTTTCACAGCATCTTGCCATACAAGTCGTCAGTTCCAATAAACTCAATCAAACAGATGAACAACTTCGGACAAAGCTGCAGAGGTTATACCGAAAATTTAAATATAAAGTGGTTTTCAAAAACCCGTGAAACAATGCATTATAACTATTAGATAAAGCGTCATCACCTAAACCACAAAATGAATCGATATAAAAAAACGGTGTGTGATATGCCAAAAATCATTCTAACATACAATTAAAAAAATGTTTTTTCAAACTGCTTTTGCGAAAAAAAAAATTTTAAAACAAAATGCTAAATACAACCAAAATGATACAGCTTATCTGACCTGATTTTTTTTACTTTTTATTTTTATATTGTAACTTATGCTCAACTACATAAAATTCATTAAATTGCTAAATGCATCGCTTTTAATTTTTTGCGTAATCAGCGTGCTTGAAACTGAATTCTTCGTATTTTCTCGTTTGTTTTCCTAATCCCCATTAGAAACTGAGTTGTATTTACCGAATAATCTTGATCTTTCATTTTGCAAGGCCGCTGTCAGCAATCGTAAGTATTTTCCGGGTTCGCATGTCAATTCACGTTCTTAATACGACGATTCGATTGGCAGACACATGTTTAAGGGTCAGCTATATGATTATTTATTCGTGGGACTCAAGTAATTTGATTCACTTCTGTTCATAACTTCAACAAAATGGAGAGATGTTTCGGTGACGAGAAAAATGGGTCATTCATCGAGAGATGTTCGCTCCCGTTGGTTCACGGGATACCTATTGTAATCATCAACTATTCTTTAGTCTTCATTGGCACTTTTGGCAACTTTCTGATTATTTTTGCCGTCTTGAAAACCCCAAAGTTACGACACAAGATTTCCAACTACCTTCTCTTGAGTCTTGCCGCGGCCGATTTGTTTGTGACGATGTTTGCACAACCTCTGAACGCAACGTCTGTGGCGTTTACGACCTTTCGAAGTTGCTGCATACCCGAGATCGACTTTGCGTACGACTTCGCTGGAAACTTTTCAGTATTTTGCTCTTTATTTCATTTAGCATCGATCAGTGTTGACAGAGCATTGGTTGTCCGCAAACCACATCAACATCATGACTTAATGTCAAAGTACGGTCTCAAGATCATGTTGGTGTGCTGTTGGGGAGGAGCAACAATCCTTGCATCTATACGTGTGCAGTACGCCTCAGCTCTCTTCTTCTCCATTGGACTTGGTTTTTTTAACTTTGCAATCATTATTGGTTCGTATGGTGTTATACTGTACGAAATAAAACGAGAGCGGCTTGGGACACATGATGTTTCCGGTACCGGGTCGGTATCCTCGCGGGATGCACGTATGGAGAAACGGGTTGCGGGTACGATTGCTATCATTATCTTCTTCTTCTCCTTGTGCTGGTTTCCGTTGCTAGGTTATTACATTAGCGTCAAGAGAGCTGTCTTGCGTGAAATGGGAGGCATTACATATATGTGGATTCGCACTCTTGTGTTGTCCAATTCCTCCATGAACTTCATCGTCTATAGTTGCCGCATTAAAGACTTTAGGCATGCTTATTTACGACTTATTAACGCTATTTTGCGAAGACCCCGAGAGTTCTTTGGCATTCCAGGCAAGTTCGGTACAACGACGGCAAGCGCCGGCGCGTCTTATGCAAGCAAGGACAATGACATCATGGAGCTGACAACGCCGTCGGGAGTCTACAACAAGAAGGAAAAAACTACGCAAAACACGGAAAACACTGCTAACGGGCTGACAAACAATGGACGAGAGATTGACAACGGAAAAGAAGCGACCTGTGACGTTGAGGATGACAGGGGGGGAGAGGAGGTGCAACAAGAGTCACCGGCAGCCACGGTACGATTTGAATCAGATGAAGAAATAGAAGAAGTTGATCTTGCTGACCCGGTAGCTAGTGTGACGCCTAAAGTCACTTTTAATGGCGAGCTTGAAACTATTGATTTTCAAAGTAAAAGCACCACGAAATCACTGAACAGAAGCTCTAAGAAGTTTAAACTGGAGCAAAATACAAAGTAATATAAAAGAGCACCAGAATAGTCTTTTTGTCAACATGCTACAAGTTCACAACAGGCGGCTCAGGTTTATGAATAGTGCATATTAGATGGGCCTTTTGGATAGCAAAAAAATATGATCATAAACCTTATAACAGTTTGATACCCCAGCCAAGACTTTTTTCTACGTTTTCTGGTGTTCCTGTAAGTAATTCCATATGGAATATTTTGACATTTGACTGTGAGCTGAAAGAAAGCCTGTTCTGCCTTTCAAAATATCAGACAATAAAGAAAAGAAAAGATAATTATTCTCAGCTCTTTCGAGTCTGCTATTCAGAGGGTGAAGAAATCCAAACGTACTCTATATGCACACCAAACAGCGGAGAACTGATTTTTATTTTTACTGTTTGGGCTAACTATGAAGCTACTAGTTCCAAGCATTCATGAGTGACTAACGTCTTTTTGGATTTGTAAGATGTGTATTTGTATGACAATTGTTTTTATAAAATAATAATAACACCAATGAGCTAGGAATTACTGTGGTAGGAACCACAAGCAAGACCTAAGCTGTTCTGGTTGTTAGACAATTCTTAATGACTGTAGTATAACTAGTTTGTAAGTTTGCTAAGTCAGACTTTAAAAGTCTTTTGTATAATAAATAGCTTATACTGCTTTGAAAAACATAGGGGATTTATTTAATCATACATTTAGGAAATTGCGTAACGAGACGAAATGATATGAAATGAATCAACAAAAATTTGAAAAAAACACATCTGGACCTTAGCACATTAAAAAGATTCTGTATCCTCTATAAAGATACATTGAATATTATTTTACTGAAAGATTGAAAAACAACAAAAATACTGCAATAAAAACGAAGTGGCAGTAGGTCTAAAATCTATAAACTTGTGCAATTAACAGTTTATTCATGTCAATCAATTTGAAATGCATCACAACATAACACATTCATTTGTTTCTCTTTGCCTCCACGCCCTGAAGGCGATGTCATTCACTTAGCAAATAAAACATTTAGATAGTCTGGTGACGTCAATATCTATAATCGTGTTATATCAAATCGTATCAAGTTTGAACTGCTCTTTTGCTTGTTTTTCAAATGTGATTGACTCCTTAATGCGCAACAAACATTTTTACTGCCACCAGACAACCCCTGCGTCTTAGCTATGGCTCTTCTTCGAGTAATGTTTAAACGTCAAACGAACCTTTCTGATAAAGCTAAGCTGAAAATCAAATCTGTTTTTGCTGCATTAATTGTGCCTGGGAGCATGATTTGGATACTGCTTTAAATATTTCGGAATCCGTCACTGAATGTATTGTACCCGGGACGATGCTCGTCGTATCTTTTAGGGGTAAAAATCGACAATTTGGTATCTTTTAGGGTTTAAAAATATGAAATTTGCCAAATTCTCACTTTTTGGTATCTTTTAGGGGTTGAAAGCCACTGAAACTCGTGATTTTGGTATCTTTTAGGGATGAAAAACTTGTGAAGCCACGCCCTTTTGAAAAAGGTCCGGTATCTTTTAGGGGTATTTTTGAAAAATTCCGAAGAGCATCCCTGATCATTTATCCCCGGAATAACCCCCCCCCCCCCCGGGTTATTGTAATGAAAATATATGTACTTGTTCGAGACCAATGTACATCACTCAGTACAGACAGAATGTACACACACTTCTAAGGATAAGCGTGTATTACTGAAATGCAAATACTTGCAAGCTTACTGTTTCGATAGTCATGCAATGTCGTCGATATCAAAGCATGTATGTCTAATCCTGCTTGAACATATATCGTACCGGAAATAACACGGTCCCATCCGTTGACACAAAAACAAACAAACAAAAAATACAATTCACATATCAAAAATAACATCAAACGAAAAAAATGAAAAGACAAAGCCTTGCACTTGTAGCCTGAGCAAAAAAAGGAAAACTATTCTGTCGAGAAGCTTACCCGTCGTTTTATCGTACATTTGCATTTGTCCATGATTTGTCCTATATTTCAAGACTTTCAACGAAAATGTCCGTCCATAGCTTCCGTTGGAACGTGGTTCGAAAGAAAGGCTCCCACAAGTCCGGATATGAAGCTCTTTCAATCACAAAAAAATGTTATAGATTTATGAATCTTATTAGCCAACAGTGGTTGCACATCTTATACAATAAATGAATACTGAGCACTGAAATAGGTACTGATGGAGGAGTTATAAAACAAAGTCCAGTATCACCACAGGATACCCATGGCATGTCCTTAAAAAAATGACAGACATATCTTGAAAGAAATTTTAAGAGAAAAATATCATGACTTGACTTTCATCTCCGTCGAATACTCATTTTGTGTATTACCTGAAATAGTAGACCATACATTGACCGCGGTGCTTTTTGAATTCTCTTTTTCATTCAGCTGCTTTTGTTTTTAGACTATTTGTTCATCTCGTCATGGAAAATACGCCTGATATGCATTAAACATAGTTAGTTGGTATTGATAATAATTTACATAAGCAGGTTGTGTTATTAAGCATAGTGCATGTATATTGAGGGCCACAAGTTAGAAAACAATTAATGGCTATGTCTAACCTGTTTAAATAAATATATTCGATATTGTATTGTATTGAAATTGGTACCAATAACTTAATAAAACAGAGTACATGAAGCTTTTGATGAATCAGCTTTTTAATACTATGAAATAACCCATTATGGTTTTTGATAACTCAGTGTATTTGAGTTCAGTCCTACTTTTTTTAGAGTTTGAAGCATTTGAAAGTTCAGAAAGTCAGAAAAACTGTATTCGTCGTTCGAATGTACCTGCTGCAGTACTTCTGCAACCAAGGCTAGCATCTTTACAAGAAAAATGCAGCAAATTCCAAATTTGGAATGTCATTGCATGGTAAAATGGAGCAGGCCAAAACAGTACAATTAACTTGCCAAATAAATATTGTCTGAAATGGAGCATCGGATGATATTGGTATTATCACAAAATTATCACCAATTTACAAAATAAAGCTCAAGATCATACTTTTGTAACGGTCAGTGTTTACTTTCTGTTTCAGTATGTCTCTTGAAGGAATAAAAGACGCGCGCGCGTGCTTTAGCGAGAAATAAAGCACGCGAGGATAGGCAGAACACTTCTCGAGCGTTCTGCCTATCCCCAAAAGCTTTGTTTCTCGATAAAGCACAGCAAGCAAGTTTTTTATTTCTTTTATAAAAAACAAATTGACAAAGTAGAAGCAAGAAGTCAAAAATAGCTGACGTGTTCGTGCTTTGTGCTCATAAAGCACGCGCGTTGACAAATCAGATCGAGAAATAAAGCAGCCGGGGATAGGCAGAACACGAGAGAAGTGTCAGAGAAGCACGACGCGTAGCGGAGCAGTTATTTTGTAATTCGTAATGAATATTTTGTCTCTTCCTCCAATATATTTCTCGTATTTCATATGTTGGTTGCTGCCACAGCGGAGCGAATCTGGAGCGAGCGGAATTAAAAAGCTAGGCAGCGATACTAGTTCAATAAATAGACAAGAAAAATCCAGATTTTTGCATGCCGGCATGAATTCCTTTTCATTTGGTATTTTTAGTGCATCCAGTTTTTATGCATTATCGGGTAATATATAATACCCCTTCAACGCCGGTTTTAGCTTTAAATATAGAATAGATGGACATTTTGAACAATACAGGTGTCTTCAGCCAGTATATTCGGTGTCAAGTTAGCAAATAACTTTGACAAATACAACTATTCCTTCTCCTGAGAGATAAATAAACATCAGTAATTAAAGGCAAACAGCAAGAGACAAAATGTTTCGAACGGAAGAAACTAAACGGATAAATCTATTCATTTGAATACGATTGTTTTTCGTACGTTTCTCATGGTTTTATCTAGGTTTCTTTGTCTGTCTAGTAGGTTATTTGTCGAAACACAACTGCGATCTTACAAAGACATGACCTTGATCCTTTTTCTATATCTTTTATCTTTCAATATAGTTTTATTTAATGTAAATTTACAGACTTGCTTTAAGGTTACTTTATTGGTTTTAATTATAATAATTGTGGTTTAGACTAATCAAATTATCTTTAAATACTTTATCACTATGGATACTGCTTGTTTATACATGTTTATACTTGTTTTTTTTATATTTGTGTCCACGCTCAATTCAAATTCTTTAGGCCATTCTTTGATGGTGTTATGATTCTACAATGTCTCATTTCTGTTCATTTATTATGTATAAGTTTAAAATCCATCTTATTTTCATTCAATTTTCAATATCGGTGAACATGCTATTTTATTTTATTGACTCTTTTTCTCTATAATCAGTTATAACAAAATCGATATCAAGTTACTGTTATTAAATTTTCTTCTTCCTGTCCTATAAATAATGAATTTGTATGTCCTCATACTTGGTAAATACCATCTATTCTGTGCCATTTGTTTTTTATAGTTGAATCAGTAAATGCATAATTAATAAGTAACAGTGGCGGATCCAGGATTTTTTATTGAGGGGGCTAATGGGAATTTTCCAACAATTTCGTTATATTTTCTTTTTTGGATTCTCACTAGCATATTCTAGTACGTCATTCATTGCAGTTCATTTGTAAAACACTCAAAATGTATTTATTTGATATTAACTATTTTATTTCAGTAAATAAAATGAAAAAAAGTTGCTTTTAGAAGTAAAACAGTAAAACATTTTGTGTGTGTGTGTGTTAGCGTACTCATAAAATTATATTTTGAGTTTTGGTGTATTACAAATACGATGTAGCACTTTACAAACGTAACAACTCTATTATGGCATTTCTTAGGATAATAATAATAATAATAATATTAGCAAAGCTTTCATATAAGCCGTTTTAAACATTCACGTTATATTTGTTTAACTAAAATTAATACATGATCTCAGATTTATCTCCATGTTCAATTATTTTGTACGTAATTTCATACATAAGGATTTCTATTTTTATCCACACCCGGATCGGATACATTTAAATGAATCTTACTAACTCCAACTAATTCATATCCTCTGTCCGGCCTTCATTCTGCTTATCAAATCCACTTTAGACCGAACACTACATTGGTCACAATATCGACAATATCTCAAAGCAGGTACACCATTTCATATATACCGGTCTATTATTATACAAAGTTTCATGCTCTGAATTGGCACGAGTTGAATATGACACTGGACTGACAATATTTGCAATTGCTTAGTGTTATGATAAACAACCATAGCAGGTGTAGCATTTCGTATGTATTATCAAGTTTTGCCTGACTTTGTCAGTTTAGGTTAGAATCGTGGTAACGTTCAAAGGTCCGAGTGACTATCCTTGGGGCATACCACAAATATCGTTAAGTTCTCTATAGCTGGTTGGTTTAAGTAACAACGCTAGTTGAAACTTGTTACACGCCAATTAGGAATTCGACATTTTTAAATGTTTAAATAACTCAACTTAGTTGCAACTTTGCCAAGATATGGATACACCTTCAAGAGTTCATCTCGCGATAACCAAGTGAGCAACGTAGAGATTGGTATATGGTTGTTCTTTCTTTCATCTACAGTAACGAAATAGAAAGACTGCCACCATTACATTGCTTGCTTTAACAGAAGGACAAAAAGTAAAAAAATTGAGGAAACTTTGCAACAATTCCTTTTGAAGCAACCGGAAAAACGTTCATTGTTGAACATTCTCACCAAGAAACCGTTTCTAGATTTGTCTTGTACAAATGTCTATAATATTTTTCTCGGTGAGAAGTTAAAAACGGAGGGAAAGTCAAAACACTTTCCAAGGGAATAAGAAAACTCTGAATTAATTTGGTTCTAATCAGTTGAAGGATAAAAAGCAAATTGATAGCAGCATATTTCCTTGAACAATGACAGGAGTGAACTTGAACAGTTATAACTTGACTACAATATCATATCAGTCGACAACTTCGGCACCCAAACCCGCAGATGACAAATGTAACATTGAGTTATATGAAGGTACTGCAATCATCGTTATCAACCTGATTCTGATACTCGTTGGAACATTAGGAAACTTTCTCATCATATTCGCTGTTCTAAACACGACACGTTTGCGACAAAGACCATCTAACTTTCTTCTCCTTAGTCTAGCTATAGCAGACTTGCTGGTAACTATGTGCGCACAGCCTCTGCATGCCATATCGATGTGTTTCAAGACATATGGCCACTACTGCGTGAGAGAGATCGACTTCGCATATGATGTAATAGGGAACTTTTCGTTTTTCTGTTCGATATTTCACCTGTCTGCTATCAGCATAGATCGAGCATTGGCGGCATTAAAGCCTCACACACACCAAGATATCATGAAGAAAAGGGGTCTTAAGATCATGTTGGGGACCTGCTGGTGTAGTGCTGTGGTGTTTGTCTGTGTGCGTGTACCACTGGCAGAAGCGATGATGCTTTCCATCGCGCTGATCTTCTTTAACTACGCCATCATCATCGTAGCTTATTTCGCTATACTCTACCAGATCACACGGGATAAAGTCAAGTCCGACGACTCGGCTGCAAGCTCACAAAAAACCTCGCGGGATACGAGAATGGAGAAGCGAGTATCAGGCACTATTTTGATCGTCATTCTCTTCTTCTCAATCTGCGCACTTCCATTGGTTGGATTCTATCTCTCCGTCCGCAGTGCGGTTCTCAGAAATATCGGTAGTGTTGTGTACATGTGGATCCGAACACTTGCATTATCAAACTCCTCTATGAACTTCATCGTATATAGCTATCGAATAAGTCACTTTCGCATAGCTTATCTTAAGATTTTGAGAAATATTCTACGAAAGCCGCGCCAGATTCTCGGTTTGCCAGAAGCACCAACAAGTCTACAAGAAAGTAAACACACTGACACGTTTGAACAGCGAAGCCGAACCGACACTGGTGCAGAACCTAGAGTTCGGAACATCACAGTTTCTACTGTGGTGGGCAATGAAAATACCAACGGGACAAATGGCGAGGTAAAAAAGACAAGTGCTGCTGAAAAACCTGTCGTGTCGTTTATAATTCCTGGACAAATAAACTTGGAAGACTGACTTAAAATCAAGAAAACAAAAGACGACGACGACAATAGAAAAGAATAAATATGAAGAACAAGAAAAAAAAAATAGAAAAAAAGAAGAAGAAAAAAAAGAAGAGTACAAAAGTTAACAAAGAAATGAATTACATTATCAATTCTTTACAATTATTCCTGGACATATTAGCAATAAGATTAAAGGCACCAGATGAACAGGACAATTTAATTAGATCGTCAATGTAAAATAAATAGAAATGTTTCAGTTAATGAAAAACATTCACCTACGCAAATGTTAGTTGAGCATCAAAATCACCATCAAAGCAAAATTAAGAATATCGTCTAAAAAAAAGAAAACGATAATGGCTTGTCTCGTACGTCGTTGCTATAATTGAGGATACATTTCTTGTTAGGTTGGGTAAATAGAGCATATGTGATCGATCGCTTTGACAACATTTTGACATTCTGTCATTTCAATCTGAAATTGACGGTTCAGATTTGAGAAAAGTGCACTTCGAACTTATAATTTTTATACAAATTTCGTCATTTTGATTCAATGTGTATCGACATAGTTCAACACCTAGTATGTGACAGACTAACTTCCCACACTTTTTTTCCTCTTTTTTTAAACAAAATAACTTTTTATAATAACTTTTTTTGTTAGATAATTGCAAGTATAATTGCAATAAACATCATTAAAACATCTGGTCAGTTCCTTAACAAGCTGTAAGCTAAAACTAGCAATTATTTTTTTAACTTGCACCTTTTACAACGTGCACAAGACTATGTAAATTTCAACTTTGTAAAAATAAGAAACCTCGTTAATTTGAAATGTTTTAACACCAATAAAAAGTAATAAAAGTGGTCATGAATTAATATTTTCAGAACTATTTTTTGGCAGTCCAGTTACAACTGCATTAGTAGCAAAATCGCACGGTTTCTATGATAACTTTGATAATTATATTTGCAAAATAAGCCTCAGGTTAGAAAAGCGATAGTGAGGTGGTGAAAATAGTGCATGGGAGAAAATATGATACGAAATTACGGAATTAAGGAAAGAACTCAAAAGGACCAGAATACAAGAAAGGAGAACGGAAGAGAAACTAAGAGCAAAGTTTGGAGCAAACTAAAAACCCTCGCAGAACTATTGTCATTGTTGACACAATGAAAAACCAATTGCAAGCCTTAAAATTCCATTTCAAAATTTAATTTGTCTTTTCAATAAACGGAAGCAAAATATCAAAATGGTAATTATTTTCCACAAGAAACTACTGTAATTTCAGTGCTGTTTAATTAAAATAACAAGAATTCTTGTCATTTATTTTGAACGTTAATGAGAGGTCGAATAAAAATGAAGAAATTTAGGCAAACAAGAGCCACAACATTAATTACAAAAGCAAACAAAACTAGAAATAAACAAAACGTTTATATGCTTTACCCACGATGAATAACACAAATAGAGATATTTCAGAGATAAATGTATGAGAACTGGCGTAAAAAATGACATGTATATTTGAAAAGTAGAAACAAAGCCTTTTTGTTGTTGTCCTCAATGTTACGTAGTTTACAATCCAATTTTTTCTTATTCTAGACATTTCATATCCCGGCTTGATTAGCATTGACGCTGATTACAAATGAAGACTTCAACCGCAGGCCAGTTGGTTCAGTTGGTTGAGCGCCGGTCTATATCTTGCGGGAGGTCACGTGTTCGAACTCTATGGCCGGACCAACACTCAGGGTCTTAAAGTAATTGAGGAGGAATTGCTGGCTTTGTAATCACATCTGTAAATGGTTTGAATTTCGCGTCTTCTAGGGTAAGGACGCTAAGGCGGAGGTTCATGATGTACTAGCCTCGTAAGAAACATTATTAAGACATCTGGTCAGTTCCTTAACAAGCTGTAAGCTAAAACTAGCAATTATTTTTTACTTGCACCTTTTACAACGTGCACAAGACTATGGACATTTCAACTTTGTAAAAATAAGAAACACCGTTAATGTGAAATGTTTTAACACCAATAAAAAGTAATAAAAGTGGTCTTTTTTCTTCGAGTTTTTCGATGAATTGATATTTTCAGAACTATTTTTTGTCAACCCAGTGACAACGGCATTAGTGCAATATCGCACGGTTTTTATTATAAATTTGATAACGATATTTGCAAAATTAGAACACCAGTGCTTAGAGCACAAATCACCAAAACTACATATATATGTTAAACACGTGTGGCGAACTCCCTTGAAAGTGGTGGACAGTGGTGCTCGTTTTTAACTGAGATGCTCATTTCAGACCCTTTCAGGTAGGACTACAATCAAACACCCACACACTTGTCAAACGAGTCCCCTCTGGTGTCACACCAACTTCTTGCGTGAAAATCCTGCTCGATCATTTTCTAATCGTCCAGCCCCAAGCATGCCAGTTCCCTTCACTTATTTAATGGCCAGCCCCTTACTTTAATTAATAATTCTCCCAGTCAGTAGACCGACATTTATCCCCACTTATCAACCAGTGTTCTTGTTTACCAGTACCTAATGCTTCTGCAAGTAACCCTAGCCTCCACTGTAGACGTATTTTATAGTTCGCCGAGAGAAAGCACCCAGAAGTTCTTTTGGCGGAGGAAATTAAAAAGCAACGAAACTCACTCACTAATTCACGGATGAAGGTCCACGTAGGATTGTTATCAGGAGTTGGTGCACCATTTCTAGGGGTGGGTCCGCCACGACGTAATAAGTGCACAGCATTATACAGACAATTTTAGGGACATTACGAGAGAATAAGAATTCAAAATTCCCAAGAAGAACATTTGCACCCCTTTCACGTGGACATCTCCCAAATTGTCCTTGTAATGCACTTCCTCTAGTACAGAACACCGCCCACAAACCCAGCTCACCAGAAAAATACCAGAAACATATTCCAAAATATCAGTCAGTTGGAACAGTAGCTATAACAGTTATCTACTAACGAGCCATTAGTAAAACATACATTTAAATGTAAATATTGATAAAAATGTTTTAAAATTTTACTTCCGTCTTCCGTTGTTTGATTATTGACGAGGCGAAAAACACGAAAAAAAAAACAAAATTAGAAGAATATTAATAAAATATTTCAAAAAGGCAGTCCAAGGTGACAAATACACATTTGATAAATCTAATCTTTGAGTGTTTTTTTTTGTATATGGATATAATCGATCAGCGACATGTATCATGCCAAAAATGGCTGACACCCTGTTTTGATAAACTATCTGCTATAATCTAAAAACGAAAAATATTTTCAAATAGATCCGCAGCATTATTGCTTACAATTTAAGTAAAACACTAGCTGTTTCATATGCAAATGAATACACATGTGACTATCAAAAAGCATAGTGAAAATGTTCACCAAATATAAGTGTTTATAAAGAACGTCTCCGAAAGGGTCAACCGAGACCTTAATACATAACTTGAATCTAATCACCTGTTCACACGATACTTCCAAACAGGCTAAATAGAACGTTAATTAGAGGGCGTAAAATCAACAATTTTAATAAAGTTTGCGGAAACTGCTTGTGCGCATCATTTCTGCCTCAAGAAATTAATAAAGTAGCGAACAAAAAAACTCAAAACGAGCGAGCGCTATTTATTTGCTAGTATTTTGTTGATCTTTCAAATGTCTCATAAACAAAGTCCGCTACTCCCATTTTTCTCGTTTGGAAATGAAGGTACCAACATGCTTTACAACAGATTTTGAAAAACAAATTGACGATTGAGTTTTGAATGATATCAAATTTACGTAACAATCGAGCTCGCAATGAGCTGGAAATCTCGACTTTTTGACAGTGTCGCGCAAATGTAAAAACTTATAATTAAATATAATTATCTTCAATTGTATCTTCAAAACTTCAATCTATATTCAAAACATCAAGGGACAGCTTCATTTTCCAACGTTTTTTTTTACATTAAGAGTTTTTAAAATGAATGAGGTATTTTTAACTGTCATGTTTCATTTAGCGCGCTTAATTTTCCTAATAACACCTTACTAGCAAGTGGTTTCACGAAAAGATGCCGTACACCAACATCCCCTCCCCCACCTCACGCCTCTACAAACACAATTTTTATTTGTTATTTTGAACGCCAACACAATAAAGTTTGCTCATGTGAAGTCAAAAAAAAAAAAAAAAAAAAAAAAAAACTGGGGGCGATTAATTATTTTGCCCGCGAACGTCCTTAGTGGCATGGTTATCAGGAAAACACGACAGTAGACCAAAGTAGGAAGACACCGTCCTCTTTGACATGGTCAACATTATCACATTCACAAATCTAAAGACAAGCAGTGAGTGACAACTACATTTTTCAACATTGACGTTCATCATTATTATCAACATCATCATCGCCATTGTCATATTTATTCATACATATTTTATACATCAAGAGAGTATGAGGTAAGAGAGCTTATCCCCGGATCCCATCGAGGGCTCTGCTCGTCGTGCTACTAGAAACTTGATAACAATCTCCGCACTTTTGTCTTGAGGTGTTTTCACGATGCAACCGCGCCTCCTGCAATCTGGCCAATCACGTTCCGTTCCCGAAATAACTTCAGTTTAAAATTAGAATGAAAAGATCCACTGATAAGTGTAATGCCAATACGGGGGATAAGCTCTCTTATCTCATACTCTCTTGCTACAAATAGAGGCGGGTAGACAAAAGTACAATTCTTAACCGAGGCCAAATGATCTTTTGTTATGATATTTGAATGCTACAATTAATAATGCTCAAAATAAGTTTTTTTTCTCGTATATAAAAACACTCTATCACACTTATAATAATGAAGTCAGCAAGAAGTATGTAAAATCAATACTTTGTTTTACGCTAAAGAACTTCCCCATAAAGTACTTACAATACAATGCTATCGCTAGCTCGCAAATAAACTAAACGATCAAAGTACCGCATGTATTACTCAAGACACGAAATATTATACTTTCGAGAATCTTCACACGTATCTTCTCGATATTTTTACGAAGAGAAAATACAAGAGAAGGAATGCCTAGTATTTGGCTTATAAACAACATATCTCGTTTTAATGATCAAATTCATCAATAAAGCATGATCTTTTGCAGCTTTTCAAAGTCGTTTTATGATGACGTAGTTGTCAACGTGTACTCTCAAAAAGTACAGGATTTTGCAAATAGGTTGTTTTGGCAATTCAAGTCCAATACTGCTCGCCAACATTTTCTACTCAGTACACTTTGCTGCCCACTTTTTCACTTATGCCTCCGGTGTTATACACTTAATTACGTCATATAATTTCCCCTTAGGATGTTTTGTGGGTTTATAAAAACCACTCTACAATTGTAGTCTTTGAACTTGTAGCTTTTTCTTGTTTGCATATGTTTTCATCCGACAATTAAAACTTGCTAAAGCTATACATGAGCAAACGTGCCTTTAAACCTTTCGATTTCATTCAAAATTTAAGTACGCATTGGCATTGTTTTTATTTTTGCAAAGCTCGGCAACCAATAAACAAATTTGCCGAATCATTTGATCAATCAATCAATCGATCAATCAACCAAGTGATCTATCAAGAAATCAAACGATCAATCAATTAAAGTCATTCAAATGCGGATCAATCAGTCATTAAATCAATCAATCAATAAATGAATGAAATAATGGATTACTCATTCAAATAATCAACCAATCGATCGATCAATCAATCAATAAAGCGACCAATCAATCAATCAATCAAAAGATCAAACGATTAAAACAACAAGGTTTGAAATCAATCAATCAATCAATCAATCAATCAATTAATCATTTGTATTCATAGTATTTGAACGCGTTTCTACTGTTCAAAAAAAATTATTCGTTATAAAAATTACAACGATTATTCAGTCAAGGAGATGGGTCCGACATGTCTGATACGTTGAGTTTCATTCTAAAAACTATGCATCTATCTACAAAGGCTGATTTATGTCTGATTATCTTGTTCTTTACTAGTACTAGTCAGCCCATCAGTAAAGGTCGTTTTAAGACTGTACCTCCCCTTCTTTCCTATACCAGGGCACCCAAGCTCCATCATGTTCCCATCTCTACTTTGGGACGATACACCAAAACTGTTAGACTTCGGGTTCCTCAAAACCTGCCTCGGTCTTCGGAAGATGTTTCTAAGGATTCTCACATAAGCAGCGCGAAAATGATTGATTCGAAAACTGTAGACAATGAAGTTCATTGAAGAATTAGACAGCGCTAGTGTACGTATCCACATGTACGTAATGCTGCCAATATTTCTCAACAGTCCTTTACCAACAGTTATATAGAATGAGACCAGCGGAAGACAGCACAACGAGAAGAAGAGAATGATGATGGAGATAGTTCCCGCGACTCGACGTTCCATGCGGGCGTCCCGCGAGACTCGACATGAATACGGTGATAATGGATCGCTTGGTTTCTCGTGTGTGATCTGGTATAGGATAACGGAATAGGATATGATGATTATAACATAATTGACCACAATAAGAGCTATAGAAAGCATTAACGTTGACGGAAATGGAACTCTCAGGCACACAAAGACTGCCGCCGTTCCCCAGCAAGCAAGTAGCATGATCTTAAGCCCACGCTTCGACATGATGTCGTGATGCTGATGAGGCTTTGTTACCACAAGTGCTCTGTCCACACTGATCGCAGAAAGATGAAATACTGAACAGAAAAATGAAAAATTACCAGCTATGTCATAAGCTAAGTCAACTCCATTGATGCATTGATGATTAATTGTCTTGAAAGCCATTGAAACTGCATGTAAAGGCTGTGCAACCATCGTTACAAGCAGATCTGCTATAGCCAGGCTCAGGAGAAGAAAGTTTGATACTCGGTGTCGTAGACGAGGCGTCTTTAGGACAGCAAAGACGATCAAAAAGTTCCCAAACGTTCCCAAGAGGACAAGTAAAAGATTAATGGCAATAATGGCAATGCCTTGGTCAAGAGGCACGTTGCATTTGTCATCTGGAGATTGTCGTGTAGCTTCATTACGGAGGGGAACCATTAGATTAGACATGTTGGTGACTGTGGGGGGATCCATTGTTCTTCTTTTGTGCGGTTATCTAACTGATCCTCGTAGAAATCAAAAACAGATTAAAACGTTTCCCAAATTAAAAGCCGAATCTGAGAATAGATAAATAAGCTTTCAATAAACACTCTGTCCTTTCTTACTTCTCTTTAATGGTAGTGTGCAAGTACTGCACAGTCAATTGCTGAAAACCACTCCTTCCGCGGAGTCACATGCGCACACGAAAGTAACAAACAACAATAGCACGACGGCAAGACCAATTGGATGATACAATGTTTGGACGCTTTTTATATGAGCTTTGCACTTTAAATTCAATATAAGCCCACTAAGTAAACTTTAAACTTTCATTGGTGTTGTCAGTACACAAAAGCTCAAATGTACTTGGATATAAGAGAAATTTCCTTTTGTTCTTTAATTAAGATCCAATGTTGCTTGAGACGTATTCATATATGAGATTTGCTTTTCAAATATAACATATTAAAACTTCTTCCAGTGTGCACAAGTGCTCAAATAAGTATATCAAACCAATTTTGTATTTGTTTTTGAAGTGTCAATATTCGATCCCGTGTTTCCAAGACCTGTGATTGGGCCACCAAGATTATAGTTTCGGTAAAACGTTAGACCTCCAAGCTGCTAATGTAGTAGTTGTACAATGAATTCTCTCAATTTTGTTCTCGTTTTTGACGATCCAATATATATCCAATATCTGACCGTTTTACTTAACAAGTCACGTTTTTCCTTTCTTTTCGGGTAGCAAAACTTCATACAATCATACTCTGAAAATGTATTAAAAACAATTTTTCTTCAGTCTCATTTATGGATGATATGGCATGGAGTTATTGACTAAAGTTCTTGTGTACAATGTGTGATGTTCAAAGATCAATTTAATCTATTTTTATTTCTGTGTAAACACTGGAACGAATGTCGGCTGTCTTGTGAGGTTGTGTGAGTATAAATGTCACTGATGTCTATCTGAGTTCTTATCGTTTTCGAATAAATTTATAAACGTTTTTGATCGGTTAGATTAAAAATCCATCCCGATTAAATTTCTAATCCAAAAAGTTACCAAGAAATTAAATTCTGTAGTTTTTTTGTGCAAAAGTGATCTTCGCAATGCTTTGGCACTTTTCTGAAAAAGCTCTCTAACATCAGTCACCAATAATTCAAGTTACATTGGTTTTTTGAAAAGGAATTTACTCTGGACAAGCCTTTTTACTTGATCTGATATCCTGGTTAACAACGTCAGAAGTGATTTTCGCGTGGAAAGTGCAAGGATTTTGACTCCAAATGTCGTTTTCGAAAAGATAAATCAGTTACCATGAAACAACTCGCATGGCCTCTAACGTGGTTTTCATTTTCCTTGAATCTGCTACTGTCCTTTTTGTTCAAGTTAAAACATGTAAACATTCGTGCGTACCTGATGTAAAGTTTCAGTGTTGTGTTCTGTTTGTGGAGTTCATCATATGCTTTTCCTGTTTATCTGTAAGTGTAACAATACTCTGGTTTCAGTGGCAGCTGGAAACTAAACTGGAGATATTAATTCATGTACGTAAAAAGTAAATCTTTAACTTTTTTCTGCAAACATCTAGCCAATGGTTGTAAGCTGTCGAAGGTTGTCTCAAACTGGGTTGATATTTCGTTGAACTCTGTGACAAAACCTAAGGGTAAAAAGTAGCTGAAGCTTATGCCTTGCCGTGTATTATTTCTTTGAACTCTGGTTTATCAACTTTCCTGGAAATGCTAATTTGTAGATCATCCTCAAATGCCAAAAAAGTTATATTCCGTGTTCGAGAGGATTAACTTGTGTAGTTCTTTAGAAGTTCTTTCTGTAGCACCTGGAACCAAGTTCAACTTTCCTGGAACTCTATGCAAAAACGATGCCACTGCCCTCTACTTTCTTTGTTGTTTTTTTGTCAACGTTTTGTTGCCTTGCTTGTTAAGTCCATTACGAACTCTGTTTTGCCTGTCTATTTTCCGCTGTGTTACTTAGGAAACAAAACCAATCACTAGCTTTTCTTGAAAATTTACATCCTGGGGCAATTCCTGTTAATTGCTTCACAGAAGGGCGCCGTGTTTCCTAAGGTTCTATTCTTGTATTGTGGGCAATTTAGTTTCTACAATTCAGCTAGCTGTAACATCGGTTTACTTTCCTCGAACTTAGTGTAGCAATTTTTGGAAACTGGTATTGAATTTTAGTGGAACTGAATCGTTTAGGACAGCAAAGACGATCAAAAAGTTCCAATTCAGCTGTAACGTCGGTTTAATTTCCTAGAACTTAATGTAGCAATTTTTGAAAACTGGTACTGAATTTTAGAGGAAGTGAATCGTTTTCGTGTTAGTGAAATGGATAATTCTCGAGTGATTGAAAGTCTGCCGACACGGTGCGCTTTTATGTAGTAAGACTCGAAAGTGAATGAGTTCTATTTTCCTTTTTTGACGGAAAATAAAACCTTATTTATACCTATATTGAGAAAGTTTCCGTATGGGTGTAACACCCTGAGGATTATCTCGTGACATTAAAAAAAACTGTCAGAAGTCATTTTTCATTTTAGAGTTAATGCGATTCGGTGATTTGATCTTTCCAGGTAAATATTTGAATCAATGATCCTTTCTTTTATACTTAAGAAAACAAATTGAATTTAAGGAAGCCCTTTATATTTTTATTACGCATATAATTTTTAAACTGATCTTTTCTTTGTAAATCATATTCATATAACCATATTTCTGATTAAACACCTTGATACTTTGGTAATGCAAAACGACCAAGCAAAAGATTGCCGGAAAATATTTTATATTTAAAAAAGACGTGCGGAAAAATAGAGTTACATTTTTGTCGTTGTTTAAAAATACATTTTTCCTTTCCGAACTTGTTTTTTTCAGATATCAGTTGCTTTACTATCGCTTTACTTTAATGAGTAATCCAAACCAACTTAATGACTATATATTATGGTAATATTTTGTCAAACACTGAAGTGAAGTTCTACTTTTCATTCTATTAAAATGAAAATTATTGACCGGAAATAATGTAAGAACGGTAGCTATAGCAGCAATAAATGAGCAAACAAATCGCACTGTCTCAGCCAGCATTTTTCAGAAAGTCGTTTGAGTAGTATAGTCAGGTATATAATCAAAATTGGAAAAAAAAAAGGTTTTTCCAGTTTGCATTTCCATTTCTTAGAAAATTGGCACAAAATGTGTTGTGGTTTCAGTCTTTTCCATCATACAAACGATTACGTCACTTTACAGGGGCGGCGGAACCGGGGGGGGGGGGGGGGGCACGGGCCTCCACAAATCCCTCTTCTCTCTCGCCATTTACATGAACCAGTGTCTTTGTATTTCTGTTAGATAAGATAAGTTTTAGTTATAGTGTAAAACGGTATCAATAACTGGACAAAACACACACTTCTACTACTATCTCAGCTGAATTCTATCAGTTGAAAGCGGCTACGAAAGTGATTTTTAAATTCGAAACATTGTTTGACCTTTAAGGTATTGTAGTTGCATTGGTATTAAACTAATATTGTTTTTTTTTTCCCCCTTTTCTGATATTTGACCATCTGTTTTATTTTTGCTTTGCCATTTTCACAAATACAAAATCCGTAATCTTGCTTTTTCTAGTAGCCTGTATACAGACGTCCCCTCCCCTCATTTTAGTTTTAATTCTAATGTTTTTCCTTTCTAATTTTCTTGCATTTATCAATCAAGAAAACAATCATAAAACAGACCGATACAAACAACACCAAAAAAAATTAAATAAACGAACAAACAAATGCCTCGCCAGATATCCAAACAAACAGTGAATGACACAAACAAACGAACAAAAACAAAATAAGCAAACATTGAAGCTCTTTATGAACATTTGATGGCGCCTTAATTTTAATTGATTTTAGCGCAAAAAGCATTAACTTCTCTCGAAAAATTCAAAATATTTTCTTAGAATGGACACTGAAAATCGTGTTTAGAAACCCTTTGACAGCACAATCAAATAATCGCAAACATAGAAAGTTATTGCAAAAGAACACTATCTAAAACAAATATAAATCAGGTATTTGTCTGTTAATATTTGACTTATCTAAAGTGCTTAAAATAGCATGTTTTTCACCTGTTTTAAGTTTTTCTCGGTTGTCTTTCGATGTCTCGTATTTAAAACAGAATTAACTGATACTAGATTTTGTTTGTGCAACCTTTTAATGTTATCTAGCCATTACAACTTAGAAACATGGATCTATTCGAAAGAAAAAAAAACAAACAAACAAACAATATATGTATTATATACAAAATGAGCGGCCAATCTGTATGGAATATACAATGTCAAGCTGAAGGCGAACGGTTAACGCTGCTATTTTAGATTAATGTTTTTGAAATTAGATTTAATTTGAACGAGATATTTCAAGCTAAACTTTATGCAAATCAGGATGATTTCTGTATAAAATATACCGTCACGGTAGTGATTTTTCATTGTTCTGGTTAATTATTCATGAATTTTTATAAATATATATAAAAATGATTTTATGTTCAATACCTTGACAACAAAAAGCAAACATGACATGTCGTCCTTGTGAATAAAAGGAATCGTTAAGTGGTCACAAGATTCATTTTATTAATTAAATACCTTGAAATGGATCTTGAATTTCACTGTCTCATCGATCGTCTGACACAAACAATAATATGAATTAAATGTAATGGAGTGCACATCACATATAAGAGATAATCCTTAATATTTAGTGCAAAATAAGATTTAATTATGCAGGGCCGTAACCAAAACTTTTACAGGGGGGGTGGACATAAAAAAAACATGGACCACTGATGGGTGTTTAGTAGCTTTTTTTAATAGTAGCTGTCATATTTTTTACAAAGTTGGCGTGCTTTTCAAAAACACGTGAAAAACCGTATAACAATTTATTGCTCTTTTTGCGCTTTACAGTTCTTTTGAATGACTTTATTCTTTGTATTTTCGGTGGTTATTCTAGTTTTGTGCTCTTGATTCCAAATCTACGAAAGAAATTCTTGTAATAAAAAAATGGAGATGAATGAGCGAAACTTTTGGCTGTTCTTTAAGGGGTGCACAAGGTGCACGTGCCCCCCCCCCCCCCCCCGCCCCCATTGGTTACGGCCCTGTTATGCATTATCTTAAAATCAACTAAGAAAGGTCCGTTAGAGAATATCTAAAAAATCACAATCATCTTAATCATAGTTATATTTCATATTGATATTTTATCCTTTATTTTTTAGATATCCATATTTTCTTAGATATGTTTATACTGTATATTTTATGGTTTTTTTTATTAGTTGGTCACGGTATGAGGCTGCCGTATATGAGGAGTCAGTTCTTCCTTGGCAGCACCCTTTGTGCATTTTTTTTCTTTTCTTACATGTTCATTTTAGCAAATAAAGTTGTTATCAATAAATTCACCGAAGAATTAATACAATACCACAAAGGAATTAAAATAAAAACTGTCTTTGTTTATGCCTTGCTGAATTGTTAGTTAGTGCATATCTAAGTTTTATTTGGCAATACAGTCAACACTCGTTATAGCGGACACCTTAGGGACCCTTACTTGGTGTCCATAACAGAGAGTCCGCAATAGCGAGAGCTGGTTCCATAGATTTCTTGGGGATTGATCTGCTGTCCGCAATAACGAGGTGTCCGTAATACCGGGGTGTCCATAAGGCGAGAGTTGACTGTAAATGATTAAGAATTGTTTCACATTTATATGGTGTGCACTTTATAATACAAACAATTTATAAAAATGTGACTCACAAAAATTGAAACTGTCATATCAAAATATTGTCGTGTCAAACAAAGAAATTAAAGAAACACGGCAGTTCAGGGGGTGTAAAACTAACACTGATGTATATGTAACCAACTGGAAATAAATATTAGGCATACACCTGTTTCAAAAAGGTTGACCAAAGCGATAGGTCATCCAAGATGGAAAGGAATTATAGACATACACCTATTTCAAAAAGGTTGTCCAAGGTAATAGGTCATTCCAAGATGGAAAGGAATTATAGACATACACCTGTTTCAAAAAGGTTGCCCAAAGCGATAGGTAATTTCAAGATAGAAAGGATTTCATGAGTACACCTATATTTTAAAATTATTGTTTGACCAAGGTGACAGTTAATTCCAATACGTGAAGGGATCACAAGACAAGCAAGTAAGTAACAACAGATAAAGATAATTATAAGACAAACAAACAAAAATAGGTCAAAATATGATATGTACGCATATGGTTAGACAGTAAAGACAGTAAAGCTTACTCAGTTGACTTCATTAAAATAGGAAAAAATCACGCGTATTGGAAATAAAGAGAAAAATGTTTTGTTTTTCTTTTATGTGCATGATTCACAATGCTACATCTTTTAAAATCTTTTTAAATGCCTTTTGCTTCTTCTACGAATGATACAAATAGTCAAATAGAAAAGTGGTCACAGTCAACTCAGACATGTATGATCAATTGTCTTCGCCAACGACCACGTTTTTGAAGAAGCTAGAAAACTCTTCCCGTAATGATAGGACGATCACGAAAAACTCTTTTCTTTAGCAAGTCAAGGACCGCCACGAATTGAATGAATGAAAGAATGTAACCTCAACTAAAACAGGGTAAACTAAGATAAACTACGATGACGCACACAGACAAACACAGCTAAACACCACAGCCGTTTGTTAACATGATTAAGAGCAGTTTTTTTCTTCGTGATTTTTGTGTGTGCGTGCAGTTTTTATACGGCAATGCAAAACGCGGTAATTTCTACGAAAGTTAGATTGTCCATCACATGCATCGTACGCAAAGTCGATCTTCCTCACACAATAGTGTGATATCCTAAAACATATCGATATGGCATGTAGAGACTGTACACGTTGTTGCTAGCAGATCTATACAATAGCTAGACTAAGGAAGGAAGTTACATGGTCTTTGTCGCAAACGTGTTTAGGACAGCAAATATTGCGAAAAAGTTTCAAAATGTTCCAACGAGTATCAGAATCAGGTTGATAACGATGATTGCAGTACCTTGACAACACACTTGACGCTTTTTTAGGATGATGAGTATGACGCAATTGTTCAGTATCAGGTTGAATTGTCTAAGATCCCAACGCTAGTCATTTCTATGTAAACTCTGATTTAAAGCAATACCTCCAACCTGTACCTAAATTATCTTATGCATCAAGAAACTTCAATGAAAATAACTTGATGGAACTAAGCAAATTCAAACAGACATACTACCTTAACTCGTTTTTACCAAGAACAATTAAACTCTGGAACACTCTACCAACCAATTGTAAATATAATAATTTATAAAGTCTATGTAAATTTAAGGATCAGCTCTTTATTCATTTTTCTTCAAAACAATATGTTCCATCATAATTATATAAGAACTACCCTCCTTTTTTTTTTTTTTTTTTTTTTTTTTGTATTTGTATTTGTATATGTTAGAAGGAAAGTCAATTGGGACGAAAGTTCTGTTTTCTTCGCCAGTCACAATTTGTTATTACATTGTTATTATGTTTTTTTTAATTATTATTATTATCATTATTACTATTATTATTATACTGTATTTTATAATTGATTGTGACAAATAAACTAAACTAAACTAAACTAATTGCTTAACAAATCAAAAACAGCTTTCTGTGTTTGATACTCTGATCAAAACACGCGGGATGTTGAGAGAACACGAGAGGATCGTAGGAAACCATAGGAAACTAAGAAAACCACGACGCGTAGTGTTTTGATCAGAGTAAACACGGAAAACAGTTTTTGATTTGTTTTATAAAACGACAAATACGAGAAAAGACCGAAAAAAGCGAATTCAAACTAAATTTTCCCTATTACGTTACATTTTATTCAAACTGACCAATAAGCGCGCGCAATAGATTAGAACTTTGCCGTTGCAATGCTCGCGCACTCTAAAATGACGACAGCGTGTTTTGATACTATCATCAAATATGGTTTTCGACCAATCGTGGCGCGCGTGCTATCCCAATTGGCCAATTATTTTATAATGTAATATCTTATTTAAACATTTGACGTCCTCTGAGTTGTTTTTAGCTTATACGATTTATCTCTTGTTACGTTTTATTTAGTTATGCTAGTATTCCTTTGTAAAAAGAGATATAAATCAAATAGGTATGTTTTTACATGTCTCTTAAATTTGACAAGCTCAGTCAGTGTTCCTAGCAACATCAGGTGGAAGCGAGTTCCAGAGCGTTGCAGCACAAACAGAAAGAACGTTTTTTTTTTTTTTTTTTTTTCAATATGTTTCCGTTCTGTAATCAAGTTTAGTGAGCAGTAGTCGAAAACGACAAACGTATAGAACGAGTAGGACGCTAGATTTCAAGCTCTGATAGGTAGACAGGAAATTCAGAATAATAACGAAAAAAATATTAATTATACAAATTTAATAAATAACAGGCTGGTTTACTAATAAAGGGAGTTATCTATCATGAATGTCCGACAAAACCTATGAATTTGGTAAGTTCATCAATTAATAAATCATATTTTATTTGTATCTATATTTAGGATCAACGAAATATTGAGTTTTTCATTGAATGTGTCAATCTACTATTCATGGAATTGACGGTCAATACTCTGCATGCAGAATTGTTTGATTAAATTTGGAATCTACAATTCCATTTTATTTCATTATTAATTTCATCATATGCCGGACGTGTTCGTCAAAATTATTCAAAGGTTATTACTTCATGTAACGATTTTTTTCATCAAAGAAAATCCTTGCTAATTTTAGAATATAAGTCATAAAACATCATTCCGTCGCTACAGCAGTTTCAGCGTTTCCAAAGGAACAATGTGGTGTCTATTTCATTATTGATTAGGCGGAAGCTTATAAAAACGACACTTTGCAAATTTGAATCTTATTGGCTTTAACGCATTGTCATATTGACAAACTAAAACAGCACCGACACCAAATCCGCTGCAAATGATTGTAATGCAAACATATTAAGTTGTGTCGAACAAAACCGTTTGTGCGAGCAGAAACAAGTTATGGGGACAAGAATCGGTAAGCTTTGAGTGAACGAGGAAAACTGCAAAAAGATAGTAATGTGGTTGCATCAGGCTCAGAATTTTCCGAGTGGAATTTGACAACTCTCTATGTTTGATACACGACGGAGCTAAATTGTAGAGTAGAGCGGACAACTGTCCTGAGTGAAACTGAAAACGTGAGCGTTAGTTTGCACTCGATTGTTACAGCGTTTGCAGCAATAGAACATAAAACACACTAACAACACTAACGATATCTTTGACGCAGTACTGTTCTGAAAGTCCTAGTCAGTAATTGCGTCCACCAATCCAGCGGTCTGGTACTATGGAGTTTTTGGAAACATCGAATACGACAAATCAAAGCAACACGATGGATACCTCTGGTTGTTTTGTACTTCCATTCATCCAAGGAGTTATCCTAGTCGTCTTGAACTACGTCTTAGTCATCATTGGAACCTTCGGTAACTTGTTAATCATATTCGCTGTCCACCAGACGCCACAGCTCAACAAAAGACCGTCCAATATACTTCTGATGAGTTTAGCCGTCGCAGATTTGCTGGTCGCGTTATGTTCGCAGTCGATCCACGGACTAATGCTGTCGTTCTCCACGTTTTTGCATCAGTGTTTCACAGAGCTTGACCTAACATATGATATCACAGTCAGCTTTTTGTGCTGTTGTTCGTTATTTCAACTTGGAATCATCAGTATCGACAGGGTTATCTCAGTCCTAAAGCCTCACAAGTACCAAGATCTGATGTCTAAGAAGATCGTAAAGAGGATTGTCTGCGGTTGTTGGATTGCTTCTTTCCTAAACGCATGCACACGTGTACCATTTCCTAAAGGGAACTTTATAGTAGGATTGGGTATCTTTTTCATCGGGTATGTGATTTTCATAGGCTCGTACGGTGCAATTATCTATAAGGTTGCACAGTCTAGTACTATCGGCTCCAAAGAAGGAGCACTGTCTGCCCGGGAGAGGGTCATGGAGAGGAGAGTGTGCGAAGCAGTTGGGATTGTCACGCTTATATTCTCATTGTGCTGGCTACCTGTTTTTATCTTCTTGATATTATCCCAAGGTAAAACAAATCATGTAGTCTACTCTTGGCTAAGGACCCTTTACCTAGCAAACTCCTCTGTTAACTTTATCGTCTACAGTTGGCGAATACAACAATTCCGTCAAGCGTACTCAAAAATCATACGAAGAATTCTTCTACGATTCAGGTTGAGTGACGGGACACCCGTTTCAATGGGCGCTTCAGCTGGACAATCAGCTTTAGCTGACAAGGTCCTCAAGAGTCAAGACGAAAGGAAAAGTCCAAAAACCGCGCCTTAATAGAGATTTATTCGTCCAAGTATTATCACAGCTCGATTTTGTTTCAGCGAGTCTTCATTAGGGAAAGATTGCATAAAATATGCACGACGTTTCAAAGCGTAGGGAAATTGTATTGACATTTTCAATTGGTAAATGGATGTCAGTTTGACGACTATTGAAGCCATTATAATGCCATTTATCGTATATTAACTGCATACTGTATATATATATACTTCTTAGACGATTAAAAGATTAGAGGAAATTGAAAATGCCGAACTGATATGCTGTTCTTTTTAGACAAAACTATAGATGTTTTATGCATAAAACTGAAATAATTTTTGACGTCCACTTTCCTTTTTTTCTAATAAGATCAAGTTATGGATGTATAGCTGTCTCATCAAGAATAATGTGCACCATTGGCTCCCCAGGGAACATGCACCTTTTAATTAATCTAAATATTAATATTTAGTCTTTCATTTATACGCGATTGAATCTAACTCAATTCAACCATGATTTAATAGATTTATAACTAATAAGGTGCGCCGCGTTGAACAGTTTGCTTGGAGAACAGCTTTTATCAGTTGCATCGGTTGAATCTAAATATCAATACGGAACATATTCGGCATAATCTACGTTGATTACCGATGGAGGGCTTGAATAACAGGTACAATCTTCAAGTTCTAAAAAGAAACTTATATAAATACAGGGAAATTGTGCATGTGGTCTTCCTTAGATATGGAGCACAATGTCTATAGGGCATTTCAACCCATTAAACCCATCGGCGAAATAATGATTATCACCGAGAATAAAGAAAATATATACCACACTGCTAGCACGAGTCATGCTATTCTGTAGATATTATCGATGATACAAGAAAACAGGTATATTTTCGTTTTATACGGCTCCATGACCGACGTAAAAATGTAAAATATTAACAAACCATGCTGCACTAATAATAGATTTTAAAATAAAACTGTCTTCTGGTCTCACTTTTCAGGAAACTGCTTTATAATTTCATATTTAAATAATCTTTTAATCTACGTCTAGAGTATATAGACAGAACTTTATAACAATTCGGATAAAAGGCAATAGAAAATCAAAGGTACATGTTCAACGAAGCCTAAGGGAACTCATCTCAAGCAGCTTCTGTAGTTATCAGATAAACTGGTTATTAGACAAACTGGTTGTCTCTCTCTCTCTATTGACTCATTATATATTTGTAGAGTACTAAGTGCAACTTCAATAAATGATAGAAAGACTTGCGAGTGTGATAAAATAAATGAAATAATGATTCGGTATCTTAGATGGTTTGATGGAGGTTGGCTCCATCAGAGATGGTGGCTTCGTCAAAAGCTTGTAAATCGTCATCCATTTTCGCGTCGACGAAAAAACGAAAATTGAATTGCAAAGTCAATTTTCACGAATCAATTTTGGTTTTTCTGAAGTTTAAAAACATGGAAATCAGATGACCACAAATTGAAATTCTTATTTCAAAAAAGGAAATTATCGAATTTTCGAGGTAATTTTCAATGTTTGAAGTTGAATTGAGCCCATTTTTCACACTTATTCAATTTTCGGAAAAAATCAAAAACGAATGGCGGAATGGTACACGCATTATCTTATCCCCAGACCCCATAAAGGGCTCTCTACTCGTCGTGCTATTTTTAGAAACGTGTTAGCAATCTCCGCATTTTTGTCTTGAGATGTTTTAACGATGCGACTGCGCCTCCTGCAATCTGGCCAATCACGGTCCGTTCCCGAAATAACTTTAGTTTGAAAATAGAATGAAAAGATCCCTTGATGAGTGTAAAGCCCAACACGGGGGATAAGCTCTCTTATCTCATACTCTCTTGTTGAAAAGACAATGATTAAAATGATACTATTGATCATGATGGTGCACGTGGTGAAGATGCGAGAGGTGATGATGCTGTCATGATGGGGATAGGCTCGTACACCGCAACTAGATGATGAGAATGATGACGATGACATGATGATGCCATGAGGACTACGGGCCGGTCTGCTGATGACGATGACGGCGACAAGATGATGATGAAAATGATGACGATGGCAAGATGATGATGTCATAATAACGATAGATCTGCTGATGAAGAAAACGGTGACTATCACAAGATGATAATGATGTCATGATGACGACTGGTCTGCTGATGGTGATGACGGTGACAAGATGATTATGTAATGATCATGGATCGGTTGCTACTGATGACACTGATGCTATTGATGAGAATGTTAGGTTTTAGGTTGTTTATGATTACAACTGATGATGACAATGGCAATGAGGATTGTGAATGTTAAAATAATGTATTCTATGTAAGCCCCTAGATGAGCTCTGCTCTTGGGCAAACATATTGTAAAAAATACGTTTAAATAAAATTAATAATAAAAAAATAATGGTGATTATATTGACGATGATTATGATAATGATGATATAGAAAATATCATGATGATATTGAATGATGATGGTGACGGCCATGGCAATGATGATTGTGATGTTGGTGATGAAGAAGAAATGCACTTAATTGGGTATACGTTCGTTCCGCAAACGTCTCACTTCGCAAACGTGGAGTTCCGTCGCAAACGTTCTCATCCTATCTTTGACTTGTTATTCTTCCGTTTATTTATTATCGCATATATATATATGTAAAGATATAATTTCAATAAGTTTTCATAAAATGCACTTATACGTTTTGTAATTCATTCAGCTATTGTTTTGTTCGTTCATCCATTTATTCATCAAGGCAATCTCCTAATTACATTTTTAGTGGTGCACCTTTAATCTCACATTTCAGATTGTTTCAAATAATTTGATGCAGTCTCATGAGTTGCCTCGTGCTTTAATGATAACTTCTTGCCGTGACATGATAGCACGTTTTCATTTGTATCAGAGTAAATTTCCTGTGCGAGGATAACTAATGATTGCATTGGTCAAACATGCTTACAACTTGGCCAGAATAATTACCTAAAATAAACACATCTTTTCGCTTGTCGTATGGCTTGATACATACGTTCTTTTCGAATGTCATTTACCGGTTCGAGCACAATTGATATTTGTCACATTGGTCAAACATTCTTTTCAAACTTACAGATCAATTTCATGTTTTGTAATGAAAGGTTTTTTTTCAGATTTTCGTTTACAAAAAGTGTGTTTAATTTGATACTAAGTATTTAGATTCCAAATTAATTGAAATTTGTCTTTGCAAGATTTGAATGACCAATTTTGCATTTTAGTTACGTTTTTGTATCTTAAGCAAAAAGGACATGTCATTTGCTAAACGTTAAGATTTGTATTTTTCACTAAGATCACCAATGTCATGTATCTGCCGTCGCTATGCAAGTCCGCAGGTTGATTCCAGATCACAGAGCTCGAAGTCTCTGTTATTGTAATCAATGATCGAGAATTCTTTTTTTTTTTTTAATCAAGTGATCTTTAAGATTGAACCGATCAGTTTATTCGTTTCTGAAATCGAGTACTTTATGAAGAATTACTAGACTTATTGTGTTTGATAGTTCGTTTTGTAAGACTGATTTCATGACCATCGAAAATTTTTTTTAATATACATCTCAACAAGGATCAATTTCATTTGTTGTTATGATCAAACGTTTCAAAAACGATTCAAAACAATATCAATTCCATTCATTTCAATCGGAAAGGATTTGTCCTAGCTGTATCAATATCAGCATCCTGCGGAGGTACCAATTGCAGAGGGACGTCATTATTAATCCCTTGATCCTTTACATTTGATAATCCCCTTGGTCTTCCTGTGTCGGTGATAGACCTCAAGGAAACAGCTCCTCTAACGTCTTGACGAGCATTAGAACAACTTTCACTTTCCTCTTTGCTTAAACATAACGCATCAACAGCTGCATTACATCTTCGGCGAAAAAATCCCCGGGGTTTGCGCAGAGCCTGCTTGATTATCCTAATGTAAGCGATACGGAAGTGGTGAATACGAAAACTGTACACAATGAAGTTCATTGATGAGTTTGAGAGAACCATAGTACGAATCCACATATAGGTGACTCCACCGAGATCTCGTAGTACGGCATTTTGTACCGTAGAGTAGAAGCCGAGTAGAGGGAACCAACAAAGCGAGAAGAATAGAATAACAATTGCGATTGCACCTGCAACCCGTTTCTCCATACGGGCGTCCCGCGAAGCCGAGGATAAAACAGTAGTCGGATTCTTGCTGTTCACTTTTTCTTTTCTGATTTGATTGAGTATTTGAGCATACGAGACTGTTATGATAACGTAGTTTATGACTATAAGAGCAATAGAGAGCATTAAGGTTGAAGGAAACGGCACACGCAGGGATACAAAGACAACTGCTGCTCCCCAGCACAACCCCAACATTAATTTTAAACCAAATCGTTTCATGATCATATGATGTTGATGAGGTTTCGATACGACAAGAGCTCGATCGACACTAATCGAGGCCAGATGAAATAATGAACAGAAAACAGAAAAGTTTCCAGCGATGTCGTACGCATAGTCGATCACGGGAACGCAGTGATGTCGGAACGTCGTAAACGCAACAGAAGTAGCATGCAACGGCTGCGCACACATTGTGACTATCAAATCCGCAACGGCTAGACTTAGGAGCAGAAAATTCGAGATCTTGTTTCTTAGTTTTGGTGTGTTTAACACAGCTAGAATAATGAGGAAATTTCCAACTGTTCCAATGAATACAAGAATGAAATTAATACAAACAATAGGTACACCATGGACTAGTGGAATCGCGCACCTGTCCATGACGGCATATGTTGCAGTTGTAAAATCCTCTTGAAATGAATATTGTTTTCGACCATATAGTGATTTGTGTACAATTTAGCTCGTTGAGAACCTTCACCCAGAGCTATTCCATTCAGGATGCTATTTCGTGCGCCAATGACGTTCTTGCCTCAATCAAAATGACAATTCAATGTTACTGAGTAAAGAACTTTAACTCAAGATTGAACGAATTTGATTTTTCGCCCACGACCGTCGTAAACTGTCCAACTAAAAGCAAAATGTTTAATATGCTAGTGATACTTCTTAAGGTTAGAATAACAAGGATGCAGTGACGCCACTTTAATCTTGTTGTTATCTATACTGATCTTGAATAAAGATATAAAAAAATACTTTCAGATTGAAAATGGTTTTGCGCACAATTAAAACTTGGTACACTCTTGTGGGTACGGCAAAATATGATATATGCACCAGCTCAAGACCATCTTTTCAGTTTCAAAATCATTCATCAAGGAAGTTCAATTCGAGAATGAGCTAAGTAAACTGTAAAGTATATGTTTCACACAATGATCCAGTAATGGCTTTCGATCCAAATGTCAGATGTTGTTTATGACGCACCTTTAGAACGACCTGCACGCACTTTGAATGTTAGTTTATTTTTACAGAAATCGTAGTACTTGGGACGGCGAAGAAACGTGCGGTGGTCTCAGAGCGAACAGAGTTTCCAAGCAAAAGTTGCACGAGTCTTTAGAAATCCTTACAACCACAATAGGCAACTTTAGGAGTTAAGAACTGTTTTCGCGCAAATCTATGCAGTCATATAGAAATGGCAAATGAACTTTCGTTGATTTCAGAGAATATGGATATAGTTTCCAAGTAAATGTCGAGCCTTTGTAAAAATACCCTAACCCACTGTCAATGTTCACATTCACAAACTTGTTTTCTCAAACTACAACCACATAAAAGGCGCCACTAAAAATTCAATTTGAGTTGTTCAATTTGGTTTTGACTTTAGAGCATATATAGATAGTTTTGCCCTCGTTGATGCTACCAGTTGTGGCAATATTCAAAACTCAAGGCACTCAGCCTTGGAGTTTATCTCACTTTGAGTGAAGAGCTTTCGTCTTTTCCAACGTACTGACCAGTAGTCACTGTCACGTAAGCATTAACAACTTGAAAACCGAACGGCTATGATGGCGCCAAACTATCTGTTATCGAACGGACGGACGACCAGCATGAACAGTACAGATCTTATACACTTTCAGGTTGATAAGTCGCTTAATATAATCGAGTTATGGTGAAAGCTGTTATGGTTATTATGTCTATTTAAGGCAGTCACTCACACATGGATTACATAAATGAAATGCGTCACATGGAAGATTGAAGTTACTTCAAAATGAAACAATATCAATCTGCAGGTGTAACAAGAAAGTATCGCTTTTTGTCAATAAAATACAATATTTGTTTTCCAATTTAAAATGTCCTGTCAACGAACTTCGAGTTTTGAAATATATATATATTACATACATAAATTATATAAGTTTGTGCTTAGAATTAAATTCAAAATGAGTGTTTTTGTAAAATAGTATCATAAATTGTCTTCAAACGTTTGAAATCGTTCCTTTCGATATTCTATATTTCTGACGCTCTCGAAGTCTTGTGTCAGTTTTTTCAAATCACTATATATAGTAAAACGATCTTCCGACGTTGGTTGCATGGGTTCATAATGTAAAGAGGCTAAAAATACGATAAAAACGATCCAATATAACGATTCAATTTTAAAAGTAAATTACGATATATCTTTAAGAAGTAAATAGCGATAATTTTCCATAAGATTTACGTTTGTATAATAACAATAGCGTTGCAGCTGATAACCTAATAAATCTCCTACCTTTACAGCCAATAACCTAGTACAATAGAGTTCATTGGTTTTTGCAATGTCACTTGGTTCAAAGGGTTAGCTGTGGTTGCTTTTCCAACACCGCTCCCTGGAGAGTACCGAAAACTGATCAGTTTTACAATTATTACCAGAGCAAGTCTTTCTAACTGGAATATCTAATCATTTAGTTTTTGTTTGCTAACAACTTTTAGCTCAAAAGGTATCGACCTTTTCTTGACTAAAACTTAAACGTTTTTTAACAGTTTGTTGTAATGCAGGTGTACAATCCTTCGTCATCGACGCTTACGAGTTACGTTAAGATAATCCTGTTATCATGAGTTGTACATTTTTAAAGGTTTTTAGGTCAATAGATCAAGAGTCAATAATATTTATGTGACCCTATAAAGTTGTTACGTCATCGTTAGCTCATAACCGGTTTAGTGAGTTCTGCTCAATAAACAGAGCAAGTACAGAATAATATAATATAACTAGAGGTTTTCTCGTAGAAAAGTGAAATGCTGCGAGCTGTTTCTACATTGATGAGGCCTGTCTAGTGGGTCTAGCTAGAGCACTGAGGAGAGGGGAGGGGCCCATTACTTTTGTTATTTAACGTTTAGTGAGAATAAGTCGCAGACAAATAACTTGAGACCGACGTTAACATCTATTAGCAACAGTAACATTTATTATCAAAATATTAACAAGATTGTAATTGTAAATACAATCAATCTCAACTGCAACAATTATATTGAATTTCAAATTTTAACATAAACTTATATATATCTGTTATATCAAAAGTGACTATATTGGTTATTGTAAAGGTGAACTTCATATTATCCAAGTGGAACGGAAATTATTAACATTCGAACTATTTGTAACGGTATTACATAGTTAATAGTTACTAACTATGGGTATTAATAACATTGAACTATTTAAATCTGTACTTAACCATTTAATTTGTGCTTTTTTTAAAGGATACCTTACTGGAATATCCCAGATTTGAGTCGATCAGAATTAATATTTAAACGAACGTGAAGATCTAATACTTGTTTAACCGAAGACAGCAACGTCGAAAAGGGCTTACGATTAGAGCTGGAACGATCACAAAACGTGGTCAGCCAAACGCATGTATGAAAACAATTTGCCGCTATCCGAATGCACTGCGGGTTCACAAATATCTGGATATCCAAAGCACCGGAAAATAAAAGGCCCAGACTCTCTCGGCCAAATCGAACACAGGAACACCGTCACGATTAGTGTTGTTGCTCCTCGCTTCGCTCGCAGCAATAATACGTACCTCTATGGCGCAAAATCTCGTGATAAATGCGCCATAACAAAAGAGTAACTGAAAATGACAATATAGAAAGTAATGAATTTGAATATATATATGTACAGTATAAAATATAAGAATAAATTTCCAATCACATTGTTAAATATAAAATGGCAAAAGAATAAAATGTTCGAACGTAAAAGTGCTATATATATTATACTATGATTTAAGAGCTATACGAAAAAGAGTGTTTTAAATGCTTTTTAAATTTGTCCAGCAAGCTCAGTGCTGTTAAGACACATTCAGTTTGACTTCAAAACTGTATATTAACAATTCTTCGACGAATAAAGGTCCTGGTAGCTCTACCTTTGTGGACTTTGTGCAGTGTAGCCAAGCCACGCCTTTATTTTCATGTTGTTTTTTTGTAGTTAAAGATTCAATGTTATTTTATGTAAGGGTTTGCATATTTATTCATTTAGGGGTAGACAAGAGTTTTAGGGCGTATTTCCCACACGTCCAAAAGTCGAAAATGGTCGGTCCGATAAGCCCAATCACTACCAACCAACTGACATGTGTAGCCAGCAGAGCAAACAAACAAGCAAATAGACAAACAAATAAACGAACAATCAAGCAAACAAATAAGCAAACTAATAAACACAAAATTGTATATGAATAAAGCTAAAAGCAAACAAGCAAGCAAGACAAAAGTAAACAAACAAACAAGCAAGACAAAACAAAGAACGGTAGATGCTAACTTCAAAGGTAAAACCCTAAAAAGCCACCACTTACACTAAGTAAATATGATGATACAGAGTTCAGTGAAATAGGTAACGAATTAACCCTGGAATCCAGGGTCTATATATAGTTTACTTAGCACCGCGGTCAAACGTCAGCGCATGCGTGACATTTGCATTTGTAAACAATCAGATCGTTTGGCAATTGACTTTTAAGTCAATTAATAAGAAATTGCGTGAATATTTAGGCTTAATTTTTTGTATATGAACTCTTTGTTAAATTTCCTTTGTACCCTAAGTATACACTTGTTCAATTCTGTTAACATTTTGAGAAAACAACGGTGAAAGCTTTCTCTTTCGTAGCTTTCTTTAGAAATCTCTACGCAGAAAGCACTGGGTACGAGATCGTTTGATCGGCATTTCTTATATATTTTTCGGGCATGCGCAGACGTTTGGCCGCGGTGTTAGTTTACTTAATATTTAGTTTCATTGCGCATTCACCCCTAAGGCTCTTGTCTCACAGACGTCACGTAGTCACGCAATCGTAGTTCCGTGAACAAGTAAGTTCCGAGAAGCGACTGTGCAAAGTTGCGCGACTTCTAAGAAGTTACACATTCAGCACTTTTACTGCATCGAAACTTAACCCTGTCCGTTGTACTTCAAAATCGAGCTCACATGGAATCATACGTGGCTTATTTGAAGCAACAGGTCCAATGCTCTTTGTGCAAAGAAACACTGACTGATCCTAAGATAGCATACTGCTTTCACACTTTCTGCAAGATGTGTATCAAGACGAATACACAAGTCGACGAAGGAGAGATCAACGTATTCAAATGTCCTCAGTGCGACTCACAGACCTTGCTACAAGATCTAAACGACGTTGAAGACTTACATGACAGTCCTATACACTCTAGAATCTTACAAGTCTTAGCGTTTGTCGAGAATGAAAAGATTTGTTCACTTTCTGCAAGTCATCCTGAAGCACAGTATCAATGTATCGACTGTAATCACTCTCTATGCGAAGAATGTCTTGACTATCATTCTAAGTTCAACAAAAATCATCAAGTCGTTTTATTGTCTGACTTAAAGAAAGAAGACGTCGAAAAAATGCTTAACAGGGAAAGTCCTTGTAAAACTCACGACGATCAAGATGTGGAATTACACTGCCAGGATTGTGACATGCTAATTTGCTGTTTCTGCCTGAAAGAACACCATCTTAACCACAAGGTATTACCACTGCAAGAGTTTATCGCAAACAAACGAGATGTAATGTCTAGAAACCTTCACAAAATCGTTCAACTAACTAAAGACGAAAGTGAAAAGCATCAACAAGAACATTTCGCTCTCCTCATGCTGCGTGACGGCGAAAAAGCTAAACAGCAAATTAAGGAACATTGTAAGAAGCTGATGAAAGAACTGGCAGACAACGAACAACAGCTTTTGAGTCAAGTCGAGAAAAACGTAATCAAAGCGAACAGTAATTTGCGTCTCATACGGCACTCTTTACAAGCACAAGACTTCATAAGCAACTTGGTTGAGGAAGGAACAGCAAGTGACTTGGTTTCCAATATTGATAGCTCTAATGCATTCATCTATGATCCCTATCCACAAGATACCACTGGTGTTGTTTTTGATCACAATGAAGACCTTTGTAAACACGTCACGAACGGTCTGGGGCTAGTACGAGCCTTTAAACAGGCTGATGTAAAGTATAGTTCCATCAAAACTGACTCATCAGACATTAAGGTGTCTAAGAAATCAAAGCTGATGATAAATCTGAAAACATCAGAAGGAGAGGTGACTGATGAAAACCTGGAAAATGTAAGAATACAGTTTACCCCAGACGACTATGTGAAAGTGGAAGAAAAACATATGACAGATGATGGTCAGATTACAGTGGACTTTATACCACGTGTTGCTGGCGAGTTGACTGTTGATGTTCAAGTACATGGCAATGACATATCAAACAGTCCACTGGTAATGGCTGTAAAGCCACAAGAAATCAAGGAAGTGACTGGACGATCTAAACTGAAAGATGCTTTGAATACGGGATCTAAGACATTTACAGGTATTGCAGTGAATAAAGCAAACAGTAAAATTGCTATAGCTGATTGGAACGAACACTGCATTAGAGTGTTTACCATGGAGGGAGATTTGTTACTGACGTATGGCAGCAAAGGCAGTGAACAGGGTCAGTTGAATCGTCCACATGGTTTGGCATTTCTTGATGAAACAGATTTAGTCATTGCTGAGAGATATAATCAAAGAATATGTATTGTAAACACTGCTACAGGAAAACTGGTGAGAACCTTTGGTTGTCAAGGTAATGGCAATGGGCAGTTTGAACAACCTTGTGGTGTACATGTAGATGAGGATGGAAATATTATCGTATGTGACTTGAACAACAAACGTGTGCAAGTATTTACCATGGATGGTGACTATCTGTATCAGTTTAGTGAAGGAAGTCCATTTACTATACTTAAACACAGTGGGCTATTCTATGTTGGTGAAATTGACAACTCACTGGTTCGTGTTCTGGAAATGAAAGACAACCACACGCCCACTACAGTAACTATCATTGATGGAAAGGACTATACAGATGTTAAGCTACAGAAGCCTTATGGTCTAGCTATTGACAATAATAATCACTTATTGATTTGTGATTATAGTGATAAGTTGATTCATAAGTATACATTGGATGGTCATTATGTAGGCCAGTCCAGAAAACTAACCCACAAGCTTTGTTATATAGCCGTATTTAATGATGGGCTGGTAATTTGCACCACAGAGAGAGGGGGTGTTATCTTTTTAAATAACAATAACTAAAACAGCATTATCAATGACATATACCGGCATTGTGTGGATAGCAGGGGGTTTAGTTACCACTATTTAGTAGAGACCTTCCTTTTCTCTATTGTATCTGATTTGACTAATATTTCATTTCATTTTATTCATTTCTTAGTAAATAGCTAATAATTCACCTCCTAACTGTTGGGTTTTTTTAATAAGAGGGAAATTATAATTTAAGCTAGTGATAATGATTTTTTAATTAGACTAAATGTGTGTTTGATTTGTTTAATTTCGATTCCTTATTTTATTTATTTATTATTATTATTGTGATTTTTATTTTAGTTTTGAAGGGGGAGTTGGGAGGATTGACTGTCAGTACAGTTAAAAATCATTATGATAATTTACGATTTTTGTAAGTTAATGTTTACAATTTAATTTCCACAACAGTTCGAATTTCTTTCAGTAGAATTTGTACAACATTTTGATAAAGTCAAAACTAAACAAAATGTTAATAAACAGGTGTTGGTATGAATAAAAGTGTTCCGCCACAAAATCTTTACAACGATTCTGTGTTAAATTTGATTGAAGTATTAATTGATAAGATACACCGTGAATGCATAAATATACTTCATTGTCAGAACAAAAATTGCTCGTGTAGATGGAGTAAAATGGACAATTTTTCCTTGACAAGGAAAAGCGGGCGTGCTGGCTTTTCCTTGACAAGGAAAAATTGTCAAGGATAAAATTTGTTCGTGTAGACGGACAACAAGGAAAATGTGGCAAGGAATATTAATGTGATTAGTTTCCAGTTTCTTCGCACGATCAGTTTCCAAAGTTTCCAAATCAAAACAAAATGGCGGCTAAAGCAAAATTAATCTGGAGCGATAAATTTGTTTATATTTCGTTGGATTTTCTCCAATCCATGGCCAGACAGAGTCTTTGGAATACGAAACATGAATCATATCGCAACCGCAATATAAAAAAAGTGAGTTAGATCATCTGGCACCCAAGGACGGACCCACCATCTGCGCTTCCGAAATTCGCAATCGTGCATAAGCAAAAGCGCCCCTAGTCCACATGCAGCAAGCCTTCTTCGATCATCAAGAGACTGAAATTATGTTAGTACTCCACTGATTGCAAGGCATCGCGGGCATAACCTAAACTTGTCAAGGAAAACTTGTTCATCATCTACACGAGCAAGGAAACCTTGTTAATAAAAAATGGTCAAGGAAAAGTTGTTGATCGTCTACACGAGCGATGACAGTGTCAAAGAAAAATTGTCAAGGAAAAATTGCCCGTGTAAACGCCGCTTAAAAGTGTGCAACAGTTGTCACCATTTAGTAGTAAATAGCACTAATTAAACCAAAGAAAACAATGGAATTAGCATAAAATTGCACTATTTAGTGGTATTTATGAGTTGCACTTAGTGTGTGCACTCAGCTGGGCTAGTAAATTAGCTAAGAATATTTCCGAGTCTCAAGTAAGTTTGAGCAGAAATTAAATACACTTTTGGTGTTGTTGACGTGAAGCGAATCGTGAAAAACGACTGTTTATTTTCTCTTCATTTTGTTGCCCTTTCAATTTCTCTCTAGGGAATAATGTTATCATAAGTATTACACTTGCTTACCTTTGTGTCTATTCAACCAATTTGTAGCAAAAAAAACGAAGAAAAATAGCACTAGCAGACGAAACTTTTTCACTTCAATCAAGTCAAGCAACAAGAGACCAGAAGAGTTCGTTGTCGTGCGTTCGATGCAAAGCAAAGCAAGGCGGGATAAATGTTAACCAATCAGAGGAAAGCATATTGATGCTGATGAAATCTGATATTTTATTAACGAATGAATGAAAAAACAAATGAAAATACACAAACAACTTAATGAATAAGTGAATACACATCACTAGCATATAACTGATAAATTGAATTATAAATTAAAAACAAAGCCACGCGAATAATAAACAAGAATTGTCTGTATCAGCGAATCAGAAATAATCAAATGAATAGATGAATAAAAAAATGACTAAATAAATAAATAAGTTAATAAATAAACGAATAAAGAGCAGAATATATAAATCAATGTGAAAATGAAATGATTTTAATTACAAACTGGGCTTCCTATGGTAGTTTAAATAATCCAGCACAGAAAGCCCACTCCCGCACAGTCCGCAGTCACCGATCTAACGTTGTCTAAATGGACAAATCCCATTGGTCTAAATTTAGACCGACGGGCACTGTCCATGCTGGAAGCTCTTTTCCGCCTTCTCGGCTACGTCATCTCTCTGTTGTTCGAGAATTAGCCAATCAATCCTGCCCATGCACGCTGGGGCCAGACCTCCCCAAAACTCGGACACTTACAGCGCGCGGTGACTCATGGGTATTTGTTGTCAAAATGGCGGACATCTTTTTGTCAAAACCACCCTCAGCTGTTTTGAGGTCTGTTTTGCTGGAGAAAAAACATGAATTCTTCAAGGAAACGGACAAAACACAAGAGTTGAGTAACATTTCTAGCTTTTTTGGTGAAATAGAGAGAAGTATTAATGTCTTAGAAGAGAAATATTCTCGACAACGAAATCGAAATGTACAGCAACTGCTGCAAAGTCAACCGATCGTGGTTAGAACTCTGTCAAAATTGCACTGCAAATTACTAAGAAAAATGCATAAAGTGCCGAACATGTGTAACCCATGGAGAGGAGAGGTAGAAATGGACATTCCCTTGGAAATTTTTCAAATTATAAAGGATGAAATTATCAACAAAGTGGGTTATGGACACAGTCAATCTGAGACGAAAGCCATCACTACCATTACCATCTACGAAGAAAAGAAAGCGAAGTATATATTCGACAGGATGAACTTGGATGGTGTTATCATTCCAAAGGAGCAGCTGCTGAAGAAGAACTTTACTAAAGAAGGAAAGGAAGAAGGTGAAAGGTGTGAAGTATTGGTCAGGCATGGTCGCCACATGACCTGGCGATTCTTCAAGAACAGGGAAGTATTGATTATCAATTTCTCGTATGGATATTGGAACAGGGATAATATTCCTCAACATTAGTTGGTATAATATTTTTCCTGTTGAACTGTTATTGCATATTGTTTTTTGTATTATTATAATATATTAAATCAAGTTTATTGGTACAATTATTATTCCTCATATCATATTGAGGGTTCTGAAATAAGCCTGAGTATATAATAACAAATCATGCAAAACAATTTTACCAGTAACAATTCAAAATGTATAATGGTTTAGCATCGACAGTGCAAGATTCAAAGTATGTCAATAGATGGAAACCAAAATGAGATTACAATCAAAATTATAATATTTACTTGTTAACAATATGCAAAAACAATATATCCATATATTAGACTGATTGCAAAAACATTTGACATTATGCAAAAATACATGGCCATGAAATTCAAATGAATTTGCGTTTTGTCAATGAAATCTTTTTAGATTAGTTTATTTTATTTGTTTTTCCGTTTTTGTTTTTTCCTAAATTTGAGAAGTTGCTTAAATGTTTTTGCATTCATTATACATATTATAGACTATGGTTAACTCTATTGCTTTCTTTGGAGAATATACTTTTGTCAAGGATGTCTGAAATGTACATTCAACAAGTCCTGAAAGCATTCTTTTTATAATTTGAGACAAATTATGACAAAGGCTTTTTCAATTTATTATGACATTAGTATTGGACTGGAGGTCTACACAGTCAAACCCCTGGCAAAAATTATTTCTTCAGAAAGCAATTCAGTTAACACACACAGTAGGGAGGTTTTACGACCAATACAAGTACGAAAACAAATAGACAAAGGAAATGAAATTGAGCAAATATTTCGTATCACAAAATTTCTATCAGAAAACCTTTTTATGGAATGTTTTTACTACAACACTACAGCATCCATTGAAATTGAACTAATATATAAGCATTTTATATTTTGTTCATCAAATTCATATTCATACTCGTATTGGTCATTACAACTTAACCTCTCTAGTATCACTATATAATATCCTTTTATAAACTTTCCTTCTTTAGTAAAGTCAAATTACATCTTCAGTGTGTGCTCCTTTGAAATGATAACTCCTGTTTTTATCATTTTAGAATATTTGATTGGCTTCGTCATCTCAAATTGATTGTTTTCATAACCTATTTTGTTGAGTCAATTAAGGTAACAGGAGACCTTCAAACCTATGTCCACAAAAAAAAAACATAGCTTAAAAACTATTATAGCTACCTCTATAAAAGTATACAATTTCTTAAAGCTGAATAAACATAGATTGCATTATTTGATAGAAAGATTATTTGGATAATAATTATTTTGACTTTTTTTACGAACAGATGGAACTGACATTTTGGGTGTTACTTTTATAGTATTAATAATAGTTCGCTTACTATAACGCTTTTTTGTGGACATCAGATTGTAAGGTCCCCTGATACCTTTATGTAAATATTCTAGTCCATTTCAACCCTCTCTATGGGATGCATTTTTCTCAGTATTTTGCAATGCAATTTTGTCAGGTTTTGACCATGATCAGTTGACTTTGCAGCAGTTGCTGTACATTCTGATTTTGTTGTTGAGAATATTTCTCTTCTAAGATATTAATGCTCCTTTCTAGTTCACCTAAAAAGCTTGATATGTTGTTTAACTGTTGTGTCATTTGTTTGAACAATTTCAATGTTTACCCATTCCAGAAAAACAGCTCTTAAATGATAATATTTTAGCATTTACTTTTTTCAACTAACATTTTGTGTACCGGAAACTATGGAAAATATGAATAAAGATATATATATATATTTTTTAATTATTACAAATAGATATTTTTTATGGATCAAACAATGATAGAAAATTATTTAATTAATATAAGTTATTTCTTGAAATATTATTTCACAATAGTACAACTGATATTAAATTTAACATTGTGAATATCCAATATTTTTGAAAAAAATATGTAAATGGTAATCTCGATTTCTTTACAAGTACTAAACAATTTAGCTAATGCTATGTTTATGTTATACTTGTAAGTAATATTAGACAAATCATAAACATACAGTGGTGTGATAATATAGTTATTGTAGATTCACACTAATAGCTAGACAGTGCAAGATGCCTTCTAAAGAACATTACTGAAATGTCAAAGATGTGAATGTCGCAACGTTACTATAAAAGGATTTGACATAGAAGCACACCAGACTGAACAAACAGAATGGATGATAATATGCTTGAATGATTGTTGCCAAACAAAGGTTTAACATGACAATGATCTACAAACTAAGTTTACTAAAGAAAAAGATTGATACTCAAACCTTGGTATGGATGATTCATGGAGTTATATACAAGATCACATCTCTCAGATGTAAAGTGGCATACATAGGAAGGCTAATAAACTGCATATAATTATTTGGACATTGAACTTTGACTGTTTCTATGCATAATATGAAAACATCAAAGCATGGAGATTTATCAAGAATTCTGTTAATAACGCAAGCAAAGACAAAGAAAATGATGTACTTCAAAAGCAAGTCATCTGACATATAATTTCCTGATTGAGGCATATGAACATCTGTTTTTACTCTAGCTTATTGGTGATCATTATTGGTGAACAATCTGCTGGTATATTAACACACCACTGTCTTCCTTTAAGCAGCTGGCTATTAGTAAGTCAATTACATTTATCTGTTGATAACACTGCCTATTTGGTCAATAGTATTGAGAAACCACATTCTATTTATTATAAAATTTGAGCAAAATAATAATTATGATATACATAGTATATAATTACTGGAAAGAGCCTTTTGCGAATGAAGATAAGCAAAGTTGTTTCATAATTTCTAAAATGTTGAAATATCCACAAATTTAATTTGTAACACATATTTGCTTTATTAATTATAGCCTTTATTGATAGTAAATAAAAAGTCAGATTGATTGTCACTGATGTTTTATGTGCCTCTTTGTTTTAAATAGATTTAAAAAATTACCACTTATTAGTAGATATGGCTGAACTATCCAAGGTAAGAAACAATTTTTACTAGTTATCAAAATAATTCATTGAAATTGTGCATTCCATCAGTGTTCTATATTTCAAATCTATTTCAAGGTGAGCAGATTGATGTCAATAATTTGTTTTATTAAAAGATCATGAGGTATGACTGAATTCACTTAAAATTCTGCTAACAATTTATACCTGAAGACAATTTTTGATTCTTCTCAAGCATGCTGGTAAGGACTTTCATCAAACATTGTAGTGGTTACTGCATGACTTCAATTGTGAATGTAGAGAATAGCACTAAATAAACCTCTAGCCTAGGCTCTACTAGTAGACTTAGTTGTTTCTTAGATGTAGCCCATATACTGATGCTGTCATATTAGCTTTAGGCATAGTTTTTAGAATAGTGATCAAGTTCTCATCAGGTGGTGGTGTTCATAGGATGGTGATCAAGTTCTCATCAAACGGTGTTGTTGACAGGATAGTGATCAAGTTCTCATAAGGCAGTGTTGCTGATAGGATAGTGATCAAGTTCTCATAAGGCGGTGGTGTTCATAAGATAGTAAAACATCAAGTTCTCAGTTGGTGGTGATGTGCAACTAGTTGTCATCAGGTATACTGGTCTGGAGCTTTTTTTTGAAATATGTATCTTTTGTGTTTTTTTTTAATATCATTGTATACTTGCAGCTAGTTGTCATCAGGTGGTATCATATACTGGACAGTGTGTACTTGCAGCTAGTTGTCATCAGGTGGTATCATATACTGGGCAGTGTGTACTTGCAGCTAGTTGTCATCAGGTGGTATCATATACTGGACAGTGTATACTTGCAGCTAGTTGTCATCAGGTGGTATATACTGGGCAGTGTGTACTTGCAGCTAGTTGTCATCAGGTGGTATCATATACTGGACAGTGTGTACTTGCAGCTAGTTGTCATCAGGTGGTATCATATACTGGGCAGTGTGTACTTGCAGCTAGTTGTCATCAGGTGGTATCATATACTGGACAGTGTGTACTTGCAGCTAGTTGTCATCAGGTGGTATCATATACTGGACAGTGTATACTTGCAGCTAGTTGTCATCAGGTGGTATCATATACTGGGCAGTGTGTACTTGCAGCTAGTTGTCATCAGGTGGTATCATATACTGGACAGTGTGTACTTGCAGCTAGTTGTCATCAGGTGGTATCATATACTGGGCAGTGTGTACTTGCAGCTAGTTGTCATCAGGTGGTATCATATACTGGGCAGTGTGTACTTGCAGCTAGTTGTCATCAGGTGGTATCATATACTGGGCAGTGTGTACTTGCAGCTAGTTGTCATCAGGTGGTATCATATACTGGACAGTGTGTACTTGCAGCTAGTTGTCATCAGGTGGTATCATATACTGGACAGTGTGTACTTGCAGCTAGTTGTCATCAGGTGGTATCATATACTGGGCAGTGTGTACTTGCAGCTAGTTGTCATCAGGTGGTATCATATACTGGGCAGTGTGTACTTGCAGCTAGTTGTCATCAGGTGGTATCATATACTGGACAGTGTGTACTTGCAGCTAGTTGTCATCAGGTGGTATCATATACTGGACAGTGTGTACTTGCAGCTAGTTGTCATCAGGTGGTATCATATACTGGGCAGTGTGTACTTGCAGCTAGTTGTCATCAGGTGGTATCATATACTGGACAGTGTGTACTTGCAGCTAGTTGTCATCAGGTGGTATCATATACTGGGCAGTGTGTACTTGCAGCTAGTTGTCATCAGGTGGTATCATATACTGGACAGTGTGTACTTGCAGCTAGTTGTCATCAGGTGGTTGGGACAGTTAATAATAAGTGTTGATTGCATGTATTTGACAGGTCTTGTTTTTAATCCTGCAGGGTAACATGCCACCCTCCTCACCAGTATACACTGGTGGGGGAGCCGGTTTAGACGCCGACCACTCGTCTGTGATACAGGTAGTACTAGGTTACACTCTTACCAGTAGCAGAGTTCCTGGAACTCTGACCTGACTCACCAGTCAGCAATCACAGAAGTTTCTTCAGGTCTTTGTGTACTTTATTGTCAGAAACACTTGTTGATATTAACTGCATAATATGACTGCTACAAATTTCACAACTATCTTCCTCAGCATTTACTTTTTTCAAACCACAATAACAAAAACTTGAAGTTTCAACACGCTTTGGAATGAATTGATTGCCAGAAGTCTTGCTCCGTTTGAACCAGTTTTCAGGCTTTTGCTCTCTTAGCCAAACATTACTAACAAACTCATGCTTGAAGACACTTAACCATTTTGCGCTTTTGCTATAGGATGGGGTGTATTCCATGTATTTTTTCAGCTTAATATGTTTGGCTTCTCTGCCTTGCATCGTATTTAGGCCTAATCCAAAACCCAGACTATTAAATAGCTGTTGGTTGTGATAAGGAATAACATACCCCACAGTCCAAACTGTGGGAGTAACCCTTCCAACAAACATTGACCAAGCATTGAAGAACTCTAGACATAGAACCTTGAGTCTTTCTGCATCATTAATTTTCATATCCACCCTACTGAAAATGGAAGCACTATCTCTTAGCTTTAGTGCAATAAATGACAAGGCATGTAGTTGCAGATGTTTTGGTTTTTCAGTTGCAAATGATAAAGCCACCTTAATTAAGTCTTGGAATCCCCACGCACAGAGCTTTGTTTCTTTCCCAGTGAAGCGATAAGTAAAAGGTTGTTTCTTCTTTCGTCCATCTGAAAACCATTGACAGAGCCTTTTGTGGAGCCGACCACACTTCAACACTTCTTTCAGAACAAGCATAAACTTACAAAAGACACTTTGATATGGAAGGTCACTTACTGCAGAGCAGTTACTCAATGCCACTTCAGGAATTAGGCTTATGACAATAGTTAAAAGGATTGAAAACCATTGTTGCCATGCATTGTTGCAGTTGTGGAGGGGTTCTGCTTTACAACAGTCCACATATTTACCTAGAGGAGGGTGAAATTCCTGTCTTGATTTGCACTTCGAAATGAATTGGGTCAACTTTGTTCTGTTTTTCAGGTCATTAGGAGAAAGCTTCTTTTTGAATTGACTTACTTGCTTTGCCACAGCTTCTCTCTGTTCCAAAGTCCAAGGCTGCCAGGTTGTTGTCTTATCTGGCCCAATGCTACCATTCCTGGTGTCCATGTTGTTTTTGTTGACATTGGCAAATGTTGATGGGTATGTTGCGGCATTATTTAGCTCTCCACACATAGTAGCCATCCATTTCATGTCACTTGGTATAAGTTGGAATTTATACCTACATACGTTCCTTGTGCCATTGACTTCAACTTCATGGGTCTTACTTTCTATGGATTTCATTTCCTGAACTAGCTGCTTGGTATACACTATCAGTAAAAGATTATCTTCTGAACAACTAGCACCCATTAAAAGGTGGTTTTCATCACAGCTACTCACTTTCTTAAGCAAGTTGAGAAAGCTAACTAGATAGGCAGTAGCACATTCATCTCTGCCAAACGGTGCTGCATCAGCTCCAATTGTTACTAAGAACTCATTAACTTTGTTATTAAACCAGTGTAAAATTGGTTTTTGGTTGTGAACTGAAAGGTAGTACTTAGTAAGCCTTAAAAGAAAGGGTTCAAGAGGCCTGTAAATTCCAGGAACAGGAGGCAAGCTGTGAGTTGCAGCTAATTCTTCTAGTTTGTGTAAATCCCCAATTGGGATATTGTTGTTAATAAAAGACATGAGAGCTTTATAGGGAAGTATTTTTGGTATTTCAACACCTTTGAACAGAGAAATGTTTCCAGAGTTTCTTATGCTGTGGTACTTTCGTTTGCTAATGAGTCCCCCATTATACAACACTTCCAGACTCCTTAACTTGTTGTCAATACTATTATTTAGGGAGGTCATCTTGTCTTTGACAACTTGGGGTATCACTTTTGTCATGCATACTTCTGAGTTAGAGATTAACTGTGCCATCTCTGAAACGGAGCTATTGTTCACAAGAGTCACCCACATCCCATTATTTACACAACTTTTCTCATCTTTTTCAGAGGTTGAACAGTGAATCGTTTTTAAACAATCGATGGTTTTTCTGCGCCGCCTTCTAGTTTGCCTATTAGAGAGGTTTAATTGATCACTATTCTCTACAGATACAGCACTAGAGGTGGAGGGGGCTTTTTTCTTAGTGGGCTGATTTAGTTCCTCACTACATCTTTCTTCTGCTAGCTGCAAAAACAATTTTCTCTGGTCTAAAATTTTGTTTTTTATATTACATTCCAGCCAAAGTCAGGTTATAAAACAAAAAAATGAAACATAAAATTCCAGTCGGGCAAAACTGCAAGGAACTGGTTAAAAAAAGTTTAATGCAATTTAAAATTCCAGTCGGGCAAAACTGCAAGGGACTGAAAATACTGCTGACAAAAATTCCAGTCGGCCAAAAATAGCAAAGGACTGGTTATCTGAAAAGTTACTTAGTAAAATTCCAGTCGGGCAAAATTGCAAGGGACTGCAGTGACACATTTTTTGTACCTTTCTTTTCCTGTTTCTAATTTTCTCAGACAGTGCTTTGACTTGTTTGTTAATACTGTCAAGCTCTAATTTTTTTGCAGCAGCCTCCTCTACAATTTCAGTCCTCCTTTTTTTAAACGTCTTGGCAAATTGCCCTATTGGAAATCTCTTACGACGAGGCATTTTACTAGAAATAAAATGAATGATAATTGAGTTTTCTTTATAAAAGTAATAGAGAGGGAATGAAATCAATTTATCTGTAAAACATGATTTGCTAAAATATAGAGTGCTTAGTGTATATCTGTGAAATAAAAACTAAGTAGTTATTAACTAACAGTTGCTATTCAGTTACTATTTGTCAATTATCACTCAACTGGAACAGTCTAAATGACCATAGAAATATATATATATTATTGTTACTTAAGACTGTTGTTCCAGTTGAGTGATAGTGACTAAAAGTAACTGAACAGAAAATGTAAGACAAAAACTGTTTCATTTCAAGGGCATGTGTTAAGCACTCTATAGATAGTACATAATTAATAGAGTGGACTAAAAGTGTGCAACATATAAATACACTAAAAAGTGCTACTTTATGCTAATTCTATTGTTTTCTTTAATTAGTGCTATTTACTACTAAATAGTGACAACTGTTGCACACATTTAGTGTTTACACTCTAGTGCTAATAACAAAACAATTGAATTTACATAAAATTGTAATTTTACTATTTCATATTACTGAAGTTTCACAGATTAAACATGGACTCTATGTAATTAAAACTAAACAAAACCATGACATGTCAAATTTCTCTGTTTATTTATCTCAAACCATAATTTATTTCAATTTGTATAAATTCCCTTAACATCAATATAATTCATTAATTTTGTCAATCTGAGTATATAATAATTGTCTTTCACTCTTTGTTAAAAAATTATTTGAAAGGAAGCAAGCAATTTCTTTTTGATTAAAACATTCAAGTTTTATAGTGCAGTTATGACAGCTTTTTGTGTTTTTCTAAACAAATAATATGTTAAGTGAATTAATGACACAACCAACTTCAAAATGAAGATTTTATAGAGATATACATTCAATAAATTTGTTAAAATTAAGCCAAAGATACTTGCAATGTAAACATTTATGTCCCTTGAAAATACATTTCTGTAAAGCTACAAAATATTTTGCAGGGATACCGCATTTTATTTCACATTGATATTAATTAAAACTTATTTTATAATCTTGTACAAGACAGTGTCTTTTCATGATCATGACACAGGTTGATTAGAAATCATATTTACGCGCGCTTGTTTTGTCATAAACAGCTGATTTTTTCCCACAACAAATAGATAAAATGAACAATTTCAACCAGTTTTAATGCAAATAATTCGCTTTTAATAGAAATAAAACTGTTATGTCATATATTTACATTGTTTGACATCGCAGAAATCGATCAATCTCGATCGACAAAGATATCCATCACTTGATCAACAATTCTGGAATAGAAGAGAAGCAAAGCTACAGATTAGGGCAAGTCAAACATCTACAGCTTATGAACAGAACCTCAATAGTTCGGTTGGTTCAAAAAATATTTTTTGATATCAAAGGAGAGTTTTTCACACATCACAAGATTGAACAAGTCTTTGACAACAATCGTATCGTTTCGGATTTTTCAATTTCTTTTTTATTTGAATATAAACCGACAATAAAAATATGTACTTATTTTACCTTTTAGCGACTCCATGTTCTTCAAACAGCCATTTATAGTTCCACAAATTAAATCGCACGAAAAAAAACCTTGCGACCAAACACAACAACCAACTAGAACCATCCACAAAGCTGCTATTTTCGGCCCTTGGTCGTATCTGTCGTAACTCAGTCGGCTCTAACGATTGTATTATGACGGCACTCTTCGGTCCCGAACTTATTTACATCTACCCATGATACCCCGCGCGCTCAAAAGACGCCATCTTGGACAGAAAAACATGGCCGCGAAAAGGGGAGGTCTGGCCCCGGCGTGATGAGAACAGTATGTTTTTGCACTCGTTTACTGTAGAGTTGGCACCTTTTGATTGTCGACAAAAGCATGATGAATCGCTTGAAGCGTGCGAAAATTTCGACCATAGTTTACGACAGTAAAGGTCGTAAGAGAAGGAAATTTACTGTTTTAAAAAGAGTTGATAATAGAAATGTTAATGGACAAGGGAACAGAAGCCAAGAATTTACAGTTCCTTCACAGTCACAGAATGAGAGGTTCGATTCGGCTGCCGACGCGCCGATATGCCATGTGCGTAATCCACCAAAAGACGTCTTTCGCAAAAGCAATCGCTTTGTGAACTGGCAAAAGGTCAGCGAGCAGCTCCACGTGTCATTTGCTGATAACTGTACGATGAAAATTAACGCAAAGTGCGTTAATTGTGCTGAACACAATCGCGAAACTTTGGCGATCATTCGCTGTTTCGAGTGTGGGCCAAACCAACTCTTTTGTATGGAGTGTGCCAAGACGATCCATGATAAAAGGAATCAATTTCATGTAATGGATATATGGCAGGTAAGTCTTTTTAAAGAACAATGAAATTGTATTGTAAACGCTGGATTATTCCTGTAAGTGTTGTAATAACTTTTGTGCGTTGTTTTTCTGCTCCATTGCTCTCACTTTTTTGCGCACAATGAATAACACGGCTTTATTCATAATAAGCTTATTGTTTAATTTTGTCTTAACCTATTCTTTCTTAATAGGAAAATACGTTCATACCATTATATCCAGATCATGGAGTTCTAAGTTATGGTCATGAATGCCCAACGAAGATTAAAAAGCCGTTTACCATTGTTGATTTTTACGGTAAGAATTTAATCCGTACGTGCTCTGATAAAAACGACAATTTGTGAATGGGAATGTCGTTTGTTCAAAAATTGTTTGTATCATACGTGTTTAAAGCTTTCATGCAAATCATGATAGAGGAGATTACTAATAGTTACTGTACACGAGTTAATACTCTATGTTTACTAGCTGCTACTAACAGTAAAGCAGCGCTGCATTATTATAGTCATTGAATTATCGTTTTATTAACCTGTTTAGAATCAACACGTTACTTGGACGAAGTACTAACGTCCGTAACGTCAGTATCTTCACATCAGTAACCATACGGTGCTATAAAAAATACAACTGTACATTTCATTAGAAACACCGACGCAGTACGCACTAGTTATACTAGTATACTTCCATTGGTTTACTTCTATTAGTTAGAGATTAAAAGGATTTCAATTTTTATATTGTATTATTTCTAGGTCGACAACATGTGAAATTTGTTGAAGTCTGCAGTTGTGAAAGTCATGCTGCCACTTTAGTTCGTCTGAACCTTTGGCCAGGTTCACCTGATAAACCTACGGTTGCCTTCCACATGGAACTAATGCGATTTTGTGAAAAAAATTTCCTTCAATGTCAAGTCTCATTATATGATTTTGTAGAGGTTCTAAAGGCTTTACGCTCTCCTCTTCATCCAACTTTTGTAAGTCAATTATATCATATAACTTTTCTATTGGTAACAATTATTTATACTATTATTTATATTGATAACTCTGACAATATCAATCATCTTTTGTGTTCCTGTAATGCTTGCTTGTTCAATCATGTAGACCTGTTCAATCAACAATTTTATTGGTCATCCATTGCTAACAGTCAATCAAAATTAATCTTAAGACAGATGTCAATAATTAATTTGTTTAATTTCCATTCAACAATCGACCCTCATCAATTGGATATGTCTGGTACCAATAATAAAAACAATTATGCTACACATTTTTCATGTAGGTTTTTGTAATGCCACTGATCTATTGTTATCTTATGGTTACAGGTTTCATCTGTATATAATATATTGAACTCTGGGTGCTTTGAAGAGTTTAGGTAAGAACAATGGAAACATGAATTTGTTGCACCTCTGTAATTGATATTGTACATGTGTTAAGTTATTAGGAATCCAAGTACCCGATGCAAGATGTATACAAAGACCTGTTTTTCAGATTTAACATTTATTCCCATCAATGTATATCATTACAGCTAATTATTTGTTATTGTGGCTGTATGATATAAGCAATACCCTAGATTAATATTCACATGCACAAACATATCAATGCAATAAAAATAATAAAAGATTATGTTATTGCCATAATAATACAAAGGTATAGAGAGTGTATATACCACACTGTGGTTTAATTTGCAACAAAATAAATATTGTTTATTCAAATGAGTTACTATATCGGTTCTTTTTTATAGGCAGTTTCAATACCAGTGTGAGTTCCTTGCACAAAAATGCCCAGATCTAGATGACGGATCAAAATGTCCATTGTGTCCAGAGGTAATTACGTGGAATACTGTACAATGTGGCCAACAGAAGTTTAATTGACAGATTTTCTTAAACAAATGTCATGATATTTGTAGGATAATGGTACCTTGATAGAATGCATGGATGCGTGCATGGGACTAGCTCGCAAGATAAGAAAAGGAAGCCAGCAAACAGGGCAAATGAGACACACTTCACTGTTTTTCAGTGACCAAGAAGGAGTGGACTCATTTGTAGATAATTATACTTCACACGAGCCCAAGGACATTGAAAAGGTTGGAATATTTAAAACTTTTCTCTTTATTATATTTGATATTTCAATCTTGTAAACATTTCGGATCCTTTGTTTTGTCTCAATTAAATTGTATCTGAGCACTTCCTAAACAGGGATACATGCAGGATTTTTAGTAGTTAACTGTGCAGCTATAATTGGCTAACAATGTAAATACAGAGTAGGTTGTCAGTAAACAATAAAAAAATTATATTGAAATTTTAGCTATTCTTAGGGAATTGGTAGGTGCTAGACATGGTTATTATTTTTTTAGGCAATCAAAACAACAATCAGTAATTAAATTGCTTTTATTTACAGGACTGCAACAGATTCCATGCAGGAGAGGTGCTAACATCCATGAGATCAAAGGGAAAGAACAAACTCTTTGATGAGAAAGGGGTATTTGGTAGAGTATGCCGCCATGACTATCCCAAAGGATTTCTCAATCTAAAATATGGTGAAAGGTCTGTCCTAAAAACATGTAGCATAGGGTTAACAAGAAAACACACAATACCCTTAACTCCCAGGCTCAAATTTAAGCAAATAACACATTGTTAACCAATGTTTATTTTCTTATTGTATTTTATTCATAACTGTAGAAATCTCTTTGAATGAGCAAATAAACGTACTAACTTACATACTTTTTTGTTCTCACCACATTCTAACATCAATTATATGCACAAAACTTGATGCACCTCATAAATTATATAAATTAATGTACAGAAAAAAATTAACAGACAAATGAATAAAAATGAGCAAAGGATTATATGACTGAGTGGGGATTAAAACTAAGTTTTGTCCTATATATATTATTGAAAGTTATTAATTCATGATGATAAAAAATGTTTTTGCATGATGTATTGTGTGCTGCTGTAACATACTAAACAATAAATATCTTCTTGTACTTCAGAATCTCCTACTCAGTTTATGAGTTAAAGAAACTGAAGAGCCTGGCAGCTGGAAAAAATTTGTCTGTTGTCGTAATGTATGATATAGCCTGCATTTTAGACAAACATCTGCAGGTAATAAATAGGTTTATTAAATACCAACTTATACAAGAAATACTTTGGGAGGGGGGTTGTGGATACTCTATCCTTCCTCACATTATATAATGATTTTAAATGTTTTCATTTCAATATGTTATACTGTAATTTCTTTCAATTGCCTAATACATTTTTATCCATCACAGGTAGTATGCTTAGGTTGTTCATGCTATTATACAATACATTCTACCATAAAAAGAAGTAGGTTTGATAGATGTCTGCAACATCTACCAGCCATAATGCAGTGCTTTATAGACCTAATACTGAGAAATCTGTTATATATTCTAGTATTGATTTCTTTGCAAATATTCTTATTATGAAGAATATAATATAATATTTTATTTTGTTGATACTGTAGGGTTCTAACCAAAATAGTCTGCTGGATAATGTTGGATTGGCTATTCCAATTTTCCATTGCTATGGTCATAAAGCTTCTTGCCAGGTGTAGTAAACATGTAATTTCTAATTATTACACAATAATCATGATTTATAGTCCATGCATGCATGCATGCACTTTTGTAAGTAAAATCAGCTGTCAACTTATGATGAATAAAAATAATATTACTGTTATATGATGGGGTGATGAGATTCACTTCATATGTTATCATATGTTGTTTGTTTATTGAATCATTTATTCAATCATATTTTATTAATTCATTTCTTAATTTATTTGCACAGATGTGAAATCTACATTATGTTAAAATTGTGAACTGTTTTAATTAATACTAGGTAAAGTACAGCCCAAGAAGGTTACAAGGAGTTGGTCTCACTGATGGTGAAGGAGTAGAAAGGTTGTGGTCCTTCTTGAGAGACTTTTCCAGAATGACAAAAGAGATGTCTGCTGATAAGAGAACAGATGTTCTAACAGATGCACTTCTTTACTATGGCAAAATGCTGAGAGGGAAATTTGGTAATAGAATAAGTTATTGTTATTTGATTGTCATATGGTTATATGATCAGCATCACAAATATTCTGTTACTATGTAAAGCTCTTGAATCCATTGAAACAATAATTAAACAATGTAGCTTACTTAGAGTGTTTTCATGTTTTACTATAGGTGCCTCACTAAAAAGGAAACTAACCAGAGCAGAGGTGCTTCTAAAAGACACAGAGGATAAGATAGAAGAGATTGTGAAATCATTTCCAGGTGTGTTGATAACAAACTGTATTGTCTTGTAAATAAAAAATAATGAGGGACTTGCATTCAAGGAACAGATTTTAATAAGCGCTGTACTTCATTTAATCTATAGTTCCTTTTGACGTTGAACAAGTAAAGAAGTGGCAGTCAGAAGAGTTAGATACCATATCACCAAGAGAAAAAGGTATCTTTTTATTAAGCTAGATTTAATTTAGTATTATCAATAAATGCATGCACATTGTAAGGTGCATGCAGCACAACTTTCAACTGATTTCATAACCTTTATATGAATATGTCTTACAGTCTGACTGTGTCATTTTATACTGTATTTGCAATACATTTTGTCACTGTTTTTGTGTGTATAGAATACTTTGTGATGTACACATGCATGCATACATAATGTAATAAAAATAATGATTATGATATTGTAACAATAATACAGTGTGCAACAATCTATCAAGAGTATTATGCTCAATTCATATAGTTTACATAAATAATCTTTGTCTACTTTTCAGAAGAAAAACTCAATGTTTACAATGTAGCTCTACTGGTAGATAATTGCATGGTTGAATCACTTCAGCGACTCACTGGTCACACTTTTGGACATTGAAAAATGATAATATATTGATTATTGTAGAGTCTAGAAAAATGTTTCAATTAACACATCTTTTTATTTAGTTCTAGAACTGAACTGGAAAGAAAATTATGTTGAGCTTTTGTTACAAAACAAAAACATAAGGTCAGTTAATTCTTTTTGACTTTCCCATGTGTTGCTTTAAATACAGTGCTGTACAAGTTATATATAATTTCCTGTTGATTTTACAACCCCACCAAGCATAAAATATTGAGATATAAACTTGTATACATAATTATTGAAAAATGAAGGTACGTTACTAACAAATCATTATTTGTTAATGGTTATCTATATTTTTAGTGCCAGTGTTGTTTATGCTACATCAGAGGACCCTGAAAACCTAGAAAATCTACAAAAAAAGAAAGCAAGGTATGGATCACATTAAGCTTAATTTACTTTATTTGTTACTTACTTATTTACTTACTTACTTATATTTATTTAATTGATTATTTTTCATTCAATTTTTTTTGTGATGATGTATAATTGATAAATAAATTAATATTTACATTTCAGAAATGAGAAAGCACTGGTAGCCATGGAGAAGAAGCAGAAAATTAATTGTAGATGGAAAGAAGAAGATTTAACCTTTCAAACTGTAAAACTACAGTTGCTGGAAAAGAAAAAGGAAAGTTTAAAGCTCAAAATGCAAAGAATGGCATCTGAACGATTATTTCTCCTAGAAATGAAGAAAAAGTATGCAGGTAATCAAACTCAAATTTCCACTAAAGAATGTAGTCTGTTTGTATCACCCATAACACTGTGTTTTGGCAATTTTACATTATTTTGAAGTAATTCCAGTTGTCCTGGGTTTGCTTCACACTCAATTGTCACAAGATAGGATTGTACTTGTTGCAAGGAGTGTTGGTCTAGATCTGCACAAAATTTCCTCACTATACTTTGAAAATAGATTACTGCGGTTCATCTCCAAATAAGTAGGGATTGTTTAATATGTTAATCTTTCATGTTGATGTATTTCAAGGTTTTCTTTCAGTCCAAGACCTCGGTACTCCGAGAAGTGAATGAATTGATTTCACATGATTTTCTTAGTTTTTATATCTGTAAATTGTTAGAAATTTCCAGAAAATCTTCCAAACAACAGTCCTGGCTTACAAAAAGGACATGCATGAATTACAACTTGAACTGATTAAAAAACAAAAACAAATCTGTTAATAAAGTGTATTCAAAATTTATATATTTGCAGATGGACAAGCCATTGCCATAAAGTTGTCTAAACAGATCAGCCGTGTTTCAGACCAATTAAAGAAAGCCATGGAAAGCTACAGTAGTTGGGGTGAATGCCTCACATTTGAGAAAGCTAAAGATCCCTGTGACCACTTGTATAGTTCATGTTCTACTCAAGTGATTACTACTAGTGATACTGCAATACCTCAGTCCACCAAAAAAAAGATGGTAGACCTTATGTGTTTGAAGGAAAGATGTCAAGAGGAGGTTGATCTAGTAAAGAAAGAGATGATTCAGCTGCTATCTTTCCATTTAGATCAAATAAATGCTATTGATAGGTATACTGAAACATTATGTGGGGCAGGTTCTGATAGAGGCCTAAAATCTGTTTTGTATGCAAAGAAACTGGCTTTGCAGTCTTGTGGTTCCCATTTGCAGGAAATGTGGAAAAATCTCAAAGTGTCCCCATACAACTGGGAAACAGTAACAACCTGGATGACAAGCAGTACTGTTCCACTTCCTAGTTGTACAGATGAAATTGATGATAATCAATCAGACAGTGATGAGGATCAGTACAGTGATAATGATGAGGAGCTTATTAATAGTGATGATGATGAATAAGAAACTAAGTGTTATTACTATTATTACTTTTACTTAAGAAAACTGTGATGAATCAATCTTAAAGTACTTGCATAGTTACTGATTGAGTGCTATAGTAAATAATTAAGTCTTGTGAAGACATGTATTTAAAGCTAGAGGCTGAAATGGTAGTGAGACTTTGTATACTTGTAAAACAAATTAACTCTTCGTATTTATAGACTTGCTAATACAACATCGTAAATGTGTCTGTGTTGTTGTTGTTGTTGTTTTTTTTTGTTTTTTTTGTAGTTGTTTTTTTTTTTTGGGGGGGGGGTCTGTTTGTTGTGTTCTTTGTTGTATGGTGTATTATTTTGAAACTTCCTGGTTTTACAGTGTTATGGAATTCAAACTGATTATAATAATTTACACAACAAATACTTATAGAAATATATAAGATAGCATAGTTAGAAAAATAATGGAAGAGAATGTACTTATTGCGAGAGTCAAAGTGAAAAAGAAAAATAAACAATATTACAACTTGCTTTTGTATCTCCAAATTATTACATTGATTACATTGCCTGCTGGGTGAACGCTTTCCATGATTGTATTTTCATTTGAAATTTAAAGCTTTTGGATAGGATCATGGTATTGTTCAGAGTTTATATATTTTAAATAAACGAATCTGTGTGCCAAATCGTTCATGCTCAATGGAATAAATTTGAAAGAACGTAGTTAAGCTGTTGGGTTTTTGCGTTATGGGGGTGCATGTGGAATATGTTGTGAAAAATAGTACGTCTAGTAAGCTTATTTAATTAACAAAAAGAAGAGGCTTTGCATTTAGTAATGAAAGAAGTGATGGGAAAAAGCCTCTTCTATTTGTTTTATTCTATTCAGAACTATAGAGCCTGGTCTCAAAACCTTCCAACTTTTTCAATTTTCATTATCACATGGGCAAAAAAAAAAAAAAATGAGTATGAGTTGAAAAACCAGTATGCTACAAACAGCTTTTCTTTCACAATTACCTAATTTTAGACTCAAACACTGTTCCAAAGCATTTATCTGAATGTTTAAGACTCCATGGTACTGAATTTAACTTTTCTGTTGACACTGACCCAGCCCCGCCCCTCCCATTTCAAAAAAGGGGATATTGCCGACAATGATAAAAATGAACTTGAATGATGTCAAACTTATATTTTCTGAAAGCTATGACTTTGCTGAACTCATTGCTGGTTGTTGCAAGTTTTTTGGTGGAATATTTCTAAAATTATCCAACTTTTTCAATTTTTCATTATCACATGGGCAAAATATGAGTACGAGTTGAAAAACCAGTATGCTACAAACAGCTTTTCTTTCACAATTACCTAATTTTAGACCCAAACACTGTTCCAAAGCATTTATCTGAATGTTTAAGACTCCATGGTACAGAATTTAACTTTTTTGTTGACACTGACCCAGCCCCGCCCCTCCCATTTCAAAAAAGGGGATATTGCCGACAATGATAAAAATGAACTTGAATGATGTCAAACTTATATTTTCTGAAAGCTATGACTTTGCTGAACTCATTGCTGGTTGTTGCAAGTTTTTTGGTCGAATATTTCTAAAATTATCCAACTTTTTCAATTTTTCATTATCACATGGGCAAAATATGAGTACGAGTTGAAAAACCAGTATGCTACAAACAGCTTTTCTTTCACAATTACCTAATTTTAGACCCAAACACTGTTCCAAAGCATTTATCTGAATGTTTAAGACTCCATGGTACAGAATTTAACTTTTTTGTTGACACTGACCCAGCCCCACCCCTCCCATTTCAAAAAAGGGGATATTGCCGACAATGATAAAAATGAACTTGAATGATGTCAAACTTATATTTTCTGAAAGCTATGACTTTGCTGAACTCATTGCTGGTTGTTGCAAGTTTTTTGGTGGAATATTTCTAAAATTATCCAACTTTTTCAATTTTTCATTATCACATGGGCAGAAAAAAATGAGTACGAGTTGAATAACCAGTATGCTATAAATATTAATTTTGCACTAAATTCACACCAAGTGTTTTTTGGACAGTTGCATTTTTGACAACAATGGACTATGATGGAATGTGCATGGTGTGTTTCAATGATTCAAAAAAAAAAAAAAAAAAAAAAAAAAAGAGTGAGGATCCTGAACATTGTTTGTGTGTGCAAAGTTGCAAAGGAATTTGGAAATTAAATTTTCGTCTTTAAAGGGTCATATTACTTGTCAGGGGTGCCTGTGGAGAGAGATAGATGAATATAATTCACAGTGTTTAATTTCAGAAGAGGGCACTCAGAACAAGACAGGGCTGAATATTGACTGATGATGGATTTTGGGGTACTTATGATTTGAATACAGTTGGTTTAAATGTATTTTCAGTATTTAGCACGTGTTCTGTCAATGGACACTGTTTGATTGCCAGGTTCCTGTTTAGGGACTGTTCATTAAATATGCTTCTTGGTGGGCAGGAGCAAAATTTGGCTACAGAAATTAACTAGTCAACAAAGCATGAGTTTCAAAATACGTCTATACGAAAAGGGGAAAAGGTATCTAAAAGCTGATAGAGACAATAACATTTGAAAAATAACGTTTCCAGTTCCACCAAAGCAATGTTAGATTTTTTTTATAAAATATTTGAGATACAATGCGCGCTCTGATTGGCTGACACGCGTTCTCTATAACTCATTATAAAATATTTGAGATACAACGCGCGCTCTGATTGGCTGAGACGCGTTCTCTATAACACAACAGAGCACGGACCGTTGCCTTGGAAACAGTGGCAAGTTCATATATGCCTCATCGATGGCTTTGGCAAACATTTCCTCGTTGAAAGTTGAGAAAAATATACTTGTTTCGATGGAAAATTTGTCAATATTTGCCTAAAATTTGCAAAACTAAAGCTAGAGAAATACAAAGGAGTTTAGAATCAGATGAAAGTGGATTTTAACGTTTCACTTCGTCAAAAAGCCTAGGATTTGAAACGACATTTTGTGAGAAAAAAACATGTGCTTCCAGGTTCGCTCAAATCGACTGTAATGATTTTCAACCTTATCAAACCTGCAAGTAGAGGACTCAATGGTGATCTGTGATATCGGCTATTTTACAGTATTGAAATGATTTGAAGCTGCCTTTCTGCTAAAAACAATTGGAGTACCTCGATAGCTGAATTACACAAGACTATTTGAGCTGTTCTGTGAACTCAAACTCATCCGTCGATTGATTATGGACGCTAAAACTTCCTTTTCAAATTTATTTGCCTTTCTATACTTCTCTGGTTTAAAGAAGTTTGGAATTTACATTTCTAAGAATGCTTAATAAAGTATTAAAAGGTAAGAAAGTGGTTCATAGTTTCCTTTCAAAAACTTGTTGTCTTGTTTTCCAGTGACTTGTTTGTGACGGCTTTGTAGTTCATGATTGCTTTTAAATTTATTTCAACAACTAGTCAGTTTTACTGCTTCCTGCTTAAACAAAGAATTGATAAATCTTTTGAAAATTTTGATGCTTCAATGAAAGAGAAATTCTCAACTGTACTCGATTTTATATATTTTTTTTATCGAAATTTCACTTAGTTTTATGATAGGACTTACGTTAATGCTTCATTTCTTTCATTTCTCGTGTCCGAATATTTTGTAAAAGGAATAGAAAACTCGGCAGCAGTGCTCTATCGAGTTATAGAGCAGGCGGGAATTTTAAGAGAACGAGAAAAGCTTAGGAGAAGCACGACACGTAGAGCACGCTGCCTCGTTTTCTATTCCTTCGATATTGCAACTAATGATTTTTCTGTCATTATAATATAGGGTCTCTGCAAAGTCAAATCATGAAAGAACGTTGGAAAATGGTATAAAAACCTAATAACGCACTTAAAAAGGGAGCACAGAAATGTAACCTGGAAGGAACACAAGAAACTTCCAATGGTTAACAGGAAATCAGATCCACCCTCAATGAAATATCGCTACACTGAGAATTGGAAGTTCTGTACAAAATCTCTACTTTTGCTTCCGCATCTTAAAAGGGTTCACAAAATACCTTCGAAAGAAATATACCTACAATTATTTGAATCAATGAAAAAGGATGCAGCAGGCAAAACTGATTCACCTAATGCATTCACCAGTCAGGCTGCAAGCAACATGATGGGTCAGTATGTATAGGAAAGGATAATCATCTCCGTTTAAATTTAAAGAGGGAAATTGGCTATCAAGATAAGGTCAATAATGTTTATAATAATCACAATACTAGTGAAAAGTATGCTTTGCAACTCTTGTATTCTATACCATATAGTAAGCTGGACTCATTTAAATGCTTTTATCTTACAAAAAGTCAAAACATGAGGGTGAACGTATGGAAATTGTGTGCGAGAGGTTGTATGATCATCATTTTCTAAAGCCATTGACAAAGACTTGAAGGACATTATCTTGTTGAGGAATAACGTATAGAGGTATTTCAGTCATCCTTCATTTACGTATCCTTATCCCAAATTAATATTGGTTGATCAGCAGAAACCTTTTCCCAAGTCAATTGATTTGTATTGTAGACACCCATGTGTCGAAGCATTGGCTTGTAAAAAATGCAAAGCATTGGGTAAAGGATACCATGTTTGTTGGTACTTCATGGAATGTTCACGTTGTGATTTTAGAAGGAAAAGCTGAATATATAAGTCAATGTACTGGAGATATTATGACAGTATCACCTGGATATATTTTCAACCATAAAACAATTGAAAACAGTATTGTTTACTCTATTATAATTGTTATTATTGCATTCAATGTGTCACTCTTTAGCTTTCTAGAGGAACTAATTCCAGAGTTATTAGTGTGACTTAATTCTCTTCCCAAATTTTCTAGTCACTTTAACAAGCAAATGCTTCAATCTTTTTTTATATAATTAGATATTATGGTACAACTAGCAAATAAGGTTGAATTCATTATCCATTTTGTTTCAAACAAAAGTGGAAATGCAATATGCACAGCCATGAACAAATAAAAAAAAGGAAGTATGATGCTCTTGGTCTAACACCTAGTATGAACATGATATTAGAATGGATGGTTTTGATATTATGCAATGTTGTCATACAATAATAACCGCAAGTTAAACTGACTTTAAATACAATAATAGCCTTTGTTTATGTCCATTTTACCTTGTTCAATGCCTATAATTCTTTGCATTTAAACATTAGATTATTAAGGATTGTTTTAATGTAATTGGCTGATTTTGCAATTCTCAAAAACTACCATCAACAGACTACCATCACACTGTCAACAGACTACCATCACACTGTCAACAACCTACCATCACACTGTCAACAGACTACCATCACACTGTCAACAGACTACCATCACACTGTCAACAGACTACCATCATACTGTCAACAGACTACCATCACACTGTCAACAGACTACCATCACACTGTCAACAGACTACCATCACACTGTCAACAGACTACCATCACACTGTCAACAGACTACCATCACACTGTCAACAGACTACCATCACACTGTCAACAGACTACCATCATACTGTCAACAGACTACCATCACACTGTCAACAGACTACCATCATACTGTCAATAGACTATCATCATACTGTCAACAGACTACCATCACACTGTCAACAGACTACCATCACACTGTCAACAGACTACCATCACACTGTCAACAGACTACCATCATACTGTCAATAGACTATCATCATACTGTCAACAGACTACCATCACACTGTCAACAGACTACCATCATACTGTCAACAGACTACCATCACACTGTCAACAGACTACCATCACACTGTCAACAACCTACCATCACACTGTCAACAGACTACCATCACACTGTCAACAGACTACCATCACACTGTCAACAGACTACCATCACACTGTCAACAGACTACCATCATACTGTCAATAGACTATCATCATACTGTCAATAGACTATCATCACTGCCAACAGACTATCAAATTAATATATACTTATACTTGTGACATTAAGGTTAATGTTACCATTCACAAAAAAAAAATTAATCAGATTATCGCAATTGCTGTGAATAGTCAACTTACACATAGTCAAAGTGAAATTTAAATAAGAATGGAATTCACAAAATTTGATCATAATTATCAAAAAAGAGAAATTACAATGCACTGTTGTTTTGGAGCTGGTCAGTCCTTAGAGAGGACTAACGAAGGATTAATGTCCAAAATGTCAGTAATTTTTAACTTAAAACAAATTACATTATTTTGGGCTTGAAGCTGGGTTACAGTAACCTTAATGTTGCTTTACATTATTAACTGCAGTGCATGCCAAATAAATGTTAACAAATCTGAAGTATTGAACGAATAATAATAGATTTTAGAACCAAACTTCAGTGAATCCGTAACTAGATACCTAAGCGATTTGTTTCACACTTATTCAACATGCACTCTTTTACAGCATATCTAAATGAACCCATGGTAAGTAAAAATAGAGAGGACAGCATCTTTCATACTTTTTGGAAGTTTGTAGTTTTGGATTGATGATGGTACTATATCAAACACAAAACCTCCAACTTTACTGCACACTAAACTCTTCACTTGAACACAATCCTGTTGTTTTTGGATGATGTAGTCATCAGTGGATGGATTGTGGTCGAACCAATGACCCCAAAGACGAGCCCGAGACTTCTTCTTTACTAATGCGTCTATGTTGTGTGGGCTATTGTGGCAGTGGAAGAGCCAGAACTGACCTTTAGTGGGCGAATACATAGCGAGCACTAAATCACAAACCTCGTCACTCTGTTGTAAGTTTGATGCTACTGCCAATGCAGCATCATCTGTGAACAGCGACTCACACATATGTAATTGGAATCGCAAGTTTTGAGGTAATGTAAGGTCTATTACCTCTACTTCTGTTTCATCAATAAGGTCACCACCATTGATAACTCGTGAAGCAGCAGTCTCGTCAACAATTGTAGCTAGCACTGGCAGCAGTTCAGAAAGATCTTGTGTGCTGTTATACAGGTTGACATTATTTATTTCATCACCATTGTCATCGTCTTCTTTATTGGTGTCACTGTAAGGTTCATCACCACCTTCAGATGCTTCTTTGAAAACAAATTTGATGAGATTTTCATTTTTCATTATTCCCTGGATCTGTTTCGATCCGTAAAAACAAGGTTTTTTTAGAGCTATACCATCCGGCATTCCCACTGCATCAAAATTTCCTCTTTTCCAAGGCACAACACCACAGGGATGACCAACTAAATCACCTGAAAATAATAATAAGAAATATTGATTCTCGTCATTTTGAGTAATAGAGAACTGTATCTGCAGTATTAATCCAATCATTATTTTTTCATACATCAGCTTTTTGTTACCTTGTGATCAAAACAACATTGATCACTCAGTGCATTTTGATCTCATTATTGCACCATTAGTTATTGGTCAAAGAGCAACAGAACATTCCTGAGATTATCTCAACTGCCCAGGCAATGATGGTTTGTTGATTTGCAAGTGTGATTTTAATTTGCATCACACTGTCTATATTATAGATTAAACAGAAGGAACTTACTGTATTTTTTTTGAAATAGTGAAGTGACATCTTTTTCTGTAAATATTTTGACTTTTGGACAGGCTGAGGAAAAAGTTCATTGAATAATTATGATAATCAAATAATATTATATTAAATCAATAAATTTAATATTATCAATGATAAAACAAATACAAGTCATGTAACACACAAATTGTACTATATAATAATTATTGTGCAAGCTAGTACTCACCAAAGTGTTCTCGAAACTTCAAGTCTACATCAGAATGAATGTTTAAAAAGTTCTGCCCCTCAGCTGATGCCAGGTGACAAACCTCTCCTGAGGGAGACAATAAAATCCCAGAAAACTCACACCCCATTTTCTCAAGAAACTGTACCTGAGAAAGAATATAAAGACAAAACATACATAAAATCATCCAATAAGATTTAATACAATAATTTGTAATTATATTGGATTGTTTACTTAAATACAACATAATAAACTAGTTGTAAAATTTGGAAATTATTTCAAGTACGATGTGATTTTTTATTAAATTATTCCTTTGTCACAGTAATATAATATAAAATAAAATACTTCTATACTAGTTTATCTTGACATAATAAACTCATATTCACAAATTCAAAGATATTGGTAGTATAGGCTAGCAGTAAGACTGGTATTAAGGCTCTCGAAATGTGTGTAAATTAATAAAACAAATAAATAAAAATGTGTAGTTATCAGACATTTTACAGAAAAGTGTCCTCCAACTGTATGTCAATATTATTTCATGTATTTTGCAACTTAAGTAGGTTATTTCAACTTTACCTCTTTTGAAATCTGTTTGATGTGTTTATCAATTAAACTGGTCTTCTCATCATCGTTGAGTATTTCAGGGTTGACAAAATTTGAACATTCATTTGCTTTAGTGATGTAAGCTTCCTTTTCATGAACTTGCAGATTACTCCACTTCTCTGCTGCTAACTTATTCCTTGAAGTTAAAGAACTACCTGATGGCTCTAAATTAAGAAAAAAATAATAATAAGATTGTAACATTTCCATTGAATCAAAGTTATTGAATATGTTTTTCCAACAAAGCCATAATTATCATGCTGTGATCATGAAAAACATTATAAGTATAAGTTGTGACAAAATTGTGAATAAAAGTGGTGATTCAAAGGTTTTACATCCACCCCTGGTTCACTATCCGGAAATTGATAGCCTTAGCTACAGTATGACTCTTACATTTTGCTTCATTTATCATATTAGATCTGCCACTGAATGAATGTAGTTAATTGATTTGTTTAAAGAAAAAAGTAAAATACTTACCCGATTTGAAGATTTCAGCACAAAAGAGATTGTAACCTGAAGGTGGCTTTATGTAGGAGGGAAGTTTTACTTTCTTAGCTACAGGTTCCTCTGGTACCACTGTATTGCTATTTAGTTCTTTCTTTCTTTTGGCAGTGAAGTTGCCAATCCATTTCTGTAATATAAATCAGCATTTATTACTACAGAATTCTCAAATTCCTAAAGCACCCTGCTCATACATTTTTTTAGAATTACCAATTTACAAAGAATGATTACACAAATCAGAATAGAAACCATGGATTTAGAATGAAATTTGTGCCCTCTGAATAATTGCATTTTTTAATAATTTCGGAAAAAAAATTATATTTTCAGAAAGAATTGAAGCCTAATAAGCTGTTATAACAGTTAATCGAGCAACATTTCAATATACATTAGTTTGTTGTCATGGAAACTTCAAACCAACAATGCATAAATTTTCATCAGTTTGATGTCTTAAGACATCGCTTGTTTGGGACAAATTTACATGATTTGAATTTCAACTTATAGCTATGAAACATATTATTAAGCTCATGAAAATATGACATCCAAGAAGTACTACAACTGCTCTTTTATGGCCCAGTAAGGTTCCTATAAATTTTGATTCATGAGCGCTGATCGGCAGCCCATCATTACAAAAATCTTCATTTTTTAGAATAAAGCTAGACAGTCCACCAAAATCTCTGAACAGCAATAGCGACGGTATAAATATCTTTTCTTAAATAGAAAAATTAGAGAAAATGTGCTAAGATCGAGCGAACTTATGAGAGGTCAGATTTAGAATGTTTTTTTTTTTTCGAGCCCTCGTTTTCCCCATTCATGGTAGACGTTCGTATTAAAGTTTAATATAGTCGTTATTCATTTCAGAGTTCGCCAGCTAATAAATAATTTGACAGCACTAACATCACAAAGTGGATAAAAACGATTATATCAAACTATGATAAATATATATCGCTTACCTTCACTTGATCCACTGAAAGGTTTGCTTCTTTTGCTGCGTCTTCTATGGCGCTGTTACATCTGGCAGCTTTGCTATTCATTTCGCGCTCATGATAGTAACGTTCTAAAATTTCACGCTGTTGATCGTTGATCCTTTTATAAGAGGGAGCTCTTTCAGCCATGATTGTTATTTATACTTCCATACGACAACGAACTGACAAGAAGATCGCACATGGACGACTGATTATAAATGATGCAATCTCATTGGACATTTTACAAACAAAAGAGCAATGACGTAGCCGAGAAGGCAATGAAGACCTTCCCTCATGGACAGTGCCCGTCGGTCTAAATTTAGACCAATGGGATTTGTCCATTTAGACTACGTTAGATCGGTGCCGCAGTAAGTGATGAAGATGATACGGGTGTGGTGAAAAAATGTTGATGATGATGGAGATTATATTTACAATAGAAATAATCACCACCACCATCATCAGTTATCATCATCACAATCATAATCAATCTGTGTTAGCAAAGAATGAATACTCCGGCCGGTGCAACAAAGTTGGCAAGTATCTTTGGAAGCTGTGTCGGAGACATGGATTTAACACCAAGGATCGTTGGTACGAACGCAAACCACTGGAAGTGATGGAAAATGAACAAGTTACAATTTTAAGGGATTTCTAAGACACTGATAACTTCTAAAGGCAAATATCACAGATGTTATTGTAAAAGACAGAAATAGTAATCAACTGTGTTTATCAGTATTGACGTCCCAACCCCATCTGAACGGAACGTTTCTTTAAAACATTGAAGTCTAAATACTATCGAAGAACAAGGACTGATTTAGAACTGAATGAAGTACGGAGGATGTGGGGCATGGAAAATGTTACCAGTAGTTGTTGGAGCCATAGGACTAATGTACTAATCAACAAACAACTTGATCATATTAAGAACTTGCAGGAAAACATTGACATCAGAGAATTACAGAAGACAGCCCTGCTAGGAAATACATGATGTTACAATGAGCAAAATCACTTGAAAGCTATTATTTTACTCAGGTTCAGTGAGCGAATCTGTCAATAAGATGTAAAAAAGTCTAAAAAGTTTTGAATAAAGAATAATCATAATAATGATGCAGAAACGATTTTATACAGCGATATCTCTGCCGAAGCGATTCAACAAAAAAAAGAAAAAAAATTTGTGTTGTTTGCAAATAAAAAAGTTTTAAGTCTTCTTATATGAATAAATGAAAAAAACGTTATGCTTTCAATGTACCAAAAAGATATATGTTTCGATCGTCATTCCAGTTAACGTTCGGCATTACACGAATCACACCACACCCTACCCCACTACCACCCCTCCCCTCCCCTCCCCTACACTATCTCTTTTCTAATTGTTTGTCCATAATGCAGGATACCGTTTCATCACCAATAATATTTTTCAATGATTGTTCTCTTCTTTTCTCGAATTAGTTGAGAACAATTTAGGCCACATCCCAGTTACATTCCACTACCCTTAATAATAATAGTTAAAAACCGCCTTAGCTTCTTGAAACGTAATCAGAGAAACGTCCGAATCAATTCTGTCTTTCCTCTTCAAGATCGCGTGAGCTGAAACTGAGACTCTATCCCAAATAGCCAAACAAAGACAAATTTGCTGAGACATTTTGTCAATATTTGTTACTATTTCAAAAGACGCCTAAAACAAATAGAGACAATTGTTTGAGTTGTGGTTAATGTTTGTAACTGATAGACAGTTTGAGAATGTTCTTGATTATTTGTTGCGTGTTCCCCATTGTTTGCAATTTTGAAAAACAACAACTATTTTAAAAAATATATAATCATAATTACATCATTTGTAAAATTGGTCTTTTAATGTCTTAATAAAATGAACATAAATCCGAATTAAAAATAGAAATCGAAAAAGAAAAAAAAGAACTCAAAACTGACAAAACAACGCAAGAAATAGAGGAAGATTAGAAGATACTGTAGGAATGTGAACGAGAGAAAAAAGAACAAACAAACAAAGCTAAAAAAAGAAATGAAATAAAATAAAATAAAATAAAATGAAAGAAAATAAAGTGGCTGAAGGAAAGACAGTGATTAGGACAAGACTTGAAAATAGAATAGCATCAATTTACCAAGTATGCAGATTGAATGTAATTCATTATTTTATTTCTAGATAAACCCAGTCAACCTCGAGTGCATTATTGTGAAGTGTTTGCTTCTATGTACTTCTAGCATTATAATCCTACAAAAATCCCAGCACGTGGCTCTTAACAAGCAAATAAATGTACGCGCACAGCGCACTGCATGATTTTGCTAGAATCCTCTAGAGATCGAGTGTTCCATTTTGAAGATCGAACGTTCCATTTCAAACGTGTAAATCTCGTGACGGTTTTTCTTTTCTGTTTTTTAAATGCTCGAGTGATTACAGGCACATTCATTTCTGTTAGTGAGTTAGCAAGCCGATCCAAACCGGCTGCATTCTGAACTACACATACTGCGGCGGTATATAGTGTGGGCTCCATTTTTACTAACAAAATTCCTTCGATATACCATAAAGCTTACATTTAAATTCGACTTATTCAACTATTATCAGATACAGGTTCAGCGGGTATGTTTTTCAGGACCGTTCATCTTTGGAGCTATAGCAAAAATCATAATGGAAGAAAAGAAAAAGTCTCAAGCTGACATTAAACCAAAAAAGGCAATCATGCAATGCTCGACATGATCAACGCAGTTTTAAAAACCTTACGTGAATCACGAGTATAAAGCATATATAGCACGTGGCTCGAAGCATATATTGCACTGATTTCAAGTAACGTTACACTGATAATGTGATATAAAAAGGTAGAAACGATCAAGTGTTCCATTTTGAAGATTAGCGGCTTTGATTGAGTGTTCGATTACGTAAAGAACCGCAAAAATCAAAATCATGATTCGTGTTATATTTTACTTAATTAAAAAGAAGAAGCTATATGTTGAATGACTGGAGCAATTTAGACTTTATTGTTCACGATGTTTGTGATCCACCTATTAATTTCAATTTTTATCAAACAACATTATGAAGTAGGGGTTTTATCTTTCGTAATTCACATTTTTGCGTGATTTCTCAGGTACCCCCTGGACGCCCCTGACCAAAGAGAAAATAAATTTTTTTTGAGGCCTCTTTTGTATTTGCTCTACTAAACGTTTGTGCTATGGCCCATTGTTTGCACTGAGACGCTTTATAATGGCATGCAGGGAGATGAAAAGACTCGCCTCATAGGAATGCTAAATGGCACCCACAAACTAGAGCACATGCTGAAAGTCGGCTTGGACATTCATCCGACTTTGATAGTAAACATCTTAATTAGCAATTGAACGCTAGTCAGATCCAAATTAGATAAAGTTGAGCCAGTTTATATTTCTATTGCAATTGTCCCTTTTTATATAAAAATTTGTTCAAATTAATCTGGCTGGTAATTGTATAGCCTCTAACACAGTGATGAGCCTAAGAAGGCCTGTGTTGAGGCTATCTGTAATGCCGTAGCCTGAAATCGTTTGCAACGACGATTTTGAGGGGTTTTTTTTCTGCTGATAAAACCACCACTCTGTACTTCAAACCTCAAGCGCCCGCCGCCCCTCTTCCACAGCCCCACCTCCCTCGGTTCCTTCAAAGCCTAACGTCGCAGATCTCTCCACAACGTACCTTTCGCAACCACGTGGAATCTTCAATCTATGCTATGGCCTTATATGGAAAGTTATCTTGCAATCAGCAGCACTTAAAGTTTACGTCACACAGGGAACACAGCAGTCAACCATTTCACAAACTAGATGAAACAAACGACGGAAGAAGGAATTAACGTCGGCTTTCAGTTTTTCGTAGGAATAAATATTCGTTCATGATAATCAAGGTCAAGTTTAACTTTTGAACTAATTGAATCAGATGGTATTCGTGTATGCCAGCAGTCTTAACTTAACAGCAAAACTATCAAACACAAGACAGAATAGCAACGACGGAGGAATATGATACGCCTTTCGGTCTCATTTAGTCATGAATATTCATTAATTTAAGGTCAAGTTGAACTTTTGAACAAATTTGAACAAATTTGAATCAGTATTCTTGTCTATATATACCGAAATGGCTGACACATTAGACTTTGTATTCCGGGAGTAATCCCACGAGTCTATACAGTCCATTAGAGTTCATAAAACAACTTACTTTTTGATATTCGATTTCATACAGGTGGTATCTGCAGAATTTTGATTTCAAGGTCAATGTTAATGCTGGTACTGGTCAATCTACAGATGAGAAAACATGAAAAAATAAATACAAGGAATCGAAACCAAGTTGGTTATAAGTCACTGCAACGGTCTTTACTGCAATTTGTTAAGGCGCATTGAGATTGTGTGGCTTGTGTTGAGGGTCTTGAAGAAGTCATTTAGGAAATGGGATTTGCCTCTTTTGAAGGCTGGGATTTGAGAAAAATACTTCAAAATTGGAATTGTGATTGTCTCAAAACAAAGTAAATGAATTCAAATTGTTTATGAAATTGATGGATAATACTAGCAGATATATGGAAATTAGGAGCATCTAGTAGTTAGACCTCAAAAATGTGACAAAATGCGCGTTTGATCTGGCTCGATACACAGTTAACTATGGTTACCCGATAAAGGTTGTTATAAATGTTCACATCATTTGTCTGTTTACTTTTTTTTCTTTTACATCAAATAGCTATATCTATTTTAAGTGCCGTGTTCCAACAAAGCCCACGAATGAAATTTTGTTTAATTTAGTACCTGACTTTAGTATTAAAATTCGATCTAGTCCTTTCTAACAAAGACACTGATCATGAATGAACTCTGAAAGTACATCAACTACAGGGGGAAGCACCTATTTAAACAAACCTATTTTGAACCATCTTTTTGCTTTTAACTTATGCAAAGCTAATGTATACCAAGGCTTTAGTCAGGTCAATGTCAATACGATTGGAGAGGGTAGATCAGGGTGCAATCTAGAGGGAAAAGTGAAATTCTGAAACTGAAATCAAATAAGCTGCAATGGCGTTACCTAAATAAAAATCTTTAAAATAAAAATCTGTTAATAATTGTTATTGTTTGTAAACTAGTTAGTAGTAACACATGGTCTATAGAATTAGCTAAGTCACTAAACGAACTGAAATATGAAATGAACTACCGTGATGGAGTACCAACTTGGAACTATATATTTTGCTTTTAACGTATTTTAAGCTATTTTTTTTTTCTAAACAAAGTGTGTTCAATTTGAGATAAAAAGTTTTGACATTTGGAGCGATGGGGTGTGGCCAAAGGAAAGATTAAGATTTTGCGGGAAGATTATGTTTTTTTTCCGAAGAAAATCCAGAATATTCTTCGTTTTCTAATATTTGTACTGTGTAAAACTAAGTACATTGATAAAATTCTTTAATGTACACCAAGGCCATATAGTGTCAAATCAACACGTTTCGAAATTTAAAGTGAAAATGAGATTTAGTAAAGATTAGATTTTTGCCTGGAGAAGTTTTTTTTTCAGTTTTCAGACAGATAATCTATTCCTTTAATCAGCTTTAACTGATCAATTAAAATAAATAATTAAGAAAATTTTACTGACAGAATTTTCTTTTGCTATAATGACATTTGGTAGTGACATAACAACGTTACATTATTTTATATAAAAATATTTTGTAGAATAGTATTAATAATATTAATATCAATATCTCCAGAAAAGTTTATTTTTTCTTTCTATTTAATAGTGCGTTTGAATGAATTTAAATACGATGAAACAATTCAGTGAACAAATGCTATTTTATTCTTGATCAGAAGTGTTCTTAATTTCACCAATTAAATGGGAATTTTTTCAACAAAACTGAGAAATCAACACCACTCAACTGAAATATTCTACCAAGAAAAGCGTTCTCGATATGAAAGTCGATGTCAAATCAGACATATGTCAATCAAATTTGAAAACCATTTAACTGTCATCCACACAAATGGAAGTGCTGCTCGAATACTAGAAAATACAAAGATTGTCTTGAGGGCTTTTAGCCGGTAATAATTCCGATAGAATCTTACTGACCTTGCTTGAAGTAAGAACAATTGGAAAATACTAGATGTAGGAATAAAAGTTAGTGGACCATTTGACGTATAGTCGAGCAATAATCCAATGAAATTAAATACCATACCGCCGAATTAAAACTGAATGTGTGAATTGGAAAAGAGACTCGAGAATGTTCCAATAACATTTTTTCTAATATATTATCCCTAGTTTCCCATCAATAAAATCATATCTATATGAATTATGTTCCCTAGAAAAGTCACCAAAATTGATCGAGTCAAGTTAAAAGTCAGTAATTTTGAAATATTCTTTGTTTCCTAAATACAAATGATGATATGTTCTCGTGTTACTGAAACCCCTGGGAGAGCGTTGAAATGAAATGAATATATATTCTGACACAGCTCCACATCCATAAGCATGACGTCATGCTCTTAGCTATGGGTACCACTACATTCTGATGAATGAATAAATGGATGGATGGATGGATGAATATATGAATGAGTGAGTAAGTGAATGAATGAAAGAATGAGTGAATGAATGAATGAATGAACGAATGAATGAATGAATGAATGAAAGAAAGAATGAATAAATGAATGAGTGAGTGAATAAGTGAATGAATGAATGAATGAATGAATGAATGAATGAATGAATGAATGAATGAATGAATGAATGAATGAATGAATGAATGAATGAATGAATGAATGAATGAATGAATGAATGAATGAATGAATGAATGAATGAATGAATGAATGAATGAATGAATGAATGAATGTATGAATGAATGGAATGAATGGGAATACTAACATACCGTTATTCAATTTGACAAATAAAAGACACGAAAATATCAGTTCATGACATATACGGGAACGTTGCAAAACTTGGTAAATTGGTTATGATACCAATATTGTAATTACTTTATATATACTATAAAACTATCATATTATATTAAGTTTCAAGGACAACATATGTTTAGCTTTTTTTTCTCGTGCACAACCAACTCAAATCCCAACAATAAATTCTGTATGCATGACATGCAACCTTACAACAATTTTGTTAAAAAGCGAAGGGTAATATCAAATATGTTTTCAAGCGTCATATTGTACAGCTGTTAGAGTCAAGGTAAACGAGGTATCGGGAACACGTGTATGTAATAATCCATTTTAATACTCCAATGTTTTAAATAACAAACAACTTTCTTTAGAAATCATTCCATCATGCTGAGAACTACATTAAAAGCCTAGACACAAATAATCATGCTTTTATGAAAATTCCGGTAGATTATTATCTGAATTTTACAAAAAACGTAGTATTTTGAATAGCTTGTTTTCATATCTTTTTTTTCTAAAAAAGCATTTAATGTGAATTTCGTGAGAAAAATAACATAAAACCTTTTTTTTTGGTTAAATTAAATGGAGATTCTTCTACGCAAAAGGAAATAGACGATTTTGAGTAGAACACACCATGTTCAAAGTGAGAGAAAAAGAATCACTTGAGCGATCTTACTTTTTGGTTTGAATATAATAAACTTGCATTATAATTGTTCTAATATAAATGCTGACGTCGTGATAGTTTAACTATAAAAATACTAGTGAACTTAGAAGGTTCTTTGAAGAGCTCAAATTTGGTTTATTTTATTTAATTTTTGTCCATGCAACGAAGGAAAATCATGGAATAAAAACGACGAAAGTTCTAGCATCCTTAAAACCCGGGGGGGGTACTACCCTATATCGACTATACGGGGATGATCCGCTGAACAGGGTATGGTTTTTCGACCTTGGTGTCATGAACAGGGTATCTAATTCTACTCTATTTCCGATTTAATCCAAATTTTCTGTCATAATCAGGGTCCAAAAAAATGAGAGAAATTACTTTGAATTCAGGAAATCGGCAGGAATAAGATCGTTGACTTTTAAAAAAGATAAGAGCAGCACGTGTGTCTGAATTGATATATTTGTACAAATCATATAACGTTCTTAAGCAATTGTAATTTGTCATAAACAGGGTATGGAAGTTACGTATTTTTTGTCATAAACAGGGTAACCCCTACAAGATCCCAGCGGAACACCCCTACCCAGATCTGAAGGGAGTACCCCCCCCCCGGGCCTTAAAACTACTCTAAAAATGACACTCTTAACAAGAGTAGGCCCTTGCACCCCATGCCCTTCCTATTCTTACGATGACTGATAACATTTATCATAGAAGATCAACGTTTATATATAGAACTGGACAGTTTGATGTCCCTAGAAAATATCTTTGTGGAACACCACGGCAAAAATTATTTTTATCGTTTTAAGAACATTTCGGAACCGTTTTCAGCATTCTTGAAAATTACTAGTTTTCCTACTGTTTGTTGACTGAAAGGAATAAAAAGCCATGTAAAAAAACTCCTTTAGTCCAAAAAAAATGACCTTTCAAATGTTTTTAAATATACGGTTTGATTGTATTATAGATTTAATCTGTGACTATAGATGAATTGTAATTATAGATTAATTGTAATTATAGATTACATCTGTTTACTATATGGCGTAATCAATATTCGCATCTCGGTTTATGAATACAAATCACCCAAAAACAATTATGTTTCTTCAAATTGGTCATAATCCTCAGAATAAATCCTTCTCATTCTCAACTTTCGAATGAGGCATATCTTAAGGTGATTCAAAAAATGATACCAAATTATTCAATGCGAAAGGTAGGAAATTTAGCGAGTTTTTGTTTGTCTGTCTGTCTGTCTATCTGTCTGTCTGTCTGATATATATATGCGGGTGTCCCCCCGGGGAAATGGAATGTTTGCATTGGTTCATTATCATTCACTTTCTTTAATTCCATGTTCTTTTTATTAAAGATTTAATCTTATTCTATTTATGGGTGTACAATCCTTATATTTAGAGGTATCCCAGGGCGATTTTCTCACATTTTCCACAAGGCGAGAATGGGACCATTACCAACTTACCCTCGATTCAGTCCAAACAAACAAGCAAACAAAACAAGCAAATATACAAACAAACAATCAAGACAAAAGTAAACAAACAAACAAGAAAAAAACGAGGAAGGGTAGATGGCAATTTTAAAAGGTAAAGCCACCACTTACACTAAGTAAATATGATGATACAGAGTTCAGTGAAATAGCTAGGCAACGAGTTAAGGCCTGGAATCCAGGGTCTATATATAGTTTACTTATTAGTTACTTTCATTGTGCATTCACCCCTTAGCCTCTTGTCTCACAGACGTCACGTAGTCACGCAATCGTAGTTCCGTGAACAGGTAAGTTCCGAGAAGCGACTTTGCTCTCAGCACTTTTACTGCCTCGAAACTTATCACTGTCTGTCATACTTCAAAATCGCTCTAACATGGAATCCTTCCTGGCTAATTTGAAGCAACAAGTCCAATGCTCTTTATGTAAAGAAACACTGACTGATCCTAAGCTAGCATACTGCTTTCACACTTTCTGCAAGATGTGTATCAAGACGAATACACAAGTCGACGAAGAAGAGAACAACGTATTCAAATGTCCTCAGTGTGACTCACAGACCTTGCTACAAGATCTAAACGACGTTGAAGACTTACATGACAGTCCTATACACTCTAGAATCTTACAAGTCTTAGCGTTTGTCGAGAATGAAAAGATTTGTTCAGTTTCTGCAAGTCATCCTGAAGCATTGTATCAATGTATCGACTGTAATCACTCTCTATGCGAAGAATGTCTTGACTATCATTCTAAGTTCAACAAAAATCATCAAGTCGTTTTGTTGTCTGACTTAAAGAAAGAAGACGTCGAGAAAATGCTAAAAAGGGAAAGTCCTTGTAAAATTCACGACGATCAAGATGTGGAATTACACTGCCAAGATTGTGACATGCTAATTTGCTGTGTCTGCCTGAAACTACACCATCTTAACCACAAGGTATTACCACTGCAGGAATTTATCGCAAACAAACGAGATGTCATGTCTAAAAACCTTCACAAAATCACTCAATTAACTAAAGACGAAAATGAAAAGCATCAACAAGAACATTTTGCTCTCCTGATGCTGCGCGACGGCGAAAAAGCTAAACAGCAAATCAAGGAACATTGTAAGAAGCTGATGAAAGAACTGGTAGACAACGAACAACAGCTTTTGAATCAAGTCGAGAAAGACGTAATCAAAGCGAACAGTAATTTGCGTCTCATACGGCACTCTTTACAAGCACAAGACTTCATAAACAACTTGGTTGTGAAAGGAACAGCAAGTGACTTGGTTTCCAATATTGATAGCTCTAAAGCATTCATCTATGATCCCTATCCACAAGATACCACTGGTGTTGTTTTTGATCACAATGAAGACCTTTGTAAACACGTCACGAACGGCCTGGGGATAGTACGAGCATTTAAACAGGCTGATGTAAAGTATAGTTCCATCAAAACTGACTCGTCAGATATTAAGGTTTTTAAAAAATCAAAGCTGATGATAAATCTGAAAACGTCAGCAGGAGAAGTGGCTGATGAAAACCTGGAAAATGTAAGAATACAGTTTACCCCAGACGACTATGTGAAAGTGGAAGAAAAACAAATGACAGATGATGGTGAGATTACAGTGGACTTTATACCACGTGTTGCTGGCGAGTTGACTGTTGATGTTCAAGTACATGGCAATGCCATATCAAACAGTCCACTGGTAATGGTTGTAAAGCCACAAGAGATCAAGAAAGTGACTGGACATTCTAAACTAAAAGATGCTTTGAATACAGGATCTTATAACTTCTCAGGTATTGCAGTGAATAAAGCAAACAGTAAAACTGCTATAGCTGATTGGGAGGAACACTGCATTAGAGTGTTTACCATGGAGGGAGATTTGTTACTGACATATGGTAGCAAAGGCAGTGGACAGGGTCAGTTGTATGGTCCACACGGTTTGGCATTTCTTGATGAAACAGATTTAGTCATTGCTGATAGATATAATCATAGAATATGTATTGTGAACACTGCTACAGGAAAACTGGTGAGAACCTTTGGTTGTCAAGGTGATAGTAACGGGCAGTTTGGACAACCTTGTGGTGTACATGTAGATGATGATGGAAATATTATCGTATGTGACATGAACAACAAACGTGTGCAAGTATTTACCAAGGATGGTGACTATCTGTATCAGTTTAGTGAAGGAAGTCCATTTAGTATACTTAAACACAATGGTCTATTCTATGTTTGTGAACGCGACAACTCACTGGTCCATGTGCTGAAAATGAAAGACAACCACACTCCCTCTACAATAACAATCATTAATGGCAAGGACTACACAGATGCCCAGCTACATGAACCTTTTGGTCTTGTTATTGACAATAATAATCACTTATGGATCTCTGATCGTGGTAATAAGTTGATTCATAAGTATACATTGGATGGTCATTACATAGGTCAGTCCAGCCAACTAACCAACAATCTTTCTTATATAGCAGTATTAAATGATGGACTATTAATTTGCACCACAGAGGGAGGGGGTGTTATCTTTTTAAATAACAATAACTAAAACAGCATTATCAATGACATATACCGGCATTGTGTGGATGGCAGGGTGTTTAGTTACCACTATTTAGTAGAGATCTTCACTTTCTCTATTGCATCTGATTTGGCTAATATTTCATTTCATTTTATTCATTTCTTTGAAAATAGCCAATAATTCACCTCCTCACCAGTTGTTTTTTTTATAAGAGGGACATTAATAATGTAAGCTAGTTATTTTGTTAATTAGACTAAATGTGTGTTTGATTTGTTTAATTTCGATTCTTTATTTTATTTATTTATTGTTATAATTATTATTATTATTTTTATTATTATTTTTATTATTATCATTATTATTATTATTATTATTATTTTAGTTTTGAAGGGGGAGCTGGGCGGATTGATTGTCAGTACAGTTAATAATCATTATGATAATTTATGATTTTTGTTAATGTTTACAATTTAATTTCCACAACACTGTTCGAATTTTTACAGTAGAATTTGTAAAACATTAATGATTTTGATAAAGTCAAAACTAAACAAAATGTTAATAAACAGATGTTGGCATGAATAAAATTGTTCCGCCACAAAATGTTCAAAACGATTCTGTAATGTGTTAACTGTTTAATGTAAATGGTTATGATTTGTATTGATGTATTGTATGAAGTATTGATTGATAAGATACACCGTGAATGCATAAATATACATCATTATCAGAACAAAATATGTGGTATTTCACGCTAGAATTTTTCTTTGACACATTGCTTGTATTAGAGTGCACAGGCGCACACACTAAAAGTGTGCAACATAAATACCACTAAATAGTGCTATTTTAATTCTATTTTTTCTTTTATTGCTATTTACTAGAGTGCAAACACTTATTGTGTGCAACAGTTGTCACTATTTAGTAGTAAATAGCACTAATTAAACAAAAGAGAACAATAGAATTAGCATAAAATTCCACTATTTAGTTGTATTGATAAGTTGCACTTAGTGCGTGCCCTCTAGAGTGCAAACAATATATCCGTGAAACACTAAATTACTAAATAGTACAAAATAGTGTTAATTAAACAAAAGAAAACAATAGAATTTCCATAAAATAGCACTATTTAGTATTACTAAAGTTTCACGGATTAATTATTTGCACTCTACTAAACAGTAACAACTGTTGTACACTTTTAGTGTGTGCACTCAACTGGGCTAAACTAGGTAAGAATATTTCTGAGTCTCAAGTGAATTTTAACAGAAATTAAAGGCACTTTGGGTGTTGTTGACGTGAAGCGAATCGTGAAAAACGATGGTTTATTTTCTCTTCATTTTGTTGCCCTTTCAATCTCTCTCTAGGGAATCTATTACACTTGCTTACCTTTGTGTCTATTGAACCAATTTGTAGCAAAAAGAACGAAGAAAAATAGCGCTTAGCAGACGAAACTTTTTCACTGCAATAAAGTCAAGCAACAAGAAACCAGAAGAGTTCGTTGTCGTGTGCTTGATGCAAAGCAAAGCAAGGCGGGAAAAATGTTAGCCAATCAGAGGAAAGCATATTGATGCTGATGAAATCTGATATTTTTTGTCGAAGAAACGAATGAATGAATAAACAAATAAAAATACACAAACAACTGAATGAATAAGTGAATAAACATCACTAGCATATAACTAATAAAATGAATTGTAAATAAAAACAAAGCCACACGAATAATAAACAAGAATTGGCTGTATCAGCGAATCAGAAATAATCAAATGAATGCATGAATAAAAAAAATGACTAAATAAATAAATAAGTTAATAAATAAACGAACAAAGAGCAGAATAAATAAATCAATGTGAAAATGAAATGATTTTAATTACAAACTGGGCTTCCTATGGTAGTTTAAATAATCCAGCACAGAAAGCCCACTCGCGCACAGTCCGCAGTAAGTGATGAAGATGATATGGGTATGGTGAAAAAATGTTGATGATGATGGAGATTATATTTACAATAGAAATAATCACCACCACCATCATCAGTTATCATCATCACAATCATAATCAATCTTTGTTAGCAAAGAAAGAATACTCCGGCCGGCGCAACAAAGTTGGCAAAAAAGAAAAAAAATTTGTGTTGTTTGCAAATAAAAAAGTTTTAAGTCTTCTTATATGAATAAATGAAAAAACGTTATGCTTTCAATGTACCAAAAAGATATATGTTTCGATCGTCATTCCAGTTAACGTTCGGCATTACACGAATCACACCACACCCTACCCCACTACCACCCCTCCCCTCCCCCTCTTTTCTAATTGTTTGTCCATAATGCAGGATACCGTTTCATCACCAATAATATTTTTCAATGATTGTTCTCTTCTTTTCTCGAATTAGTTGAGAACAATTTAGACCACATCCCAGTTACATTCCACTACCCTTAATAATAATAGTTAAAAACCGCCTTAGCTTCTTGAAACGTAATCAGAGAAACGTCCGAATCAATTCTGTCTTTCCTCTTCAAGATCGCGTGAGCTGAAACTGAGACTCTATCCCAAATAGCCAAACAAAGACAAATTTGCTGAGACATTTTGTCAATATTTGTTACTATTTCAAAAGACGCCTAAAACAAATAGAGACAATTGTTTGAGTTGTGGTTAATGTTTGTAACTGATAGACAGTTTGAGAATGTTCTTGATTATTTGTTGCGTGTTCCCCATTGTTTGCAATTTTGAAAAACAACAACTATTTTTAAAAAAATATAATCATAATTACATCATTTGTAAAATTGGTCTTTTAATGTCTTAATAAAATGAACATAAATCCGAATTAAAAATAGAAATCGAAAAAGAAAAAATAGAGAACTGAAAACTGACAAAACAACGCAAGAAATAGAGGAAGATTAGAAGATACTGTAGGAATGTGAACGAGAGAAAAAAGAACAAACAAACAAAGCTAAAAAAAGAAATGAAATAAAATAAAATAAAATAAAATGAAAGAAAATAAAGTGGCTGAAGGAAAGACAGTGATTAGGACAAGACTTGAAAATAGAATAGCATCAATTTACCAAGTATGCAGATTGAATGTAATTCATTATTTTATTTCTAGATAAACCCAGTCAACCTCAAGTGCATTATTGTGAAGTGTTTGCTTCTATGTACTTCTAGCATTATAATCCTACAAAAATCCCAGCACGTGGCTCTTAACAAGCAAATAAATGTACGCGCACAGCGCACTGCATGATTTTGCTAGAATCCTCTAGAGATCGAGTGTTCCATTTTGAAGATCGAACGTTCCATTTCAAACGTGTAAATCTCGTGATGGTTTTTCTTTTCTGTTTTTTAAATGCTCGAGTGATTACAGGCACATTCATTTCTGTTAGTGAGTTAGCAAGCCGCGATCCAAACCGGCTGCATTCAGGACCGTTCATCTTTGGAGCTATAGCAAAAATCATAATGGAAGAAAAGAAAAAGTCTCAAGCTGACATTAAACCAAAAAAGGCAATCATGCAATGCTCGACATGATCAACGCAGTTTTAAAAACCTTACGTGAATCACGAGTATAAAGCATATATAGCACGTGGCTCGAAGCATATATTGCACTGATTTCAAGTAACGTTACACTGATAATGTGATATAAAAAGGTAGAAACGATCAAGTGTTCCATTTTGAAGATTAGCGGCTTTGATTGAGTGTTCGATTACGTAAAGAACCGCAAAAATCAAAATCATGATTCGTGTTATATTTTACTTAATTAAAAAGAAGAAGCTATTAGTTGAATGACTGGAGCAATTTAGACTTTATTGTTCACGATGTTTGTGATCCACCTATTAATTTCAATTTTTATCAAACACCATTATGAAGTAGGGGTTTTATCTTTCGTAATTCACATTTTTGCGTGATTTCTCAGGTACCCCCTGGACGCCCCTGACCAAAGAGAAAATAAATTTTTTTTGAGGCCTCTTTTGTATTTGCTCTGCTAAACGTTTGTGCTATGGCCCATTGTTTGCACTGAGACGCTTTATAATGGCATGCAGGGAGATGAAAAGACTCGCCTCATAGGAATGCTAAATGGCACCCATAAACTAGAGCATATGCTGAAAGTCGGCTTGGACATTCATCCGACTTTGATAGTAAACATCTTAATTAGCAATTGAACGCTAGTCAGATCCAAATTAGATAAAGTTGAGCCAGTTTATATTTCTATTGCAATTGTCCCTTTTTATATAAAAATTTGTTCAAATTAATCTGGCTGGTAATTGTATAGCCTCTAACACAGTGATGAGCCTAAGAAGGCCTGTGTTGAGGCTATCTGTAATGCCGTAGCCTGAAATCGTTTGCAACGACGATTTTGAGGGTTTTTTTTTTCTGCTGATAAAACCACCACTCTGTACTTCAAACCTCAAGCGCCCGCCGCCCCTCTTCCACAGTCCCACCTCCCTCGGTTCCTTCAAAGCCCAAACTCGCAGATCCCTCCACAACGTACCTTTCGCAACCACGTGGAATCTTCCATCTATGCTATGGCCTTATATGGAAAGTTATCTTGCAATCAGCAGCACTTAAAGCTTACGTCACACAGGGAACACAGCAGTCAACCATTAAATACAAACTAGATGAAACAAACGACGGAAGAATGTAATGAAAGTCAGCTTTCAGTTTTACGTAGGAATGAATATTCATTCATGATAATCAAGGTCAAGTTTAACTTTTAACTTTTGAATCGGCCAGTATTCTTGTATGCCAACAGTCTTAACTTAACAGCAAAACTATCAAACACAAGACAGAATAACAACGACGGAAGAATATGATACGCCTTTCGGTCTCATTTAGTCATGAATATTCATTAATTTAAGGTCAAGTTGAACTTTTGAACAAATTTGAACAAATTTAAATCAGTATTCTTGTCTATATATACCGAAACACATTAGACTTTGTGTTCCGGGAGTAATCCCACGAGTCTATACAGTCCATTAGAGTTCATAAAACAACTTACTTTTTGATATTCGATTTCATACAGGTGGTATCTGCAGAATTTTGATTTCAAGGTCAATGTTAATGCTGGTACTGGTCAATCTATAGATGAGAAAACATGAAAAAATAAATACAAGGAACCGAAACCAAGTTGATTATAAGTCAATGGAAGGGTCTGTACTGCAATTGTTTTAAAGTGCATTGAGATTATGTGACTTGTGTTGAGGGTCTTGAAGAAGTCATTTAGGAAATGGGATTTGCCTCTTTTGAAGGCTGGGATTTGAAAAAAATACTTCAAAATTGTAATTGTGATTGTCTCAAAACAAAGTAAATGAATTCAAATTGTTCATAAAATTGATGGATAATACTAGCATGCAGATATATGGAAATTAGGAGCAACTAGTAGTTAGACCTCAAAAATGTGACAAATGCACGTTTGATCTGGCTCGACACACAGTTAACTGTGGTTACCCGATAAAGGTTGTTATAAATGTTCACATCAGTTGTCTGTTTACTTTACCTGACTTTAGTATTAAAATACGATCTAGTCCTTTCCAACAAAGACACTGAATGAACTCTGAAAGTACATCAACTACAAGGGGTAGCATCTATTTAAACAAACCTATTTTGAACCATCCTTTTGCTTTTAACTTATGCAAAGCTAATGTATACCAAGGCTTTAGTCAGGTCAATGTCAATACGATTGGAGAGGGTAGATCAGGGTGCAATCTAGAGGGAAAAGAGATTCTGAAACTGAAAGCAAATGTGCTGCAATGCACATCTTTTGTTTTAAAGTATGCCAAAACTGTAAATAATTGTTATTGTTTGTAAACTAGTTAGTTGTAACTCATGGTCTATAGAATAAGCTAAGGCACTAAACGAACTGAAATATGAAATGAACTACCGTGATGGAGTACCAACTTGGAACTATATATTTTGCTTTTAACGTATTTTAAGCTTTTTTTTTTCTAAACAAAGTGTGTTCAATTTGAGATAAAAAGTTTTGACATTTGGAGCGATGGGGTGTGGCCAAAGCAAAGATTAAGATTGCAGGAAGATTATGGGTTTTTTTTTCAAGAAAATCCAGAATATTCTTCGTTTTCTAATATTTGTACTGTGTAAAATTAAGTACATTGATAAAATTCTTTAATGTACACCAAGGCCATATAGTGTCAAATCAACACGTTTCGAAATTTAAAGTGAAAATGAGATTTAGTAAAGATTAGATTTTTGCCTGGAGAAGTTTTTTTTCAGTTTTCAGACAGATAATCTATTCCTTTAATCAGCTTTAACTGATCAATTAAAATAAATAAATAAGAAAATTTTACTGACAGAATTTTCTTTTGCTATAATGACATTTGGTAGTGACATAACAACGTTACATTATTTTATATAAAAATATTTTGTTAGAATAGTATTAATAATATTAATATCAATATCTCCAGAAAAGTTTATTTTTTCTTTCTATTTAATAGTGCGTTTGAATGAATTTAAATACGATGAAACAATTCAGTGAACAAATGCTATTTTATTCTTGATCAGAAGTGTTCTTAATTTCACCAATTAAATGGGAATTTTTTCAACAAAACTGAGAAATCATATCAAATGAAATATTCTACGAAGAAAAGCGTTCTCGATATGAAAGTCGATGTCAAATCAGACATATGTCAATCAAATTTGAAAACCATTTAACTGTGATCCACACAAATTGGAAGTGCTGCTCGAATACTAGAAAATACAAAGATTGTCTTGAGGGCTTTTAGCCGGTAATAATTCCGATAGAATCTTACTGACCTTGCTTGAAGTAAGAACAATTGGAAAATACTAGATGTAGGAATAAAAGTTAGTGGACCATTTGACGTATAGTCGAGCAATAATCCAATAAAAATACCGTACCGCCGAATTAAAACTGAATGTGTGAATAATTGAAAAAGAGACTCGAGAATGTTCCAATAACAATTTTTTTATATATATTATCCCTAGTTCCCCATCAATAAAATCATATCTATATGAATCATGTTCCCTACAAAAGTCACCAAAATTGATCGAGTCAAGTTAAAAGTCAGTAATTTTGAAATATTCTTTGTTTCCTAAATACAAATGATGATATGTTCTCGTGTTACTGAAACCCCTAGGTACCACCAAATTCTGATGAATGAATAAATGGATGGATAGATGGATGGATGGATGAATGAATGAATGAATGAATGAATGAATGAATGAATGAATGAATGAATGAATGAATAAATGAATGAATGAATAAATGAATGAATGAATGGATGAATGAATGAATATATGAATGAATGAATGAATGAATGAATGAATGAGTGAATGTATGAGTGAATGAATGAATGAATGAATGAATGAATGAATGAATGAATGAATGAAAGAATGAATGAATGAATGAATGAATGAATGAATGAATGAATGAATGAATGAATGAATGAATGAATGAATGAATGGATGGATGTATGTATGAATGAATGAATGGATTGAAAGGGAATACTAACTAATCGTTATATCTATTTGGCAAATAAAAGACACGAAAATATCAGTTCATGACATATATGAAAAGTTGCAAAACTTGGTAAATTGGTTATGATACCAATATTGTAATTACTTTATATATACTATATAACTATCATATCATATTAAGTTTTCATATTTTTCAGGACAACATATATACGTTTAGCTTATTTTTCTCGTGCACAACAAACTCAAATCCCAACAATAAATTCTGCATCCATGACATGCAACCTTACAAAATACAAATTTTCCTTTTATATTATCATCACAAGAAAAACAATTTTGTTAAAAAGCGAAGGGTAATATCAAATATGTTTTCAAGCGTCATATTGTACAGCTGTTAGAGTCAAGGTAAACGAGGTATCGGGAACACGTGTATGTAATAATCCATTTTAATACTCCAATGTTTTAAAAAACAAACAACTTTCTTTAGAAATCATTCCATCATGCTGAGAACTACATTAAAAGCCTAGACACAAATAATCATGCTTTTATGAAAATTCCGGTAGATTATTATGTGAATTTTACAAAAAACGTAGTATCTTAAATAGCTTGTTTTCATATCTTTTTTTTCTCTAAAAATGCATTTAATGTGAATTTCGTGAGAAAAATAACATAAAACCTTTTTTTTTTGTTAAATTAAATGGAGATTCTTCTACGCAAAAGGAAATAGACGATTTTGAGTAGAACACACCATGTTCAAAGTGAGAGAAGAAGAATCACTTTAGCGATCTTACTTTTTGGTTTGAATATAATAAACTTGCATTATAATTGTTCTAATATAAATGCTGACGTCGTCATAGTTTAACTATAAAACTGATACTAGTGAACTTAGAAAGTTCTTTGAAGAGCTCAAATTTGGTTTATTTTATTTAATTTTTGTCCATGCAACGAAGGAAAATCATGGAATAAAAAGGACGAAAGTTCTAGCATCCTTAAAACTACTCTAAAAATGACACTTAACAAGAGTAGGCCCTTTGTAAGACTTGCACCCCATGCCCTTCCTATTCTTACGATGACTGATAACATTTATCATAGAAGATCAACGTTTATATATAGAACTGGACAGTTTGATGTCCCTAGAAAATATCTTTGTGGAACACCACGGTAAAAATTATTTTTATCGTTTTAAGAACATTTGAACCGTTTTCAGCATTTTTGAAAATTACTAGATTTCCTACTGTTTGTTGACTGAAAGGAATAAAAAGCCATGTAAAAAAACTCTTTTAGTCCAAAAAAAAAATGACCTTTAAAATGTTTTTAAATATACGGTTTGATTGCATTATAGATTTAATCTGTGACTATAGATGAATTGTAATTATAGATTAATTGTAATTATAGATTACATCTGTTTACTATATGGCGTAATCAATATTCGCATCTCGGTTTATGAATACAAATCACCCAAAAACAATTACGTTTCTTCAAATTGGTCATAACCATCAGAATAAATCCTTCTCATTCTCAACTTTCGAATGAGGCATATCTTAAGGTGATTCAAAAAATGATACCAAATTATTCAATGCGAAAGGTAGGAAATTTAGCGAATTTTTGTCTGTCTGTCTGTTTGTTTGTTTGTTAGCGGAAGTGACATCACCTCGTACACGCAACATGCGCATTGAGCTATATCTGCTTTACATATTTCCGGTTTACAATTTTCTGGTTTGTGTATGAGTTGAAATTTTAACACGCTTTCTGGCTGAATATGTCTCTAGTTACAAACTCTAGAACTTAGTTGATAACATGCGAATATTGCCCAATGCACATGTTCCGTGTATGAGGTGATGTCACCTCCGCTCAAGAAACGCACCAGGCAAAAAACGCTAAAATTTCTACCTTTTGCGTTGAATAACGTGGCCGCATTTTTGCGAACACCATCAAAGATATCCCTAGTAGAGTTCAATCAGAAAATTTCATTCTAAGGCCGGGTTATAACCACGTTGAATAAGCTGTTCTATTACTAGTATTTGTTTTGAATTATTTCTATTGGTGCTGGTGTGATGGCTAGTTATAGATATAGACTGAACCTGGCGAAAAACAATTATAAGACGTGTAATTAAAGCCCAGGCGGCAGTTAGTCTTTCTGTTCAACTATACCTACAGATGATAATTTAGTAAACTAATGATGTATTTTAATAAATGTCGGTATTATAAATAGATATATTAATGATGCAGATGTTAAAAGTGAGTGAATTGTAAGACTCAATGTGGTCGATAAAGGATCTATCTTACAAAGACGTGTACTCTAATGAACATCATTTCTGGTTTATATATAGTTCAGGTTGTTGTTGACGTTCTGTACTTGATTCTAAATAAAGAATTGTTAATGAAGCATTGAATTAACAAATGGGACTCTAATGAAGCGTCCTGTGGATTGCAATTTCTTAGATGTTTTAGGTACATCTGGTTGCGATAGTAGATAAAGGTCGAGTTGTGAATACATAAATAGATTATGTTTTCACAAAGGTTGAAATGCAAATGCCGAAAAACAAAGTAATGACAGTACTGCATTCTGGGTTAATTTAAAGAAGAAAACTATTAAAATATGGCTGTTGATCGAAATGTGTTCAGGTTTAAAACAGGTTTTCTGCTTTGTCATATCGTTACTTAGGAAATAGATTCCATTTTTTCGTGCGTCTATAAAGGTGACGTAAAAATGTAAGTTGAGAACAAAAAAAGTACAAGACACGAGAAGCAGCAATTACAATTGATTCAGTTTTATGCCAATTTTAAATACATTTTTCATTTTGACTGCAGCTATCCGGCCATAAGCTTTCCAATTTTGTTTATGAGATATTTGCATTTCACCATTATTCAAAAGAAGACTTTCAGAATAAGGAGTGCTTTGTTTTGGAATAATATCAATTTATCAATTAATATTAAGACACAATAATAAACAAGATTTGCAATTGTGATTTTATTTCAAACAATCGAAAATGTTACAAAAGAAATATGGATAATAAACTTTCAACGATACCTAAAATTGAGGCTTGATGGAGAGAGTATTTTACCTGAAGTAACGTAAAACCAGTTCAGTTTTCTATCAAAAATTATCATTTGAATACAAATTCGAAAGATCAACACTAAATTATTTTGATCTATCAATTGATTGGTTGGCTTATGAACCGTCTGACGTCATGACCCGCTCTATTACGTCACGATGAATATTTAAGTATCGTTATCAGACCAGATTGGTCATTACATCAAATAGAAGCGTTGAATAATTGAACATAAATGCTCGTCTATAACATAATACGATTTGCCAACGATACGACTTTAATAAAAGAAAAGAAATTATTTATGTATTCTTCCTTAATAGATTCATAAAGTCTAACATCTGTTCCCGTTGACGCAAGACCAAAAACAATCTTCAAAAAATAATGATTCGAATTCGTCTGAAATTGGGAGAGGTTAATTGAATTTTCATGTATAATTGTTAGACTACAAAACCCTTCGTCATTGCTTTGATGTTTCTACGCAATAGAACTGTTGAAATTGCAAATTAGCATTTACTGAAACAGTTAAGATAATCGCAAATGTGACAGCTAACGAAAAGCACCCAACTGCATTATCATACTATGCTCGTCATATATTTCCCTAAGATGTATTTCATGTTTTTCCAAGGCTAAGTAGTGCGTGGTTTGTTTCACTAATAAATCACAGTAAATCATTGAACTTGAATGGCGCGCTGCTCTCAGTACACTTTTTAAGATCTATTCACTGCGCAGACCATTGTAGTTGTGGGTTTTATTTCAGCATTTTGCACTCAAATCGGGCATTCTCGCTTTTTAGCTTTCACAATCTTTGTTTAAGCTGGACAATAAGCTAAAAAGCGTTGGGACACCACTTCTCAGCGCTCGCAAAACCACAGAAAAGCATTATTTCTAGAACACAAAATATGATGTAGAAACCTCATGGCACAAAGACTCAGCTTTAATGGAATTTAGTTATTTATTTATTTGTTTATTCGTCACAAATTTTATACAGGAACTGTCCCATTTAGCCAAGACTAGTTTAAATGAAGTCAACAACACAGATACAAAAATATGACTTAAGAGATATAGAAACAAAGGATCAATATGACTAGCGACCAAATTACAATTTTCATAAAGTTTTTTTTTTAATTTGTTTTATAGAGTTTGATAAACAAGATGCATTTTGGCCTAGCTTTGTTATAAAAAAACGCCATTTAAGTAATAACGAACAAACAATCCTTGTACCGAAGCTAGGCCATACTGCACCATGAGTGTTCTACAATTGATGAATCAGTATCGCCGGGCTGAGAACTGCCAAATAGATAAAAGACAAAAACACATCCATAGCGGATTTTAGAGCAGTTAAGAATCAATGTCTTGATTCAAATTAATCAATTAAAATGTAAACAACGAACGTTTTGTCTGTTAGGCAAGGGGCGCTAATAGAGAATGTAAAAGGGCTGTTCTAATCGAAAGAGGCGCTAATAGTAGCCTTTTACATCGGGACACAACTAGTAACTTCAACCAAAAAAGGGCGCCAAATGCATGTCAAATTTCCCTCATTAATTTTCAATGTATACAGTATATGCACATTAAGCTTTCATGTCTTATCACGTGTATTTTATACTCGCATGTCTCTGTTTACGTAACTATTGTTGAATGCATAGATGGTTATTAATTTCCTCGAGAGGATGAGCAGCGCGAAATGAACGGCTACAAGGCTTAGCCTAATGGTCCTCCAAGCAATCATTGTTACAAAGTGATGACTTTGACTAGAATTCCAATGATTATTTTGCTTTTTCTATAGTGCGTCCTTGAGTGTTGACTCATTTGCATACTTGGCAGCATCTCTCTCAGAACTGAAAGTTTAGGTTTCAGTCGATTTTATTATTCTATGCATCTGACGATCTGTCAATCAAACAACTGAAGGATCAAATCTGAAATAAACTTTTAGCAATTATAATGATTTACACACCATGATCGTTATTTAAATGTAGGTTCAAGCGCACGAGTATATTTTGACGAACTGTGAAGCTTTAGATGCTTAATGACTGTGAACACGCAATGGATCTAATGGGCTTTTAACATATACAATCGGTTCAGGCTTGTGGCTGTTCTTCTGACTATTTTCCTATCGTAGAGTGACATTCAGAAAAGAAGACAAAAAATAAAAGATAAAACAGAAATATACACTCACTGGAACAAAATTGTGTGATTAAAGTTTGGATGATTTGTGCACTACAACAGTTTAAAAATAAATCAGAATGACCCTCGCACAATTAATAAAAAATCGAGCAATTTTATACCTGTATGAGCTTGAAAATGATTTGCATTTTTTTATATATATCTTTTAATTATTTTTTCATCTTCAAACGGGCGAGATTCATCGACGATAAACAACGCCAAAGTAACCCTGGAAGATTCTCTTTCGCTCCTGTCGATTTAAAACATGATTGTGATAAAAAAAGATCGCCCAAAATTTACAGCTATTTTGCCACCAGTTTCTGACGATTTTGTGTCGTCGAAAATAAGGTATAATTGACTTACAAGTTTTCATTTCTCGTTTTTATATCAAACTCTTTTCCATAAAAGAAATTATTAAGTCCTTTTTTCTGGTTGTCTTGGCAGTTTCAGTTGACTATGGCGCGCTTTTTGTACGAGCCATTTGGCGTTATAGATAGGGGTTGATTTCAATGTTTATTTGGTGAGTTGAGAGCCTGGCCTTCGTACGTGATGTATTCACACAAGCTAATGAATTGATGCGGCATTTGTCGCAGTTTGAAAGACATCTCGAATAATCATAGCTATAGGTTATTTTGATCGATGGCATGCGCGCGCACATCGCAGATGGCTTTGCTATATAAAAACACCACCTGGAGTCAAAACCGCATCTAAACAAGACCTCGTTGATCGAGAGAACAAGTCACAACCTTCCAGCTCAACTGCTAGCACGGTTTGATTCTCAAAAACTGGAAGTCATTTCTCATGAAATAGTACAAAACACCAAGGAATACAAGCACAAGAATTTGGAAAGACAACGTTCGACCTAAGCTCACAAAAAGAAAGGAAATTTCAAAGATCTTTTATCGATTTACTCGCAACGTTGAAGAAACAAGTCAATACCAAAAAATGAAGTCAGGTCAGACGATCAAGCGACCCTCAAGCTCTGAACGACTAAACGTCTGCAAGTCATCTCGGTTGATTTCCATGGAGGATTACCTTATTGCTCAGAACACTTTTCCAGACTTCTTCTATCAAAAGAACGAGGATGGAAGACCGATGAAAGGATGGAAGAAAAGCGAGCGTGAACAGCAACGGCTGAATCAATCGCGTTGGAAAAATGGCGAAAGAGACATTGGTATTGTTGAATGGTATCGAAAAGAGTACGGTATGAAATAGAGAATTGGAGGCGTATCAAATTGGCCGTTTGGCCGAGTCAATGTCGAGAAAATTGTACAGTAAAGTGACTGAACCTTAAGACGATGATTCACTGTGATCTTCCAGTTCTATAAAGACTTTATAAAATCTAGAGTTTTATAGACCACCGTGGTCCTAGAACTGATTTAAATATCGACAAACTAGTAGTCATCAACTATCAAACGAGGAGGTTCAATACATGGTTAATAAAGGTGATTTCAATCAAGACGCCTCGAACAGACGCTACGCGTGCCGATTATATCATCATTGTCATAAAAGTTCTGATCTGAATTTCATTAAAATGATAGCAGATCGACAAGAGACTTGTCTAGAAACATTAAATAAGGACACAAAACAAGGGACTTGAATATCTATTCTACGTAAAAATATCAAACTGAACAAGTTGAATTTGTATAAAAAATGTACTCTTAGCAGGTCTAAGGAATAAGAGGACTGCTTCATGAAACTTTATGGTATAAAAGAAATTGTGCGATGTATTATCGAAAAACTAGAACAGGTGAAGCCAACTTTGTATTCTGATGTCAAATTCAAACAGTTAGTTTACAATATTTGTATTTTAGTATATAAATCAAAATGTTTTTTCTGAAAAAATAAATGTATTTTATTAGTAAAACTGGATTCACAAGTTTTTTGTGTTTTTGCACGAACGTGCAGTGCATTTCGGCGGCGAAAATGAACTATAGTTTGGACACATTAAGTTACAGCTGATTTAGAAGACGCAATTTATCATATGCGATGTGTAATACACGACAATTGTGTAAGGTTCTACCTAAAATTCTTCGTAAGACATTCTAGCTCTAGGGTTGGGGCGTCTGCGACCATTTGCACGGGAATAGTACCTTGTGAATTGCCGTATACTGCAAACATGATCAATTGCATCAGGGGTCAGGAGGCAAGACCTTTTTTTAACAATTTTATCTGCAACGAAATGACGATATTTCAACCTTTAGCGATCCTTCTCTTGTTGGTAATAGAAAACTATATGATATAGCTGAATAATATATGATTGTTTTCGATGGAAAGAATTCTATTTCGCGCTGAGCGTTGGTGTTCTATTTTCTAAAGATTAAATCGTCGACGAAAACAAAAGGGTGTTTTCATCGAAATCAGTATTCAGCTTTTACATCTTCATATAAAATGTTGCCAGTTTTTATTTTTTATTTTTTTTATTATTATTTTTTTTTTCACTGAATCTAATTGAAACATATTGATTATTGGAAGTTGATCTTGATTTGCAAGCGTATTCTGTCACTGATTTTAATGTGTGCTTGCATGCATGTAGAATGTTGTTGTCTTCAAACACCAAAACATTCATTTTAAGAAAAAAAAACATCATCGATGACAGTCGTTCTCATTTAAGCCATCCTACGCTTAATTTGGTCTTTGATTAGATGAAAACAAAAATCGGAACACAATTCACACAATGCAAGGAGTTATTTTTTTCATTTTGTTTTTGGTTTTTGATCTCGATGTGATGTCGGGGGGGATTTTCCGGTAAGAGTTCACATAAAAAGGATTTATACGGATAAACATGAATTAAATCAAGGAAAAAGAGAACAAAAACAAACCCCAAAACAGCCATGTACGCCAACACGCGGTTGACATATATTTGCTTGTGAAATCAACATGTTCTGTACGTGATTTCGAACGAATGATCATTGAAAGATTTTTATTTTATTTTTGCAATTAATTTCTCAAAGTCTTTCGAACGGATGATCAACTAAAATCGAAATAAGAAAGGGATAGAGAAAGAGAGAAAGCTGACAACAAAATTGATTAGCGATCATGATAGCAATAAAAAGACGTACAACAAAAAGTTTCACTGGACTTTGAATTCAAACGGAAAAAATTGACAAAATTGATACGTCGACTGCAACAACAACCTCTGGCTGAGCTGATGCGAGGTGTAGCGTGTTAGTGGAATAATACAGTCCATATAATGGAATCAGTATATTCCATAATGTTTCAATTAGGCGCCGGTAGATCGAAAACTAAAAGCTTACAAAAAAAAAATGAAAAAATAAAACAATAAAATCTGATGATCGATCAAAGAAGAATAGAAATGATAAAGATAGAAATGTATTTAACAAAGAAACAGGACAAATCTTTGTTGAATCTGTAGTTCCTCAACAAATGTTTGATAATTGCTGTTCTGTACAAAACACGAAAACTTTACGAAAACTAAACACCCAAACATCCACCCATACATATTCTGTTTTTTTTATTCCATTAACTATTTGTTCATTAATTATTGATGTTTGCGTTTTATCGTCATTTCTCCAAAACTCCATATGTTATTGTCTTAAGCTTGTTTGCTTATGGTTATGCCGATTGAGATCACAGCATACCTCATTATGAACAACAGGAACACCAACAACATCACCATCAATAACAACGACAACAATACCAGCAACATCAACAGCGACAACAACACCAGCAACATCAACAGCGACAACAACACCACCACCAGCTACGAACGATTTTATCTGCATTAGAACAAACATGCAAAAAAGCAATATATATATATAAATTATTAACAAACAACAAAAATAGCAAACATCTAATAAATAATCAGGCAAATAAAATAAGTACACAAACAAACAAATAAAAAAGTTAGCACAAAAATAAATGAAAAAAACAACTTTATGTTCACAGGCGCAGTCATTAAGCAAGTTCCTGTTAGACCCAAAGTGACAATGCATCTACTACATCTTATTCTTATACTGCTTTACAACGCTTTTAGTTCCTTGTTTATTGTCTCTGAGCAAAAGTATATCGCTATAGAAATGTCAAGATAAGATATCGATCATCTGTGTTCTTCTTTTTAGATGCTATTTTCCTCGTTACGTTCAAGGATAAAGATCTAAATATAGTTAGACTCGTTCTAGACTAGACTACACATAGCATGGCTGCTTAGAAGGGAGTACAATGTATCGATAAGAGCCGGTATTGAAGATGATTGTATTGACTATTGATTATTATTATATGATAATGATGATAATGATGATTGTGATGATAATGATGATGACCATTATGATGATGATGATGACCATTATGATGATTATGATGATTATGATGATTATGATGATAATGATGATTATGATGATAATGATGATAATGATGATTGTGATGATAATGATGATGATTATGATAATGATGATAATGATGATGACGATTATGATGATTATGATGATTATGATGATAATGATGATAATGATGATAATGATGATGATAATGATAATTATGATAATGATAATGCTGATTATGATGATTATGATAATGCTGATTATGATGATTATGACTGTTATGATGATTGTGATGATAACTATGATGATTATGATGATGATGATGATGATGATAATGATCATGATTTCAATACTGTTTGTGATAATTATAAGTACGACAAAAACAATTGAGTTAATGGTATATAATGGTACTGAAGTGACAATGTATAATGTTAAATATGATGGTGATGGTGGTAGTGGTGGTGGTGGTGATGTTGGTGGTGGTGGTTAGGAAAGAGTAAAATGATTATATACAAACAGCTACAATATCATCTGCTCTCACATCACAACAGTAACATATATTATTGGCAGCTGTGATATCAGTACAAGCACTTCTACATTACCTTAAGGATGACATGTCGAAGAGAGATTATGCTTGCACAAGACCAATATAACTACTATAAAAACAGTAACACTAACACAAAATAGTTGTATCTGATAGCAATATCTTACAAAACCGAAAAAACCGGACAACAACATCAACAGAAGCAAAAGAAGAAACGTGCGTACTCAGTGAAATTAACAAATATACAAAACAAATCAACAAAATATACAAAAAATAGCATATGATATTTTTCTCTTATTCTTTGTTCAAAACATTACATATATTGGATGCAGTACGCAGATATCGATCCTGATCAAATAAGTTTCAAGCAGTGCTATACCCTATACACCAACAACACTTGATAGCTGTAACCAATAACTGTGCAACGGACAGACAGATAGTTTTTTTTTTTTTTTTAATCGTTTGCACTCTTTTGTGCCTGCCAAAGGAATCAACAAAAACAATATAGACACTGCCGCAAATGCACCAACAACAACACAACACAGAAAACAACTCTACAATAATATTAACAACAATATTGATAACGTTCACATTCTAAACAACAACAGCTGAATAACAACAACAACAACAGCAACAACAACAATATCAACAGCAACAACAACAACGACAACAGCAACAGCAGCAACAACAGCAACAACGACAACAACAACGACGAACAAACACAACAACGCAAATATATACAGTCATTAAAAAAAATGTGTTGCATACATGATCAGACCCCACCCCAGTAGCTTTCTTGGCCAAAAAAATAACAACAGCAACGAGCAGATGTGGACTACTAATTTATTGTAGCGTGCCATGTTAAAGGTTGGAAAGATAATCTCAAATAGATGGCCATAATCTATACTAGAATCTTGAAATTCACCGAGATTACCATGATTACTTGAGAGGAATGTCAAAAAAACTGCCCCGTAGTTTCCTCTAGAGATATAATCCATGTCACAAACGTGCTTGGTTGAATCGTGTAATGAGCTGCAAAGGTCGAGAAATCTACTTAAAGGATTTCAAAGAAGTAAACAACCTCTTGAGACTTATTGTTTTTTGTTAATTAACATTCATATTGAATTACTTGCTAATTAATGCTTAGCATTTGATCAATGCGTTGATAGGGTCCTTCCCGATTCATTTGTTTATTCGATCATTTCGTATCTCTTATCCACATATTGTTAGTTCGTTATCAATAAAGACAATACTACACTAATACCGACCAGAAACCATGGTCTTACTATCTTATTTTTAATGCATGCCATTAAGCGTTACTAAATCTCTACTAGAAAATAAACATCGATCCGATCTGTCGAAGAGCATTTAATGGAATACCCGATATTGGAAAAAATACAGAAGTGATTGACAATCAGGATGTTTTGCGGCCAACCTAACCAGTTATTTGTTGTTATTCAAAAATCAGAAATTAAAACCTAAAATTATAGAACTATGTGCCAAAAAAATGAAATAAATGACCATTTTCCTAAAATTCCGGATTTGTTTTACTTCATGCCAAAATTGGCTGTTTCATGGCTTTTTTGATTTCTGTTTTCTGATATCCAGAATTGAGAATTGACGTTTTTGTATTTCTACATTACGAAAAGCAAAAATCGTAGATTAAAAAAAGGTTTCTAAATGGTTTTCGATGGATGCCTGTAAAGATTAAAACTCAAGATCTAGTCATTGGATTCCTGCCCCCATAAAAACAGAAATCACTTTTTTAATACAGCGCGCTCCAGTGCGCTCTACCCATGGAGGGGTATCTGGGGCTCTCGTGAAACTTCCGGTCACCGGGCTGATGTACAGTCCTTTCCCTCCCCTTCCCTTGCCTCACCACAGGATACGGAGGGGAGATATGGACAAAAATGCAATGAAATATTTAGCACTGATAAATGAGTCGTGCTTTTATGCAATTGATAGCAAGTCTTTGCTCATAAAATATCGTACCTCACTCCAATATAATATCACACCATTCGCAAAATGCGGACTGTATGCAATTGCGATATGCCGTAAATAATGCGATACGTTGTACCTCGTGCGATATGTCGTATCTCGTGCGATATGTCGTAAATAATTCAAAATATTCATATTGCATGAGGTACGACGTATCGCATTATTACGACATATTGCATGTGCATACAGTCGGCATGTTGCGAATAGTGTAATATAATTAAATTTAGCCCTCAGGCTCTTATCAAACAAATTTCAAAAAAAATTGTAACGTTTTTTTCAAAAATTATCCAATATAAGCTGTTAATATCATATGAAGAGCAAACAAAAATATGTTATGTTATGTTAGTGAGGTACGATATTTTATATGCAAAGACTTGATATCAATAAAAGCACGATGTGGTGAGATCATGTGGTGAGGCAAGGGAAGGGGAGGGAAAGGACTGTACATCAGCCCGGTGACCGGAAGTTTCAAGAGAACCCCAGGTACCCCTCCATGGGTAGAGCGCACTGGAGTGCGCCGACTTAAAAATGTGATTTCTATTTTTATGGGGTCAGGAATCCAATGACTCGATCTTGAGTTTTAATCTTAACAGGCATCCATTGAAAACCGTTTAGAAACCTTTTTTTTAATCTACAATTTCTGCTTTTCGTAATGTAGAAATACAAAAACGTAAATTCTCAATTCTGGATATCAGAAAACAGAAATCAGAAAAGCCATAAAACAGCTAATTTTGGTATGAAGTAAAACAAATCCGGAATTTTAGTAAAATTGCCATTTTTTTCATTTTTTGACACATGATTCTATAATTTTAGGTTTTAATTTCTGATTTTTGAACAACAAAAAATAACTGGTTAGGTTGGCCACAAAACATCCTGATTATTGACAACGAGAATCATGTATTAATTTCAAACATCATCAACATAAAACATAAAACTCTCTGTTAATTAACCACAAGCACTATGACGTCACATGTAAACAAATCTATTGTTTAAATGCTAAGAATCATGGGCAAAAGAAGGGATTTAACATTTTAAAATCAATGAAAAATAGGGTAAAAGTTCACCTATAATATTGGAACAAAATACAAGTATAAGCACAATGCCAAATGTATCAAAGGAAAAATATTACGCCAGAACTAGATGCATTTTTATTCATGTAAACAAGCCATGACGTCATAGTGCTTGACGGCAATTACACAACGTTAATAAAAATATTACAATGTTTTATTACCTCAGCAAGAGCAAATCATATACTATCGGATATATTACAGCATAAAACTCAAACTTCAATATATGTAACTAAATATATCCTTTTAGTTGAAAAAATAAAAAGTTTAGAAACTAGCTAATAAAAAAAGATAATCTTTAAAAAGAATAGAATACGACATTTGTAAATCATCCGATGTAGTTGTCAAGCATGAATTAAGGCTTATTTACACGTTACGATTTGTAGTATACAACTAGTCGTGAGGTTCGAAACCTTCTAAAACTAGTCGTAGAACATTTTCTAAAACAAGTTTTAGAGCGCGTGCGACTAGTTTTAGAAGTTACGACTAGTCGTATACTACAAATCGCGCGTGACAAATCGCACCGTGTAAATCGGGCTTTAGGTCTTTCCTAACAGAGGGAACACTGCCCCTGCAGCCTCCTTCGGATGCGTTCCTGTGTTATGCCTTATTGACAAAAAAGAGAAATATCATGCTTGGCTCAGGCTGGGTGAAAAGGCGTTTTAATCAGTAAATCCAATACGCGCATGGTTATTTTGCTGTTTTGATCAGTTTAACAACTGCATGTATACAAGTAGGAAATGTTGAAAAGGCGGTTATCGAGTGAAAAAAAAGGAATCATTAAAAATATCGAGTAAAAACAACAAATAAACTAATAGTAATAGAACGAGTCGGTGAGTTAGCAATGCGCGCCACCAGAGACAATTCCAAGTTAAGATAACCATAAAAATGGTTATAACCATTTCATTAAAAACGAAAACGATACTAAACGAATAGTTTTAATATAATCACGACGTTTCGGTGTCAACATGACTCCATTTTCAAGTGATATGAATAATTACAAGTGAAATGGCAGATATTAAATAGATTGATTTACATGAGAACAATTTCAAATGGTTAATTCCACCAATTTTATTTTGGTCAACATGTTCAACCCAAATATATTGTTTGTTGTAATCTAAATTTAATGGTTGTTTGGTTGCTTGTTTTAACCAAAATGTAATTTTAACCAAAACACATTTGGTTCTCTCGAGATGCAGTATTTCAAATTGACAGGATGTTTTTGGTTGCTTCTGAACCAGACAGTTTGTGCAGTGCAATGGGAAGATTAGTGCAAGATAATTAAACTGCTATCGACATTTTAATCAAGAAAAAAGGAAACACAATATAAAACAAGATTCATTGTCCTAACTTGTGATATAAGGCGCATAAGGCCAGGAAGAGCGAACAGTCAGCAAAAACAAACAAGCCAGAAACAAACGGTTTGCAAGCTCTGCTTTCCCATAAGCTTTTCAACCAACACGGCAACACGTGCAGTTGGAACACATTTTTACGTGGCTGGTGTTTCTCTGACCATGTTTCAATGTTGTATGGTTTTTTTTAATTACAGATAAGATCAAATGTTCAACACTTGTCGCTAAAAAGGATTAAAGCTCTTTTGTTAAGTAAAAGACACGTCCAAATAAGACGGTTAAGTGGTTAAACTATTGTAGGAAATATAGAATAAAATGGAAATTAATTGAAGAACATCTATAAGGAATTAGACAATGTATAACTACTTGAAAACGTGACTCCAGAGAGTAAACAAAGAAAAAAAAGGACAAACAGACGAGAAAATGGGATTAGTGTTATATGGAGTAGCAAGTGTAAAAATGCAGACAAAACTTAATGAGGAATATAAGAAGGTAGACAATTGTATGAATCAGGATGTATATATGTGAAAACGTGACTCCACTAAAATGTGCAGAGCAAAAGTATGGGCCGCCGTTACCACCAAAAATACATCAATATGCAATGGTCCAGTTAACGATATTAAATGGTCCAGCATATACTTAAACGGTCTAGCTACCGATACCAAACGGTCCAGCTTGTTATGTTAAACGGTCTAGCATATAGTGAAATGGTCCAGCATATACTTAAACGGTCCAGCTACCGATACCAAACGGTCCAGCTTGTTATGTTAAACGGTCTAGCATACAGTGAAATGGTCTAGCTTATACTCGAACGGTCTAGCTTGCGATGTAAAATAGCCTAGCTTGTTATGTCAAACGGTCCAGCTTATAGTGAAACGGTCTAGCTTATTGAGAAATGGCCCAGCGTGCAATGTGAAATGGCCCAGCGTGCGATGTGAAATGGCCCAGCTTGTTATGTCAATTAGCCTAGCGTGTCGAATAGACTACGAGGTCAAATAGCCTACAATGTCGAATAGCCTGTTGTCAAGGTGGCCTACCGCAGAGTCCATAGCAACCATGTTGGTTAATTGTTAACTGCGAACAATATAAGTTTTGTGTAATATAAACTTGAAGCTCGGACTAAAGTAATAAGACTGGGCGGTGGTGCAGTACATAGTAGTCCCCTTCTTTATTTTCTTCAATAAGTTCATTTCAATAACGACAAACATTAAATTATATTCTTACCCAGATGCAAACTGTGCATTAATTTAATTTACTTTAAGCTTTAACTATATTATGTGAAAAATATCGTTCGTTGACCGTTCATTGACATATTGTACTGAAATGATTCAAAACTCTGCAATGCGTCTTGCATGTATCTTAATATTCAATGAGTTAAGTTTTGATTCTTTTATTCATCAGTTTTACAAATAGCTTCTAACCTTATAGATTTTATAAGGTCGCTTATGATCATACCACTAGCATATGATCAAAACTACATATTCTTGCAAAAAACCTATCAGTGACGTAGTACACTTAGAGAAACAATTAGTCTTTTAGGCGTCCATTTACATTCTAAAATGTGTTTAAACTTAATGTTCAGGCGAAACTCATGAAAACCTCATGGCTTTTATTATTAATTAGTCATCTTAGTTTGTTGACTTAGTTACAATAATATCTTTGCATATTCATTCACTTCTGTTTATACTTCATATCTATTTTATTATTGTTCAAATATTTGCTGTATTGATTGTTAAATCATCGATACGAGTACAATCTACAGGAAACTAAATGATCGTAGAAGCACCAATGAAATTACGCATTTAAAATATACGAATAAACGTTTTAATTTAACAGACATGCATCCTTTAAAGCTACCCTCGTGGTGTTGCTTTCTGCCATTTTAATAAATCTATAAAAACATATCAAACTGGGTCATTGTCACACGTCACTTATTCAAATGAATTTAAATTTATAAATAAAATCTACAAAAAATAATCCTTACTTGTTCTTCCTATGTAATATTCTTTTTATTGACTATCTTATCACGTTCATTGTTTGTTCAAAGCTATATCATTAACAATAGAAAAAAAACGTTTTTTAATGGAATACATGAAAATTGTCAGAACTTACTATAAATAATTCATGTATTGGTATGTTTGAAGATTTGATAGTCGGTTTGTTCTATTCAGTAAATAATTGAACATTAATAAAGTAAACAAACTAAGATGACTAAGTAACGATAAACAAGCGTATTTAAAATAAAAGAAGAAACTAGGATTTGTTATTGTGAATTTTTTAAATCTTGCGGAATTGCGAGTGAATTTACCGATAATACAATGAGAATTCAATCCCGCACAAGTGACTGTTAGAAATATATAATTAATAACTAATTATACATCTACATATATTATGTGTATATACACATTAATATATATATGTATATCAATGTTAAAGCACACAGCAGAATTTAAAATCTTCATTTCTGTAAATTTACAATAGTTACCAATGAAATCTGGGAAACGAAAAGCTAGAATTTAACGTTTATGTTACGTTGTTAGGACAAAGCCACTGTAGCTCGCCACGAGGTCAAAACATGAGAGATATTATTCGCAGTTAACCATTAACCAACATGGTTGCTATGGACTCTGCGGTAGGCCACCTTGACAACAGGCTATTCGACATTGTAGGCTATTTGACTTCGTAGGCTATTCGACACGCTAGGCTAATTGACATAACAAGCTGGGCCATTTCACATCGCACGCTGGGCCATTTCACATTGCACGCTGGGCCATTTCTCAATAAGCTAGACCGTTTCACTATAAGCTGGACCGTTTGACATAACAAGCTAGGCTATTTTACATCGCAAGCTAGACCGTTCGAGTATAAGCTAGACCATTTCACTGTATGCTAGACCGTTTTACATAACAAGCTGGACCGTTTGGTATCGGTAGCTGGACCGTTTAAGTATATGCTGGACCATTTCACTATATGCTAGACCGTTTAACATAACAAGCTGGACCGTTTGGTATCGGTAGCTAGACCGTTTAAGTATATGCTGGACCATTTAATATCGTTAACTGGACCATTGCATATTGATGTATTTTTGGTGGTAACGGCGGCCCATACAAAAGATATTAAAACCTGAAACTAACAATGGAATGGTTAGTGTTAACCGGAGAAGAAAATGAAGGAAAAAAACGTTTTTTGTAATCGATGCTCTAAAAAAGAGAAAAATTGATTTGATAAAAACGATAAAAAGCGAAAACTTCACAGGATCATGGCAAAGAAGAGCCCTAATGGGGAGTGGCCTGAGTAGCGATTGTGGTAGGGGTAGTATGTGGCGGCAGTGAGTGAACGTTACATAAGAGTCTTCATGAGGAGTGATGCTTGTAAATACTGCCGAACTCAGTGTGAATAAAAGAGCGTGAGTTTGAATAGAACAGTCGTATTCATCTAAAATATCAAGTGTAATGTTGATAGAAGTATACCAGTAATATGTTTATTACAAAGAATTGGTCGAAGGTACTCGCCCTGCAAAACATGATTTTCCTTGACGTGTAACCAGTTTAAAGAACGAAGAAACTGCAGTATTATATACGAAGTAAAAGTGATTTTAATGCCAAGGGGTGTGAGTGACAGTGAATGACAAAGCAATTAACTATGAAATAACTGATAAAATAGTAAGAAAAAGTGAAAGTTAAAGTACAAGCTCCTTAAAACGTGATTCGAATAAAACGAGATGGAAAACCGGAAGATAATGAACTTATCACTCTTATCTTTTGAATAATCGTAATATATCAGTAAACAAGATAATTAAATTGTTGTCAATCTATGCTTCACGTTGCTGATGTTATCATATGCGAAAAAAACATTAAGTGTTAAAAAAAATATGTGTCCAAACAATTATTTTCAGGCGCAGCGCTATAAAGCATGACATAAGTTCTAATATTGCTGCATACTTCATTTATGTCTTCAATCAGCATAATTTTTATACACCATCTCTATTGCTGATTGGTTGAACAAATTGTCAAAAAAGCATGCGAATACATTGTCCTAGGTCATACTTTTCGTCGATTATTTCAAAAAGTTAAATGTAAAAGCTGGGTGCATTTTACTTTGAAGGGCAGGAAGTGTTTGCTAAGGTTCCTGAGCAAAGGTTCATATAAAAAGTTTTCGAAAGTACTCATTGAAACCTTCGTCTCTCTGTCAATCTCCCCGCGTTATAAAGGCAAATATGGTGCTTGCAAAACCGGAAGCAGTGCGGGGGGAGCTGTGACATATGCTTTCGGGGCTTTACCTTATTTTTGGGCGTGCCAGTATTACATGAGGGACGATTTTGATACTGTTAGATGATTCTTTTCCAAGTTAATGAGGTCGAAGTCATCATAAAGTATTTCATCGAACTTGAGGTGGCGAGAACCCAAGAAAGCCATGCCTAAAAATACGCAATGCATCAAGGAAGCATGAGATAAGAGAAAGAATTGATCGCGATCGTATACGGATCAAAAACGTTCGTACGATCAAAAAACTTTGCTTTCCCTGTAATCGATATTTTTTCGATCAGCTTGCGACCGTTCTCGATCGTTCTCGATTATATGGAAACCAGGCTTAAGAAAGGTTCTCAATTGTTCCTTGTTTTAAAACTAGTATCAAAAGTGTTATGATGTTTATAATTACACCTATACACACAGCATCAGTCATTCCTTCTCTTACCATCTGCGGTCTTGAATACACGTGTTTATCTGAAGGTGTGCAGTGGCGGATTCAGGATTTTTCAAAAGAGCGTTCCATTTTGGTTTCACATTTTCTCAGAAAGAGTCGCTTGAGTATTGAGTAAACGTATTTTTCTCCCTCACGATGTTTATTTCAGGTAAGAGGTGATATGAATATTTCAAATCAAAGTAATGTGAAAGCACACTCACTGAGTTATAAAATTAAAAAGCGTACCCTAATAGCATTAAGCTTGCGTAAAATTGGACACATCTGCTAAACATGTTTTGCAACTTGAAAAAAGAAGATAAATTCTAATCAGCGCGGCTTAGATATGGCTACTATACGAACATGTCTGAAATCATGTACTTTAGTGCGTGATATCTAATAAGTTATCATTACAATGTTTTTCACAAGACCTGATATCTACAATAACACACGCTGAGCTTAATGGATTGAGAACAGTGTTTTTGAACCGCAATTGTTATTAAGGAGGATGTAAATATACACATTTTTTATTGCGATTCAATAAACTTAACGTGAAGAGTAGACTTCATAACTACAATAACACGTGAGGAGCATAGTGGATCGGATTGCAAACAGCGTTTTTGAACAGATCGTTATTCAGTACTGAGGATGTAATTGCGCTTTTTGCACTGCAGTTAAACTTAACTGCGATTTTTGAAGTGTATAGAAATATCCGCCATTAGTATTCTACAGTAAGTTGTGAACAGAAATTATGCATTTAAAGGGTGCATACTAACTAAAGAAATGAAATAAATCATTTGCGCTTTGCTGCATGAAGTAGCAATTCGATTCCACTTTATTTTACGTGCAGTAGTAATTTGGTTGTATTTCACAGATATAGTGTTTGGGTTTAAACAATTGGATTCCACTTTATTTTACGTGCAGAAGTAATTTGGTTCCATTTCACAGATATAGTGTTTAGGTTTAAAATTTTGATGCCACTTTATTTTACGTGCAGTAGTAATTTGGTTCCATTTCACAGATATAGTGTTTGGGTTTAAAAAGTCGATTCCACTTTATTTTACGTGCAGTAGTAATTTGATTCCATTTCACAGATATAGTGTTTGGGTTAAATAATTTGATTTCGATGAAGTGTGTACGCTCTATTGTACGTGGTAATATTGCATGGATATAGTATTTTACAGGTGGATGTCATTTCAATAATGATAGTGTGTGTGCCCTATTCCACCGTAGCCAATCTTACATGGTTAAAGTGTTTATGTACACAGTTTTGATATAATTTCATGGATATAGTACTTCTACACTCTTGATTCCAGCGTTTGGACGCTATAATAGAATAATAACAATATTTTAATTTATAAAGCGCCTTTTCGATACCCGCAGATCGCTAGCAACGCAGGCTATGCATAGACACCGTTACCACTGGTAGAGTCGCGCGTTTTGTAACGGATTAAAACTCTTGTTTTAGGCTGATTTCGTGAAGTGTACATGTCTCATTCTAAACTTTACGACATCGAAGTACCAAATCACTGATTGTTAACGTCAATGTATGCTTCAAATTAAAAATAAGTGAAATAATTTTCCTCAATTAGTCTTCTAATCCCACACGTTTTGCATAATCTCGAATGTACACAGTATCGCGCATGCGTGGTAATTGGCCTCTTAAGTACGGAACATAAATGGATCTTTTTGATAAGCACTTCCCTAATATCAACACGTACCTGATTATTGGCATCTTCTCTCGCCCGTGTAGACGTCTTTTTTTTTTTTTTTTTTTTTTTTTAAATGATTTTTTTTTTCTGGTTTTCAACTCCGTGAGGGGGGGGGGGGGCAAAAGAAATGTGAAAACGCTCAACATGGGCTGATTTGGAACAAAATTATTAACAAGATTCTCTATTAATGGGTAAAATATATATAGTATATTTCTGGACTAATAATCAATATATCCTATGATCATAACTGAACTTTTTTCAACATTTTCATGTGATTTTCGTCTGTGTTTTTGTTTTTGGAAATGTTTTTTGAAATATACTGTTCAATATCATAATCAATTATAATCAATATTTAATTGAATACGATTCAAATTGAAATATTCCAACTACATCGGATATCAACTAGCATGCACTGCATGAAAACAATGTTAGCTGAAAATTCATAGACACATCTGGGCTGGGTTGTGCAAAGCTCGATTAGCACTAATCCTGGGTTATTTCTTAAGAAAACCTATAGAGTTAGCCCTGGGTTAGCACTAATCGAGGTTTGACCAACCGGGCAATGTACATGTCCGAAATTAAAATACATGAAGACAAATTCACATCCTCTAGCTAATACGTGCCAAGAGAGCAACATTCGTAGTTCATTCCATTATTTATTGAGCACGTTCACGCATAGAACTAACACTCCGTCACGTTCTAACTCAAAATTATCGTACTTTATTCACTGAATCTCAATCATTGAGATGCGGTCTTCACAAGTGTACGAGAATAGACAATTTGATGTATACATTGGTGGTTTTGTGGCCATTGAGTTTTATAATAGAATTGGGAAATTACTGATTGAGGTTTTTCATGCTTTAGGGATTTTTGAAGAGGGGAGGTGGGATTGAGAGTACGTGGGTCGGAATAAGAGTAGACTGGGGTCTAGTTTAGTATCTCGTTATTCTATTGGTGTAAATGCCGTGTTCGTGCACAAAATGTATACAATGAAACAATGTTACAATATACCACTTTGCCCTGAGCTGAATTTCTAAAGAATTTCACTTACGTTCCAACGTATTTCAGATCTTGGAGATTTTAATTTGTAATTCACAGTATTCGTCTGTATAATAATAATAAAAAAATTAATTCATTTCGTTATTTATCCTTTAAAATGAATAACAAAAAGCAACTAGTGTAATCATAAATGACAAAAAATGAAAGGGAATTCGAAATTCGCCCCAGGTCTCACTCATTGTAGAAGAAATGAAAAAGAGAGGAAAAATAAGAACACAAAGACGAGAAAAAGAACCGGTACACAAGATGCCCCAAATGAAAGCAGTTTTTTTAATTTTTTTTACGGTATTTATACTATATCACGCCAAATGGTATAAAGATTGTGTGCGTACGTGACCAATTAAGAATTAAAACTGCATGATCATTTTAATCAAGTAGCTTAAAGAGAAGCATTTATTGAATTTTAAGAATTGCTTAAATTACTAATTAATTGATTGTGTTTTTTTGACACTACATGATTTAACTGTTATGTAATAACAGTGGCTCTACTCGTCATGCTATTTTGAGATACTTTTGTCTTGAGATGTTTTGACGATGCTACCGCGCCTCCTGAAATCTGGCCAATCAGATTTCATGCCGAAATGATTCAGTTTAAGAATAGAATGAAAAGATCCTCTGATGAGTGTAAAGCCCAATACGGGGGATAAGCTTATCTCATACTCTCTTCATTATAGTTATGTTTGTCCCAGAAAAAGTATCTGCAGTTTTAGATTTAGACGTTTTTGAAAGGTGTTTTAGAGAACGATTGAAAAGACTGGAAAGAAATGATGTTAACGGACAAAAACCAAAACAGACAAGAATGAAGACGATTATAAATGATATAAACCGGTTGATGTGTTGATGAGAAATAAAAAATTACCGAATGAAAGCCGGTGAATTAAAACATGCTAATTTGATAACGAATAATTTATAAGCAAATGGATATAGATGGATACTAGCTATAGATAAACATGAGATAATCGAACAATCAGATCAGAGAATGAATTAATACAACTACAAACAAAAGAACAATTAAATGAATGCTCGAGTGAATCACCAAGATGCAAAATAGATCAAATGGATAAACGAGAGCATGCAGACGAAAGGCTAAAGGAATGAACGAATAATGAATGAATTAAGTTACTATTAAACAACAAGACTGACCAAACAAACTAAATATACTGATAAGGACCAAAAAGGAAACACAGAGCAAATAATGGATAAACGGGAGCATTAACGAAAGGCTAAACAAATAAACGAATACTGACTGAATTAAGTTACTAACAACAAGACTGACAAACAAACAAAATATTTATAAGAACCAAAAAGGAAACACAGACCAAAAAAAGAAGAACAATAAAAAGATGGCAGCTGTTTTTACCATCTGGTCATTTGCATCTATATCTTTCTACGTCATCAGGACTTTCCTTAACCGTTACATCTCTCACACGTTGGGCTATAATACACATTGTTGTATTCTTCGTTATCTTCTCTTCTTTACGCAAATGTTAAATGACGCTTGCGTGCTTACCCGAATCAAAGCAAGATTCTTCCACATATAATGATGTATGCATTCACTTTTGACGTTATCATGTTTTGTGATCAACCACGTAGCTTTCCTTACGTTTTGTTTTGCTTAATCCCTCCATGTTTCTTGAATTCACAAATGTACATCCGATTAAAAAAAACCGATGAGCTTTGCTGGATCTCCATAGCACGATCGAAAAGGTTCATTGGTAATAACACTGGTGCTTCGGACGTTAGTCCTTCGTCGGAGTTGAATGAATATAAAATAAAAATATGGGTATGAATATCTATATAATATTATGTTACCGCACATTAAAAATATCTTCTTGACAAAGATAACATCGATCGCTTTGAGACAACGAGTTCGTACTTAGAAATGACGGTGTCTTTCCTTTGTTGGTGAGCATTCATGGATCTTTCCTAAGTAAACGTTGAAACTGCAGCTGCAGCTCAGCAATTCTCAGCATATAACACACCTAAAGTCCTAAGTTCTTTTCGGACGATAATCATGTACGATTAAACATATATTTCTACTGCGCAAAATCACAGTGCACAAAAAAATGTATTAAAAGAAAGTTACGATTGTTATTAATTATGAATAAACAGTTCGTACAATGCAAAAAAAAACATAAAGGTACAAAGCTGATTTTAATATCATATTATCATATAGAGCCTGTAGTACGGGAGGGAAAGGGATGCAACTTCTAAATACTGAAACTGGTGATGAATTCAGATATTTGAAAACCGCAACACACCGCTGATATCAATCTTTGTTACTGTGACATTTTAATCTTTAAAATTTCTGAATCACAAAATTAAAAGATTGGTTACTTAATTGTCCCTGCTTACAATTTGTTTCAACTTTCGAAAAATATTACTGACTGCTTCTCGAAGATCGCTCAATCTCCAGTAATAAACACCTGGATTGATACTCGAATTGATCAGCACTAATGTCGTTGTCCAGAATATAACGCTGGATGACATAACAGTTTTCGGACTATTCATCCCATCGGTCAGTGCGACATACAACAACGTTACTACAAATGGAAGACCACACAGAACGAAAATTGCATGTAAATAAAACATGGTGACGAGCGATCTCCCTTGCTTCACTGTTGGTAAGTTGACAGCCTGCATTTGACTTTGTATTTGACGTTTATGACGCCTTACGATCCGTAGAATCGCAACGTAACAAATTATTGCTGTTACAAAAATTGCGAGTCCTATTCCTGCGATCAAGCCAATTGTGCATTTGTAGTTGCCATAACTTATCTGAATCATTATAGATCCGTTAAACAGCCAGACGAGAGCTTGAAACATGACGGTTCTTTTGCTAGTAACTATTGTGGGGTATCTTAGATGTAGATATAGTGCCAAGCAACGATCCACGGCGAGGAAAGTCATTGTTGCTGTGGAAATTCCCCCGAAGAACAAAGCCGTTAACGCAAAGTATCTCTTTAGAGTTTCACGGTATCCAAGAAGATAGATCGCAAATACTGGCTGAACGAAAAATCCCACTCCAAAGTCTGACATCGTAAGGCCACATAAGAGAATATTTGAAGGATTGTGAAGACGAGGAGTCGATATGATGGCGAATAAGATGACAGCGTTACTGATCATTGCTGACGCTGAGAGTAGCGAGTTGATCACACAGAGTACAACCAGAGAAATCATACTGGTAATTCTTTGATTGTTTATGAGTTATAGTTCAGTGAGATCAACTAGACCGATGGACAATTTCGGCGCTGAGTGTAGTCACACACTTGATGACGCTAGTATAGTTCAAAACTTAAATACGTCAGCAACTTAATGTCCATTTATATGAGCGACGAGGAAGCCATTGGGACATTGATTATTTCTTTGTCTACATTATGAAAACTGCCAAGTCAGTCTTGCTCTCAGAAAGGTACGTAACCCTCAATTTGCCATTACACTTCAACAGCTGGCACGAAACCAAACGTTTTGCTGAGCTCTATTTTATATTAAATGATATCTTAAGCCATCATTGGTGATTTAAGAGTAAAATTATTCTGCAAAACTGCAAGAGAAAACTCTTTGATCTGCCTAGTTAACAGGCTATTTTTGCTTTTTTAACTATACTTAATAGATGATTGACATAATTTCTTGAAAAGGGAAGGGCGAGTTTCTTGAATAAACACTCCTTCGCATCCTGTTCGAACAGCAATATATCATAAAGATTCGACAAAACCAAGAGAACAAAAGGACGTTTGAATGACTTTGAAGAGTCACTTTTAAGTTAAACAAAAATACATCAATTTGTTTTTTGCAAATAACAATTTTTGATGAAACAACCTCTTCAAACTCGCAGCTGGACCGTGGAATAGTGTCAAAGCAGCAAGCAATCATCCAGAACATTGGACTCTCCCTTACAGTAAAAAGAAATGGGCTTCAGCGTTGCATTTCTAATATAGCTATTTCGAATAATGTTATCATCACCAAAAGGCAATAATAGGTCATTCCAAGACTGCTAGGAACTATGGATATAAATATTACTGTCATAATTATTGCAACAGTTGACAAGAAATCCACGCTATTTAGTTTTTTTCTGTTCCGTATCCATAGATTAAAAGGTCTATATTCATCTTTTTGACTGTTCAAGGTGACATTCTACATTCTACCACGGCTTTTACCCATCATTCCTAGTGGTCTTGGAATGGCCTATTGCCTTCGCCGATTAGCTATATATTGTTTTTTTCTTTCCAGAGTTGTTCAAAGCCCGATTAGCACTAACCCTGGATTAACTCATAAGAAAACCTTTAGAGTTAACCCTGGATTAGCACTAATCGATCTTTGAACAACCGGCCCCTGAGTGTATTTTTTAAACTATTGCTACTACTCGCAAACTGTATCTGAAAAAAATGTTTCCGAGAATCAACAAATTTGAAGGACCCATTTCCGTGCAAGAGAAAAAAAATTGGATTATTTATTAAATCATCTGTTTCTCCAAAATCAGATTAATTAATTTAAAAGGTTGATTTTTGGGAAATTCTCGAGGTAGTGTTTACTCAAGTTGAAAGCATGTCGGAAATACTCAGAATTTGTAGTCACGTGACGCACTTCTTTGCTACCTTGGTTGACGAGGTGGGATTCAGAACCTTTGACTTTTAATGGATGCTTAGCATAAGAAACCGTTACACGTTTTGGGAGAGGTGCTCACTAGTCTTTAGTGTTATATTCTTAGTTACTTTGTCTTCTTTTATTGAATAAAAATTTGGAGCATTTATCTCCCGGGGGGGGGGGGGGGGGGGTACACCCTTATATTTACTATACGGGGACGTACGCGTTTCGCCAAACAGGGTATGGTTTTTCGCCTTCACGTCTTGAATAGGGTATACAATTAACCTTAAGTTGTCTTGAACAGGGGTGTACTTTCCATATGTTCACTGTTTGAAACGAGTTTTTATGACGGCCTCTGGAAAATGTATGCGTGATATTTTCCTTGCAATGACTAAAACGTAGTAAAAATATTTACACAAAATTTATATAAGCTCTACATTTTACCAATTTGTCTTGAATAGAGCGTTTTCACTCACGTGATCAAAATATGAGTTGTTGCTTAGCAACCTTACTATCCGCCATATTGGTGTTCCACTGATTTACACATAGTCACATGTAATAATGAAACTAAAAGTGTGCAACATAAATACCACTAAATAGTGCTATTTTATGCTAATACTATTGTTTAATTAGTGCTTTTTACTGCTAAATAGTGACAACTGTTGTACACATTTAGTGTTTGCACTCTATGGATTTTCAAGATTTTACTGTCTTAAATAGGGTCAGGGTTTTGAGGTACGAGCGGAGCCTCCCAGTCAGAAACTAAATCAAGTACCCCACCACTTCCCATGGTTTTGAAAAACACAAATGAATTTGTAAATTGATTTTAGAATAACTTTTTGTGCTGTAGGATTTCGGTTGTAAATGTTTTTCATCTCGTGCTTCAGTACAAAAGACAGTCCCTTCCCCCCTCCCCTCCCCTCCCCCCAAAAAGAAACAAACAAATGTATCAATCATCACGGCAATCGAAATTTTAACATTTAATTCTTTCAGAGTTTTTTTCTCAAAAAATCGGTTTTCAAGTTTAGCTTTTAATTGTCAGGATACAATCTGTTTCAACTTTGGAAAGATATTACCGACTGCTTTTCGAAGAACACCCATTCTCCAGTAGTAAACACAAGGATTGATACTCGAATTTACCAACAATAATGTTGTTGTCCAGAAAATTGCGCTGGATGACAGAACAGTTTTCGGATTATTCATCCCATCGGTCAGTGCGACATACAACAACGTTACTACGAATGGAAGACCACACAGAACAAAAATTGCATGTAAATAAAACATGGTGACGAGCGATCTCCCTTGCTTCACTGTTGGTAAGTTGACAGCCTGCATTTGACTCCGTATTTGACGTTTATGACGCTTTACGATCCGTAGAATCGCAACATAACAAATTATTGCCGTTGCAAAAATGGCAAGTGCTATTCCTGCAATCAAGCCAATTGTGCATTTGTAGTTGCCATAATGAATCTGGATCTGCATCAAGCCGATGAACAACCACATCAAAGCTATAAACGCAATAGTTCTTTTATTAGTAACTATTGTGGGGTATCTTAGATGTAGATAAAGTGCCAAGCAACGATCCACGGCGAGGAAAGTCATAGTCGCTGTGGAAATTCCTCCGAAGAAAAGAGCCGTTAGCGCGAATGGTACTGTTAGAGCTTCACGGTATGCAACGAGATAGATCGCAAATATTGGCTGTACGAAAAAGCCCACTCCAAAGTCTGACAATGTAAGACCACATAAGAGAATATTTGAAGGATTGTGAAGACGAGGTGTCGATATGATGGCGAATAAGATGACAGCGTTACTGACCATTGCTGACGCTGCTAGTAGCGAGTTGATCACACAGAGCACAACCAGAGAACCCATAAGCCTAATTTCTGGTAGAGTTATTTTTGAGTTGTTGTATCTTCAAAGCAATTGTGGTCAATTAGCCAGATGGACAATACCGGCGCACAGTAGTCAGAATGAGATTAGTAAACGAAGCACAGTCAAATCAAAGTTGATTCTTTAGTTTAAACCCTGATTTATAGAAATTCCTGCACATCTGGGAAACTGCGTAAGCCATTCTTGCGAACGCTGCAAAAGTAACGGTCGAGTTAACGATGAAGCTTCAAGCAGCGGGAAACCGTCAGGTGGCACCAATAAAATGTTCCATTGTTCCAGTGCCATCGTTCAAGTCTACTGAGAATTAATCTGCAAAACAAGCACAACCCTTTGTTCTGTTTAGTTAACTGACTTATCTTGCTCTTGCTTACTTAATAATGATTTACACAATCTTTATAACTTGGACAAAATATGATTTTTCACGCATGCACTAGCTCACACATCCTACTAAAATAGCAAGATACACACATACTGCTTCAAAACCAAAAGAACAATGGAAAGTTTGAATGATTTTGAAAATTAAACAAAAACACATCAATTTATTTTTCGAAAATAACAGTGTTTAATGGAAAGACCGCCTCAATCTCGCTGCTGAACCACGCAAATAGTTTACGAGGAGCAAACAATCATCCAGAACACTCAGGAATCTTCCATAAGAAAATGGGCATTTCTTGTATATTGTTTCAAAGGAAAAATTGTACAGCGTGTATTCGATAACTACTTCTTCTACGTAAAAAGTCCACACACTAGAACAAACTTGATATTCTTGAGGAATAACTCGAACAATTTATCTAAAACAGACGATTTCAGTTAGGGAAATTATCGATTCAGGGCCGTTCAAGTTGAAAGCATGTCGGAAGCTCTAAATATTATTTAGTGTCACGTGCAGGCACAATTCTGTTTTGTTTTGGTAGAACAGGTGTTATTGACAAGCTTTTCACCGTCGTTAAAACAATAGAAAATGAAAGACTTTACACTTTTTTGAAGAGCTGGCTACTTGTCTTTAGTAATCCATTCTTTTTCTATGACTTGGTTTGATAGTAAACAATTCAAGCATGTAAAGTACGTGGCAATGAACGCGATGACGGCAAAAGTTGTTCACCAATAGAATGCAAGTTTTTTTTTGTTTAATTCTGCCATCGGGAATGTACATTGTGCTTTTGGTCAGTCGTGTTGATGGTGAGAATAACCCCCTATGACATGACCCATATTCAAATTTTCAATCAGTTTGAAGATTATCAGAACAATTTGCACAAATTGCAATACAAAAGAAAGTCGTCAAAGTGTGCTGGGAGTGGTGGTATTCTAGGTCATCATGGCCTATTCTTGGGTTGCGACCACATGACCAAGAGTCCCTTGAGGAATAAGGAATAACAAAGCTGTTGCAGCCATGTTGGATGAGCAAACAAGAGAAACTAATGAGGAATGCTTTGTTATCATCATCCAACATGGCGGCTATGACGTAACGTGCAATCCAAGAATATATTGCAAAGCAATAACAAACACACAGAAATTAACCCGATCTACAATAGTTGCGCATTATTTCATTATTTTACTGTCGCTACTTGTCACAGACTAATATCTGATTCATCTTGTTGAGTGTATTATTGACTGCCTCTTGAAGACCGCTCATTCTCCAGTAGTAAACACAAGGATTGATACTCGAATTGATCAGCACGACTGTAGTTGTCCAGAAAATTGCGCTGGATGACAGGACAGCTTCAGGACGACTCTTACCATCGGTCAGCCCTACATACAACAATGTTACTACAAATGGAAGTCCACACAGAACGAAAATTGCATGTAAATAAAACATAGTGACGAGTGATCGTCCTTGCTTCAAAGCTGGTAAATTTAATGCCTGCATTTGGCTCTGTATTTGACGTTTATGACGCCTCACGATCCGTAGAATCGCCACGTAACAAATTATTGCCGTTGCAAAAATCGCAAGAGATAGTCCTGCAATCAAGCCAAGTGAGAATTTATAGTTGCCATAATGTATTTGAATAATCATCAAGCCGCCAAATAACCACATGAGAACTAGAAATACCACCGTTCTTTTATTAGTGACTATTGAGTGGTATTTCAGATGTAGATAAAGTGCCAAGCAACGATCCACGGCGATACAGGTCATTGTCGCAGTGGAATTTCCTCCGAAGAACAAACCCGTTAGCGCAAATGGTGTCGTAAGAAATTCACGGTATCCAACGAGATAGATCGCAAATATTGGCTGTACGAAAAAGCCCACTCCAAAGTCTGACATCGCAAGACCACATAAGAGAATATTTGAAGGATTGTGAAGACGAGGAGTCGATATGATGGCGAATACGATGACAGCGTTACTGACCATTGCTGACGCTGAAAGTAGCCAGTTGATCACACAGAGTACAACCAGAGAAATCATAGTAGAAAGTCTTAATTTCTTTGCGACTGTTTATGAGATGAGATGTGGAACCTTCAAAGGAATTGTGGTCAATCATCCAGATGGCCAGTTCCAGGGGCTGGTTAGAATGCGTCCAGTAAACCAAGCGCGGTTAAATCAAAGTCAATTCGCCCGGTTAACTATAGTTTTCCTCCATACTTATAAAGGATCCTTTTGCATCTTCCAAATTGGGCAATTCATTCTTGCGCTGCAAAAATCAATAACGGTCGATTTAAGGTTGGTACCCACTACGCGACAAGTCGCAGCAACTTGTCCCCGCGACAGGTCGCAGCGACAATTTCCCTCCGTGTGTGTTAAGTATTTTTGGTAGCATTTTGTCGCCGCGACTTGCTGCATGAAATCCACCCGGTTGGATTGTTGAACCAGTGTACACTGAAGCGACCTGTCGCAGGGACAAGTCGCTGCGAGTTATCACCTAGTGTGTACCGACTTTTGAGCCAAGCTGCTGCCGAAGGAAACGCAGTTCAGTTGACTCTAATTAATTGTAACTAGATAGTCTTCCTTTTTTCACAGTCACTTACAGAATAACTGGAATTTTTGGCCAAATTAAATAGATGAACAAAGTTTCAGTGTTTTCAAAAAGGTTCGGGGACCGGCGAACCCCAGAATGTGTTCTCTAACTACTTGCCACCTGTGTACATCCGTTCTCACCCCTTCCCACCCCCATACGCCCTCCCCCCCCCGCTTGGCATTGAAATGATGATGATAAAACTGTAGTTTTGCAGTGACGAAGGCTCTGAGTTGAACAAGTACAAAGGTTACGATACAATAATCAATTATTTTAAACCATTCTATATTAAGTATGAAGTTTTACTCATCTTAATTTTTAGCTTATTATCGCTTTTAAAGGTACTAATTGAATGCATAACATAGATTTTGCTTGGGGACAAAAGGCTCTTAGGGACGGACCATTAGGTATTTAAGGGAGGGGGGGATGGGCTTTTTTTTCAGGATATTTTTCCCATGTGATGGTTGTGCAGGGTATTTTCTTCCTCTCTGCACGATATTTTTTATAGGCACATCTGCCGTGCACGATATTTTTTCTTTGTTTAAGGCCTTCCTCGATATTTTTTTTGGTATTTTCCCAACCCCCCTCCCCCTCAAATATCTAATGGTCCGTCCCTTATAATTTAACAATTGTGAGGAAAAACTCACAACACTTACAAGCAATCAAAGTCGGTATAGACTTCGATTTCATAGAGCATTTGAAGTAAAAATGTAATGATGATCAGCTGGTTAAGCTAAAGTTGTCTTAGAGCACAATTGAAGTAAAAATGTAACGATGAGTAGCTAGTAAAGCTAAAGTTGTCTTAGAGTACAATTGAAGTAAAAATGTAATGATGAGTAGCTAGTTAAGCTAACGTTGTCTTATAGCATAATTGAGGTAAAAATGTAACTGATAAATAGCTAGTTCTTATGAAGTTCTTAAGTGATGTTGGCTGTGTCAGTGTTATCAAGCCGGAGTCATTGCATTAAAAAATGACCGACAATTAGTGGTTAAAATGATTGCAACACTGAGGCAGAGTTTCTAAGAAAATAATTGCATTACTCTTAAAGAAAGAATAGATAGATATATATGGATTGAATACTCACTTAATACAGAATATTGCGTATCAAATGGCTCAGCCTAACAACTTTACCAATTCTTCAAAGTGAAAAGCAGCTTTGGTGTCGCTGGACAACAAACATATACTCATATTCATGATCGATGCATGTTGCGTTAAGTCAATGCCTTTAACGAAAAGTCCAGCTGGTAAGTTATTGGTCATAGTGGCAGAAACTTTAATTAAAGTTTAAACTGTAGGTTCAAAGATTTAATAAGAGGAAAGACAAACATTAGAAACATGGTAACAGCTATAAAGAATATGGTTAAGAGAAAGTCATGCTGAGTGGTTAATGAAAGAAATCGATGTGAAATTATAGTTAGTAAAATTTAAAAAAGAATAATAATCAGATGACAAAGAAAAGAAATCACAAAAAAAGAAAAAAGAGAGAGAGAAAGAGAAGAGAAAGAGAAAGAGAAAGAGAAAGAGAAAGAGAAAGAGAAAGAGAAAGAGAAAGAGAAAGAGAAAGAGAAAAAGAAAAAGAAAAAGAAAAAGAACAGGTTTGCACTCGTATAACTTTAATCTATTTGATATATATACGTAGACTGGAAGTTTGATTCACATCACAAAGTTCTTGGTAAATTAATGAAACACAATGAAACCCGGAAACCGGTCTGTAAGTGGAATCCGGGATCCAGCGTTTGCCATGGATTCCGGAATCCAAAGTTTCTATGCACCAAAAATGCACGAACTTCTCACGTTCTAGATTTCAAACTGAAATTAGAATCTAGAACGGTGTAGTACAGCCTGAACTGTAAGCAAAATAACAAACCATAATCGGTGCCAAAACTTTGTACTTTTGTTCTTTCAAAGTACGGTACTTGCATGGCTGATGCCTTTTTTCAGGGAATGTATTGAATACAAATGAAATGGCATATCAGGCTTTGAGGCTGATGCAGGTGAAACTTTGTTAGTAACTCAACTAAAACTCGCTACTTGTCACGAACTAAAATCTGATTCATCTTGTTGAACATGCTATTAACTGCGTCTCGAAGACTGCTCATTCTCCAGTAATAGACGTAAGGGTTAATACTCGAATTCATTAGCAGAAATGTCGTTGTCCAGAAAATTGCATTTGATGAAAAAACAGCTTCCGGATGATTCTTCCCATCGGTCAGTGCGACATACAACAACGTTACTACAAATGGAAGACCACAGAGAACAAAAATTGCATGTAAATAAAACATTGTGAGGAGTGATCGACCTTGCTTCACTGTTGGTAAATTAAATGCCTGCATTTGGTTCTGTATTTGACGTTTATGACGCCTTACGATCCGTAGAATCGCAACGTAACAAATTATTGCCGTTGCGAAGTCTGCAAATCCTAATCCTGCGATCAAACCAACTGACCCTCTGTAGCTGCCGAATTGTATCTGAAACAGTGCTAGTCCAGCCTTAAACCACATCAAAGCTATAAACGCAATAGTTCTTTTGTTAGTGACTATTGAGTGGTATCTTAGATGTAGATAAAGTGCCAAGCAACGATCCACGGCGAGGAAAGTCATCGTCCCTATAGAAATTCCTCCGAAGAACAAAGCCGTTAGCGCGAATGGTGTCTTAAGAAATTCACGATATCCAACAAGATAGATCGCAAATACTGGCTGAACGAAAAAGCCTACTCCAAAGTCTGACATCGTAAGACCACATAAGAGAATATTTGAAGGATTGTGAAGACGAGGAGTCGATATGATGGCGAATAGGATGACAGCGTTACTGACCATTGCTGACGCTGCGAGTATCGAGTTGATTACACAGAGGACAACCAGAGAAATCATAGCAGTTGAAAGTCTAAATTTCTGATGTTGTAACACTAAAGGAAAAACGTAAAGTCTGTGCGATCATAAGCCAACTGTTAAGTACATTCCCTGTTCATAAGGGTGAAGTTAAGTTCTTTCGGTCCATAATTTTATAGGTTCGTTGCACACTTTGAAAACCAGTAAGTTGCTCCAAAGTTATAAAAATTCCCTAACACAAACAATCGATTTAGTCGTTGAGCTTGAGAAGAAAAACCTTACGTATGTCATCAATGTATTTTGAAGCGTTCTATCAGATTAGATTACTATTTTGCTCTATATTCTGAAGAATCAACCTGGGTAAAAAGTTGAAATTTTCCCCCGCGAAAACTATATTGTTATCTTTGCAATATACTGCCTTGAAGTAAACAGAAAGAATGTTTGATCATTTCCAAAAACGACAGAGAGTCTTTTTTAGTAAACAAAACGTTCACATCCTGTAGGAACAGCAATAAATCATGCAGGCTGCCCCCAAACCATGAGAACAATGGGAAGTTTGGACGGATTTTGAAGAGTCACCTTTCAGTTAACCAAAATACTCAGATCTGTTTTCAACAATAAAAGCTGTTTTCAATGTAAAGATTTCAAGCTCACAAAACCACGTATATGCTCATATGGAGGTAGTTCATCATTAGTAATGTTTTCAAGTTCAATAATAATAATCAAATAGATCACTGCAATAAGAAAGCAGATAGCAAAAGTGGAACAGAAAAATACTTCACGGCTTCCAGTGAAAAAAGGCACTTGTTGCATCAATTATATATGTTTGAATTTAAAACTGCCACGGTTGCTGCGGTATTTAAAAAAGGAGCACTAACAGTTTTCCAAACCCCAAGTCGGTGTATAAACATTTGATGTTTTATGAATTCATGGTCTGTTTATACAAGAATTGATGAAGTCTTTTTTTATGAGGAAAATACTGTGCAATGTTTGCTCAAGTTGAAAACAATACCGGAAAAGGAATTTGGTGTCAGAACTCACTCACTTCTTGCTTGTTTTCAATTTATATTGTCCAGCTGCATGAAGAAAAACTTCAGCTCAACTTATTTGAAGTACCGTCTTGTTTTTATTTACTGTTGTTCTTCTGATCTTCACCTCTTGAACAGAAATATTTCAGTTCAACGTTTTTGAAATTCTGTCTTGATTTAGTACGTATAAAATCGCCCTCTTTCTCTTCGCTTCGACGTGATAGGAATAGTTGCCAAATGTATCTAAATGAAGCAGTCATTGTTGCATGTTCAAAATGCAGTATAGCACCATGAGCGCACTTGCAGAAGGTATTTTCTAGATGGTGGTGGAATTGTAATTTTTCTGTAACGAAAATCTGCTTGTCCGTTACTTTGAATTGTATTTTCGTTCTTTGTACTGTGGACTAAACCAGAAAGCACCCTAATAAAGTCAAATAGAATAGAGAAAATTGATTGATCACAAAACTGGTGTGAGTTGACTGACGAGGTAAAGCTGATATAACTGCTTCCGTGGTTCCGGAGAAAAACATTTTTTTAAAAGTGTATTAAAATAATTAATTGCGTCAATTGATCGATTACTCACCAGTAAAAACACAGAATATTTCGTATCAATGCAAATGATTGCCCGAAAATTTGGTCGATTCTTTTTCAAAACCCAGCTCAGTTAGTAATAAAGTCATCTGATGGCCAACCATCAAATGACTGATGCATGCAGACCCCAAGACATTTAATTTCCCAAAAACTCCAGCTGAAAAATTATTGATCACAATGGCAAAAGCTTAATTAAACTTTAAATAGTCGGTTTCATGATTTAAAAGGGGTATAAGTAAATATCAATGACAAATACCATGATAGTGTAAAAATATAAATGAAGTCTCAATGTTGAGTATATGGTTGTTAATGAAAGAAATCCTCACATGGAAGCTGAAATTGCGAACGGAAGAATACGCTAAACGACTGAAGAACACTAGTGGAAATGAGAACAAGAACATTACTAAAAAAGCAAGAAGAATATATTATAAAAAATATATGATATAAGACTAGAGATACAATGAGATTATATGTTGGGTGGTAATCGTTGATGAACATAGATCTCATAATAAAAATAGAGTTAAAGTGAGTGGTTTGAGACCTAACGACGGACCTAAATTATTCTATCTTTATTTCACATATTGTATCCGAAAATCAATGCAATATTTTTGCGATGATGATGTAATTTCAAAGTGTACATCTAGTTATATATATTAAAAACTGCAGCCAGGATTCCTTCAATCGATCATGGAATGATGGTGTATTCATATCACAATGTGTCATATCAAGATCGTTAAACCAATAATGGTGTACTTTCATAACACACTGTACATTCTCACCTGTGTTTTTCAATAAACCGAAACATCAACTGCGCGGCCATATTGTTCTGTCCAGCGGTTGATTCTGCCTTTTGTTTTTGGTGGGAAAACGCAATGTCTTTTTTTTTTATTATTATTCTCAAATCCTTGTTCACACTTTGTATTGTTTTTTAAGTCAATATTAAAAGAACCAAAATCCATATATACAAATATATTTATAACTTTTGAGATCCAGGATTCAAATTAATTAACTTCTTTACAGGTAACTGTTAAATGTACAATTTTCCTGTTATTCAGTATAATTTTTGTCATGTAAAAAATGTTATGTAAATGTATTAATCAACCAATATGACTGTTCAAAAACTCAAAGAAAATATAAACAGAGAACACTTTAAACTGTACGTTGTAAATTTTATATATATATAGCTAGTAAGGCAAGAATATCATAGCAATTCTGCACTATGCCTTATATTTCAGACTTAAATACCATAGAAAAAGGGAAAAAAAGTGATCAATAAAACTATAGCAGCTATGGACAGTTGCATTGGCTTCGGTCCAGTCAGCTGGTCTCCACTCCAAAAGCTAGTGTATCTGTAATCGGCATCATTATAATCATCACCATCACCATCTAACCACAATCCCGATCAATCTCAGTACGACCATTGACCACTATTATCATCCCCATCGATCCTCACCATACATTATGTATGAAGATTAACAGAAAGCATTCCACCATCAATGCCTTGACGATCACCATTATCATCCCAACCAAGAATCATACATTATGTCTTTCATATTTTCGTTATTGTATCAATCTTCAGATTCCGGTGTTTTCTCCACCCCAGTGAGGTCAGGACCGCACGTCGTACATCTCTCATTCTCCAACAATAAACATAAGGATTGATAAACGAGTTAAGAAACACGATTGTCGACGCCCAGAAGATGTGATCTGAATTAAACACCATCCCTTCAGTCTTCTTGATAGACAGTAGATAAAGAACCATAATGAATAGTGGCATTCCGCTAAGTATAAAAATTCCATGAATGTAAAACATGGTGGTTAAAGATCTACCTTGCTTTATAGCTGGCACGTTACAAGCCCGAAATTGTGCCTGAATCTGACGCTTGTGTCGCCCCAGAATTTTATGAATGAATATATAACAACTTAAAGCTATCGACATGAGAACTACGTTGCACACCAACGTTGTAGTGACTTTAACTGCGAAAGAAGCTTGAATAAAAACTATGAGGCAGACAAACGCCAGAATGACGAGCCACTGAGCTGAAAGGTGAATAAAAGTTCTCTGAATGGTAACAAGTGTGCGATAGCGGAGATGAAAGTATACTGCCAAGAAACGATCGACTGCGATACCCACCATTGTTACAATTGACACGCCTGCAAAGAACGTGCTTATAACAACTAAACTTGTGCGTATGCTACTATCTCGACATCCCAAGACGTAACTGACAAACAATGGCTGTACGATGAGTCCCACAGCAACGTCTGAAATAGTCAAACTACAAAGGAGGACATTGGAAGGATTATGCAGACGACGCGTTCTGACGATGGCGATGAAGACGGTTGCATTAGTAACCAAGGTGGACAAGGCTGTCAGTAAGTTGATTACTGCCAAAGTTGTTTCATAAGCCATGTGAAAATTTCAGTAATTTTTTTTACCAATAAACAATGAAGGAAAATATGTGAGTGCTCTTTTGAAAACGAATTGTTTTTGACGACGAAAAGCGTGTTATGTAATTACAGCGTGAACATAAGAGATCAGATATAGCAAAAGAGACCTGTGTCTTTCCAAGACAGGTATTTTGTTGTATACAGAGAGTTTTTTACCAGTACTATGTCCCAAAACGGAGGTCGAACAAATGTGGCCTAAACCAAGGCCAGATCAACAAGGATCAAGAAGACAGGACAACTCAATCTAGGAGGAACTATATTTTGACGCACTATAGCATAAAAACTTGGAATGAAATGAGCTTGAAGAGAAATCTACACGAGCATTGGCTTCTCAGCCATCGCTTTATTTGCATTTTTCGTGCAGCTAATATCTCATATGTCAAGTATTTCAGTTACAATTTGTACAGAAAATATATTGTATCTGTCAAAAGACACTTTGGAACAATGTGAAAACGTCAAGTGTTATGCTCTTTTGTTGATAATAATTGGTTCAATATTCATGATTATACCTGCTCGGTGTTATGAGCATGCACGAACCACGCGCACATCATCCAAAGAGAGACAAAACTTAAAGATATATAAATGCGTACCAATAGAAAAACAAATAACACTGTCACATGATTAACATTAATATTGACACCACTACCGACAAAACTTCACAAGTGACGAAGCGAGTTTGAATGTTTTTTTTTATTTTAATTTTATTTTATTGATTTATTTATTTTTTTGATTGGAGGTAGAAAACGATAGGCAATGCGGTTTCCTTCGTCATTCCATTCAACCATAGGCTATTGTGTTTTGATTGATCGATTGATTGATTGATTGATTGATTGATTGATTGATTGATTGATTGATTGATTGATTGATTGATTGATTGATTGATTGATTGATTGATTGATTGATTGATTGATTGATTGATTGATTGATTGATTGATTGATTGATTGATTGATTGATTGATTGATTGATTGATTGATTGATTGATTGATTGATTGATTGATTGATTGATTGATTGATTGATTGATTGATTGATTGATTGATTGATTGATTGATTGATTGATTGATTGATTGATTGATTGATTGATTGATTGATTGATTGATTGATTGATTGATTGATTGATTGATTGATTGATTGATTGATTGATTGATTGATTGATTGATTGATTGATTGATTGATTGATTGATTGATTGATTGATTGATTGATTGATTGATTGATTGATTGATTGATTGATTGATTGATTGATTGATTGATTGATCTTTATTGCATAGTTCACTTAAAATTACCCCCGGTAAGGCTTTTTCCAATGTGGCTCATTTTGAGCAAATCACCGTCCTGGTCTGACAGTTAATATTTTGTCCTAACAACATTATTTACCGACAACAACAACAGCATCGTTAAAACACCAACTACAACAAATTCGCATAATAACAAGAATGAAGTCCTTATGATTTTTTAAAGTAGACATTTTACTTTCAGTCATAAGTACCGTGATCAACAATGCTCAATCGCGACTATCAATATTAAGAAATCCTTCAACACTACAATAGGACTACGGAAGTTATATCGCTCTTTAAACATATTGGTTTAACACCTTGGCACCTTGTCGCTCCCCTGTTAAAAACATTGCTCCGACGAACCAGCCCACAAGTATTGACAGAAAGCATCCCACCATAATCACAATCATCGTTATCATCATCATCATCATCACCACATCAAAACAGTGACGCCATCATTTTCAAACCCACTAAGCTTCTTGCATAGTACGTATCTTTCCCCACCCCAGTGAGGTCAGGACCGCACGTCGTACATCTCTCATTCTCCAGCAATAAACATAAGGATTGATAAACGAGTTAAGAAACACGATCGTCGACGCCCAGAAGATGTGATCTGAATTAAAAATCATCCCTTCAGTCTTCTTGATAGACAGTAGACAAAGAACCACAATGAATAGTGGCATTCCGCTAAGTATAAAAATTCCATGAATGTAAAACATGGTGGTTAAAGATCTACCTTGTTTTATAGCTGGCACGTTAAAAGCCCGCAACTGTGCCTGAATCTGACGCTTGTGTCGTCGCAGAATTTTATGAATGAATATATAACAACACAAAACTATGGACATGAGAACTACGTTGCACACTAAAATTGTAGTGGTTTTCATTGCGAAAGGGGCTTGTAGAAATGTCAGGAAGCAGGCCAACGCGAGACTTTGGAACCACTGAACTGAAAGGTGAATCAAAGTTCTCTGAATGGTCACAAGTGTACGATAGCGGAGATGAAAAAATACTGCCAAGAAACGATCGACTGCGATGCCCGCCATTGTCAAAAGGGACACGCCTGTGAAAAACATGCTCACAACAACTAAACTTTTGCGTATGCTACTATCTCGACATCCCAAGACGTAACTGACAAACAATGGCTGTACGATGAGTCCCACAGCAACGTCTGAAATAGTCAAACTACAAAGGAGGACATTGGAAGGATTATGGAGACGACGCGTTCTGACGATGGCGATGAAGACGGTTGCATTTGTAACCACGGTGGACAAGGCTGTCAGTAAGTTGATTACTGCCAAGGTTGTTTCATAAGCCATGTGAAAATCTGACGTTTTTGAATAATAAAATATGAGAGAAAACGCTTTAGGTACAATATGAAGACAGTGTTTCCTGAATGTATAGGAAAAGAGGTGAGTATCCTCGTCAAGACTGTGTCGACTAATGTGGAATCAATCTCTGATCAACAAAGATGCGACATCTCTATATTTAGAAGAGAAACTAGAATTTGATACATTGACAATTGTAACTTAAAAATCGACCGTATGGATCCAAAATACAGAAATTGTTTGTCGGAGATTCACAAAGTCGTTTTTGTTGAAAATTGTCTCGAAAACTCTGGAAGTGACGGAATGATTTTGTCCGCAGAGCCTATATCTGGCAGTGATGGCAAGAGTTCGAACTCAGATGGGCGAAAACTAACGGCTTTTGCTTCAAATCGATCGCAAGATCTATTTCTCTGCTGTTTTTATATTACCAAATCTGGCTATTTTAACTTTGATCGAGTTGTACTTGGTTAGATTTTCAGTCAAGCTTCTCAGCCATCCCTTATCAGAGTTTCCAAGCAATGCATATTTTTTAAGACTTGTAACAGATTATATTTTATAGCTGCCAAAAGGTACTTCATGTGTAGTGTGAATGAAAAGGCACTTAAGAATAAGAATAAGATCAAACCGTTTGGTCTTTTTCTCTTTTGTTCATGAAGGCACTGGTCCAATATCCATTTCTCACGTTTGGGTACTATCACCAGCATTGTTACCTTCCTCTATAGGCAATGTTTTCTTTTTCTCTCAGGCTTTTTATCTTGTATACGGGGTTCCTGAGCTGTTTTCTTCTTCTTCAAGTTGCACTCATCTCTTTTAGGTCAGTTTTTGTCAGAGCACAGGAAATCCAACAGCAGAAAAAGAGCATGGAGAGAAAGCTGCGCAGGAGGCCACATCAATCACCATCAAAACCAAACAACAACAACAACAAAAAACGACTACCAACATGATAAACCAACAACAATGACTACGATAATAAAGTGTCCTCCACTAACATGCTACACCAGTATCACTTAAATAACTACTATTAGTTTACTTTAGAACAACAACAAATACAATAAAAGCGAACCGTGAAACACCGATTCCTTTTGACTTGTTAAGTAGCTATACTACTATCAGTCACAAAGTACCATTTGCTATGATTGACGATAGTCATTTGCTACGATCAATGTTAAGGGTTCTTAAACGCCACAATAGGACTATTTGAATATTTTGATGTTCCTTAACAATATTGGTTCCAACATCTTGCACGGTAATTCATAAATATCCACGATTGCATGTTTCATCAAATTCTGACACGACTTTATATGATACTGAGGTGATTTCGTTTTCAAATATGAAAGTGGCACAAAAGACGTTGCTATAAACGCGCTTTCTGTGGAGTTGGCAGAGGAAGTGATGAATGCAGGGCCGTATGGCGCGTTTTCAAGGTCAAAATTGAAAACAAACACTACGGCATTTTCTGACTTTGCAATAAAAAGTTTATCCATTCTTCGACTTAAAATCGTAAAAGTATGACATTTCGTGACTTTAAAAAAACGTGAAAGTCTTTACATGTTCTAACTTGCAAATTACCAACTACAACAACTTAAACGCTTTCAAAGTCTTTTAACTTCTAACTCTGTTATTTAAAACATGCTCTTTTCCTATTATAAAAAGCATATTTTGAAAACAAAAGTTTTCCTCGCGTTTTTTTTAACAAAAGTTTTTTTTATGTTGTTCGCGTTTTCTGACTTCAAGCGCCTTTTCTGACTTCTCATTTCTACCAGGCGTTCCTCTAGATCCCAAATATGTAGAAAGGGAACTGGGTTAAACAACATGGCGTCCGTCCAAACTGAACAGCAACAATTTTTGAACAATCTTCGCCTTAGTTTACTTGACCTTGCAAGACGACTTCAACAAGATACAGTCAGTGAAGATGTGTGTAATTATGTGCTTTTCCGGTTGCAGCAAATATCTCGTCATCTGGCACGACTCGCTGACAACATGCAGCTATTCGAGGTGGTTCGCACCTCGCTGTAAAGTAATGGCACTCTTGTCCGATTTTGAGCAGATCCATCCTTTGTATGCATTCACGAATTCGTAACTGCGAGACATTGATATTACACAGGACAAGCTGAGATGTCACTCTGCAATACCCGGCATTTGGAAAATCAACTTGAATAGCCCTTGTAAACTACACTTTCAAGATCATCATCGGATATATTTGTTCGTTTATCGGTAATTGAGATATTATGTTCACGTAGTCGCCTTTTTACTGTGCTTTCACTCACGCCAAGGGCTATGGCGATGTCAGGGATACTTATCTCATAATCCACAAGATACTGTAGCTGTTCTTGCGGTATCTCAAATTTAGGACGTCCCACTGCTGGGATGGCTTGGTAAAACCCTTGTGGGAGTAAGGACAAGAGTGCCAATACTTCTGAAAGCGGTGTGAACCACCTCGAATAGCTGCATGTTGTCAGCGAGTCGTGCCAGATGACAAGATATTTGCTGCAACCGGAAAAGCACATAATCATACACATCTTCACTGATTGTATCTTGTTGAAGTCGTCTTGCGAGGTCAAGTAAACCCAGTTCCCTTTCTACATATTTAGAGGAATGCCTGGTAGAAATGAGAAGTCAGAAAAGGCGCGCGCTTGACGTCAGAAAACGCGAACAACATATGAAAAACTTTTGTTAAAAAAACGCGAGGAAAACTTTTGTTTTCGAAATAAGCTTTTTATAATAGGAAAAGAGCATGTTTTAAAAAACAGAGTTAGAAGTTAAAAGACTTTGAAAGCGTTTAAGTTGTTGTAGTTGGTAATTTGCAAGTTAGAACATGTAAAGACTTTCACGTTTTTTTAAAGTCACGAAATGTCATACTTTTACGATTTTAAGTCGAAGAATGGATAAACGTTTTATTGCAAAGTCAGAAAATGCCGTAGTGTTTGTTTTCAATTTTGGCCTTGAAAACGAGTTTCGTTTTTTTAAGTCACGAAATGTCACACTTTTACGATTTTAAGTCGAAGAATGGGTAAACTTTTTATTGCAAAGTCAGAAAATGCCGTAGTGTTTGTTTTCAATTTTGGCCTTGAAAACGCGCCATAGGGCCGCAACCAGAACTTTTACATTAAAGTTCTTTTGAATGACTTCATTCTTTTTATTTTCGGGGATACGCCTATTTGAAAAAGGTTGTCCAAGGTGATAGGCATTCTAAGATGGAAAGGAATTATAGACATACACCTATTTGAAAAAGGTTGTCCAAGGTGATAGGCCATTCTAAGATGGACTGGAAATATAGAGACATACACCTATTTGAAAAAGGTTGTCCAAGGTGATAGGCATTCTAAGATGGAAAATAATTATAGACATACACCTATTTGAAAAAGGTTGTCCAAGGTGATAGGCCATTCTAAGATGGACTGGAAATATAGAGACATACACCTATTTGAAAAAGGTTGTCCAAGGTGATAGGCATTCTAAGATGGAAAATAATTATAGACATACACCTATTTGAAAAAGGTTGTCCAAGGTGATAAGTCATTCTAAGATGGACAGGAATTATAGACATACACCTATTTGAAAAAGGTTGTCCATAGTGATAGGTTATTCTAAGATGGAAAGGAACTAATATAATCAGTCAATTGTTAAAATCACTTTTGTGCTGGTAAAAAAAATAGAATTCCTAAGTCGAACACATGAATAATCGTTCTTAGTCAGAGGAAGCAGTAAATGTATGACATAGTATATAGTAATGTTTATTCTTTATGACTATATTAGTGTTTATATTGAATGTTTATTTGGAAATGTAATTTTGTAATATAGTCGAATTTCTTATGTTATACTTATGTCTACATTATTGATTGCGTGTTAGTATCTTCAGGGTTTTGTAGTGACCATACGGTTGGTTTTCCATGGGATCTATTCAAAGTCTTCAAGATCAGATCATGATAAGCACAGTTTGATAAGACGATTACTTAAAATAGACATTAAAAAAACAGAGAAAAATGCACAATTCTTATATCATAAGCCATAAAACGATGATAAAATGCATAAAATTTTATTTTGATCCACCTATTTCAAAAAGGTTCGGTCCAAGGTGAAAGGTCATTCTAAGATGGAAAGGAATTAAAGACATACACCTATTTCAAAAAGGTTGTCCAAGATGATAGGTCATTCTAAGATGGAAAGGAATTATAGACATACACCTATTTCAAAAAGGTTCGGTCCAAGGTGAAAGGTCATTCTAAGATGGAAAGGAATTAAAGACATACACCTATTTCAAAAAGGTTGTCCAAGATGATAGGTCATTCTAAGATGGAAAGGAATTATAGACATACACCTATTTCAAAAAGGTTGTCCAAGGTACTAGGTCATTCTAAGATGCGGAAAGGGGCTTAAGCAACACTCCGGAGATAAACGATCGGGGATGCTCGTCGGAATTGTTCAAAAATACACTTAAAAGATTCCCGACGTTTTTTTCAAAAGGACGTGGCTTCGCAAATTTTTCATCTCTAAAAGATACCAAAATCAGGAGTTTCAGTGTTATTCAACCCCTAAAAGATACCAAAAAGTGAGTATTTGGCAAATTTCATATTTTCAAGCCTAAAAGATACCAAATCGCTGATTTTTATCCCTAAAAGATACGACCAGCATCCCCGATCGTTTACCGTCGTAGTTCCCTCCCCCCCCCCCGGGCATACATCGATTTCAAAACGTTGGCAAATTTGATTTATCATTTTAAAAGATACGCTATTTTACAACTGTGAATAAAATAAAGAAGGTCAGTTTAGTGTTGAATTATTTATTGATTTTGATGCATAATTAACATTTATACCTGCGATCCTACCAAGCGTCACCGAGTCTCAAAGATAAGATATCCTTTGACATGTTGGTTACTAACCCTTTAGCAACTATGGTATATAAATACGCTATGAAGATATTGTTTTTATGAATCCATCCATCGACACCCCCGTCGTTCTATTGTCTTTGTTAGAAACGAACAATTAGATATTTGATGGTGGTTTGACGATTATTGATTATTTGGCTGCTCGATGCTTTTGGGCACCTCAGGCATGGCATGAGTTTTTTTAGTGGTTTTCCTAATGTTTTATTTTCAAGAAACATTGGTGAAAAATCTGAATATGACGAGTACACTTCCGAGCAGGTAATACATACATCGCTGACACATGCTGATAGTGATTACTGTACGATGATGATGATGATGATAGTGATGGGTGATGATGACAATGATGATGTTGACAATTATAGTAATGTGACATGATGATGATGATGACAATGATGATGTTGACAATTATAGTAATGTGACATGATGATGATGATGACAGTGATGATGTTGACAATTATAGTGATATGACATGATGATGATGATGATAGTGATGGGTGATGATGACAATGATGTTGACAATTATAGTAATGTGACATGATGATGATGACAATGATGATGCTGACAATTATAGTAATGTGACATGATGATGATGATGACAGTGATGATGTTGACAATTATAGTGATATGACATGATGATGATGATGATAGTGATGGGTGATGATGACAATGATGTTGACAATTATAGTAATGTGACATGATGATGATGACAATGATGATGCTGACAATTATAGTAATGTGACATGATGATGATGATGACAGTGATGATGTTGACAATTATGGTGATATGACATGATGATGATGATGATAGTGATGGGTGATGATGACAATGATGTTGACAATTATAGTAATGTGACATGATGATGATGACAATGATGATGCTGACAATTATAGTAATGTGACATAATGATACGATGATGTTGCATGAAAGGAATGCTCATGATTGTAAGCGATCACTGTAATAAGATTAAATAATTATATTTTTCAATTTTTTTCTTTATCATATGATATGTTATTATTTTCCTCAATCATTGTCGATGTGGTTGTTTCGTCTTCTAGTATTTTATTCCAACTAAGGAATGGCGATCACCAATCCAATCCAAACACATTAGTGACTTTACCACTGTACTCGTCCAACATTTCCGGTGTTTTCACGAGGCCAGTCAATTATCGTATTCAAAATACCACACTATCGCCAAATCTACATAAAAACACAATCTGAACATTCTACCCAGCAGCCCTTGCAAACCGTCAACGATATATTGATATATGGTTTTTAACTTGAGAATCTGTCAAAAACGCAAGACAGAATACCACTTTGACTGCCTATTTACTATAGCATCACAAAGGATCCTCTCACGCTAAAAATAATAACCGATTCAAAAGATTTCTACAAGGTAGTCGAAGAAAAACAAAACACAACGAATCACTACCAACATTGGCCCAAACCCAGAGCTGAATGTGTATTTACAAGGATAATTTTTCGTGTTTGCAAGACTCATTAGTTTTCACTGTAAATTGATAAGTGAAGGATCACATCCGTGATGGACAAAGATATTGCCGATTACAGTGTTAAAAAACTGTAAAAAAAAAAAGGACGAACAATTGACTTGAAAAACACAGAGCGAAGTGGAAATTACACTGAATTACATGTCGACTACCAAGTGACAAAACGCCAAAGGAAATTTGAGAATCAAGCTAACTTTCAAGCTATTTCCGAAAACAGCGAAGATTTTTAAAAACGAAGAACATTTATTCTAGGAATCCTAGAGTAAAACTGAAAATCTAACGCTACATAATTGGTGTATTGTGGAGAGAAACTTAACACAAAATTGAAAGCTCAAACTTTCGAACAAGTACTTTCAATCTGACAAAGAGGAACTAATTGAAAAAAAGGGAAAAATTAGCTCAAACGCAGAAAACATCGCAAATCTAACTGGAGAAGCTACAGAACGTACGATCGCTTGGAAAAACGAAGAAAGATATTGGTCTCAAGAAATTATACATAGCGTGTTAGTTTGGAAAAAGTAACAATTTGGAAAAAGAAACACAACGTTATTTCAAAGTCACATTGTGAAAAAAATCAAGAAATTCCATGAAAAGGAATGCAAGACAGATGGAATTTTGGGCTAGGAAAATGTGAAGAAAACTCAACATAAACAGGAAAAGAATTGTAAGGAGACACTAATATTGGACTTTTAGAACAGCTAAGCAAGAAATCAGCTTTGCATGCAAGTTTATTTATTATATTCAACATCTTTATTGTAAGTGATTTAAAAATTTTGACAACACAAAAATAACTGTGTTTGAACTGGACGACAAAAATCAAACTTTGTTGGAAAAGTAAAAAAAAAAAGGACAAACGAATTTGCACTGCAAGAAAAGGCAAATCACAAACTTCTTGTAACTAAAAGCACCCAAGCAAGGAAAAATTGCAAGCGAAAGCTAAGACTGGACAGAATCCATAAAATGGAAAAGAAGAAGCTCTGACAATCAATTTTTCGAGGAAAATTTTATATTTTGTTTCCACAGAAGCACTGGCAAACTAAAGACACAAAGTCTTTCGCTGACTCTAAAAAGGAGATAAGAGGCAAACGTGGAGTTTAAGTCCAAACTAACTACCAGCTTACGTGGGTGAAACAATAGGTTTGTAATCGAGAGATTGATACTGGCCGAACTGAAATCTGTTGATAACGAGCAAAAAAAAACATCGCGTGGTTTCATATCCATTTCCACGACATTTGCAGCATTTAATAACAAAATTGGAGAAACATAGAAATGAGTACCACAAAGCTGGAGTGATTGATTCATAAATGTACGACTTTAGCTGTGGAAAATAAGTTTAATTGACAATTACATCAGCTGCACAGAAACTACGAAAATCCCGCCGAAAAGGTCAGTTCCAAAAAAAGGAACAAATCAAACGTTTTGAATAATTGTACGAAAAGTGCGCATCAAACAACAGACAGAAATCCAGCATGAAAACTCAAAGAATTTAACAACGAAGAAGCATTAAAAATACGGTAACTTTAAATTAAAAAAAGAACAAATCAAGAATTGGAATTTGATTACCATCAAACTGAAACAGAGAAGGGCTTGGATAGAACGAAAATTGAGCATCAAAAAACTACGGAAATCAGACGTCGTAAAAGTGTATTGCTAATGTGTTAAAACCTCAGTGCAAATCGTCATATGGTTCCGAGTAGTGTAATTGTATACTAGTTCGCCGGCAGGAGCAATTAATATTTCAATCAAAATAGTAGGAGAATACTGAAATGATCTAATTGCTACGATATGGCAAGCAACCGCCACGGCCTACAGCTCGCACAGACAGCTTTTCCAGATTATTTCAGCGAACCGAGCAGCACGATTGATACCGATTCTATAAGAGTAAAAGACTTTGTATGCTTAGCTTCTTGTGCTAAGAAAACAGAGAAACAAAACAAGCCTACTTTTCAAGAAATATTTGCGTGGTTTCAGAGAGAATACGGTTTGCCTCAGGTGAAAGCGATCGGTGAAAATGAGACGAATGGCAATAGGATGGGAAGTGAAAAAATGAAGAGGAAAAAGATGGAGAGCAAAATTGTGGAACCGAATGGGAGAAAGGACGGAAAAACAGAAAAGGACTCAAATGGAAAAAAGACAGAGAAAATTAAAGTAGAAGTGAACATGAAGAAAGATGAAAAGCGTTCGAAAGAGACAAAGGCAGAAAGAATTCAAGCAGAACTAAACACAAATAAAGACTCAGAAAAGGATTTAAATAGGAAAAGGCCAACAGAAAAGAGTAATGTGGAAATAAGCGGGAAAATCGGAATTGACTCAAATGGATAATTTGAAGACAAAGAAACTTCATTAGATTCAAACAATGATATGGACAGAGCAAAGTGGCTTTCCAGAACGCTCGATAATAAAAATCAGATGAGAAGAAGGAAAATGGAGATGGAGAAAAAAGCACCACAAATGCATTGTCGATGCATCGTCGGAAAAAATAGAATGAAGAAGAAAAGAGAAATAAATATATAAAGTACCAAGAACGAGCTATCGGACGATAGTGTACGCCAGTCATCCACGGAGACCAAAGCAAATATATTGGGAACAGTGCACGACAATACTGGAGCCACCAAACGAAGATTTTAAGTGTTCCGTACTACTGAAAGTGCCACAAGGCGTATGCCAATACATGTATGGACTATCGATATAAATCACCCTGACTAAAACACGAAAGAAAAAGGACAAAGAACTCCATGAAATCTCATGATTCACATATAGGTAGGAGGTATCTGCAAATTAAGGCGTGACATAAACAATGTTTTATTGTATCTATATATTGTGTTTACAACAGAAAACCTTTTATTATCAGTACTGAACTATACAAAGTTATTGGTACAAAATAGGCTAAGCGTCGAAGTGAACATACAACAGCGAAAGAAACTCTTCTAACACGGAAAAAAAGACTCAAACATTATAAAACGGAGATGGAAAAAAAAGATGGGAATAAAATTGAATATATATGAATGGGACTTTATGCCTTTTACAGTGCGAAAAACTTGAATGAAAGCGACTCATTGAACAGAAAGATGTTATAAAGTGACAACTATTTCTCTATTTAATTACTTTCCATCGACTTCACCTTCAGAAATGCTGACACCATGAATATGAATAATTATCAATTGATGACAAAAAAGCAGAGATCTGCTATGTGTTTACTTTACCTATACTGTTAATCAAATAGATGGAAATTAAATCGGATTTAACATGGAATAAGATGAAGAAAAATCAAATATGCACACACTCGAGTGTTGACGAAACACTTGAACGAAGTAAGATTGAAATATAAAGATTTAGAGATCAAATAGATTCAAATGGAAATTGAAGGATCGAGGGAAGGATACTTTTACGTATTAAAATATTGTGGCGTCCTTAATACTGGGAATTAATATCGGCGAGAGACCGAAAAGTAATGCTTGGGAATTTTGACAATAGTGATAAAGATACTATAGCTGTGAAGGTAGTATTTTTACGTTCAATTTTGACATAATACGAACTTTTGTCGAAATTTGCCAGAGAAGTTATGAGGAAAATACGATATCAAATCTAGAACACTCAAGCGGTTTCGACGATCCACACACATTCTGTTTTATAAGTATCTAATTTTCCTTGAAAGCGAGAAAGATTTGTGGTAATATTGGATATAAAAGGAACAACAAAGATTGCGTACGTTTAAGACGACTTCAGTACATTGATTGTCAACTTCTACCAATTAAAATGGAGAGATTTAAATGTTAAAAGAGAATCGAATAGAAATACAATCAAGCAATTGAAAAACAGTAAAAGGAAAGACAGATCTTAATAACCACCAGATTTATCTAAGATTAACACTTACAAGTGTTTACAGCCACTGAAAACTGTAAATTTCCTGTCGTCACAATCGGATGGAAATTCAATGAGATTTAAATGAATGTCAAATGAATTTGACATGGGATTCCAAATTGGAAATAAATATCGAAAAGGATTAAACGTTCGTGAACGTCTCAACTTCACTTCTCTAATTACCAACTATGATGAAATCGATTTCTTTCAGTTACTAAAAATTCTTGTCAGCAAAATGTTGTGAGAATAAATGAGATGGGATTGGAATGAATATTAAATGAGAATCAAACGAAAATATGAGCAACCAAGGCACATATTGAACGAAAAGACCCTCTTTTTACTGGATTTCATTAATATTAATGACTATATAAATATAAGTGTTTGCAATCTCTGCGTAGTGAAACACATAAAAATGAGATTGAATGTTTTAAAATGAATATGAAGTGGAATTTAAAGGAAACCAGCTGAAGCCATGCAGATTAAAATCAAAGGGAATTGATGTTCTGAGTCGGCAGTAATTCACTAACATTAACATTTACAAGTGTTTAAAATCCGTGTGAACTGTGGTAGGAGTGTTGGGAATGATGTTGGATTTAAATGAATATCAGAAATGGAAGTAAACTGGAAATTTCCCCCGCTGCCGATGAAATACAAAACAGAGGACTCACTTTGAGCCAATCAATGTCACTATATTATAAGATTTATATTAGTAGTATGTTTATTAAAAGCAACAGGATCCCTTTCTTACAATTGTCGCTATTAAAGAAATAGAAGCCGAGTTTATAAATGTTTACCACCTTTGAAAACTGTCAATTGACGTCAATGAAATCAATAAAAAAATCGTCTTAATTTCCCTTCAATAGCGGCACTCATATATATAACTGAATTTTGAACCAACATAGTTGTAGATGTGTTAATAACGAAACGAAACAACAATTTCTAAATAAAAACCAAATAAAGCCAACAATTTGATATTAACAACAATTACATTTGAGTAGCGAATATTTCATGAAATTATTAATGTTTTATATGCCCTGAAACCTGTAAGCGTTTTGGCATTACAATGGGGACTTTGATTGGATTATAAGAAACTGGAGATAATGCCAGAGGGAAAAAACGACTACTAATGTGCTCACAACACGAACGAAATTATATTTATTATATACATACTGAGACATGTTCACTGCAAATCTTTTCAGTAAATTTTCGTTCGTTCACCGGTCTTGACCAATAAGAGAATCTAACGTTTATTCAACGTGACAATTACGTCGTTCGCTCTTCTGGATGAACGGTCGTACGATATTTTTTCAGTGCACTTGACAGACTTCCCTAAAAATGTACAAAGCACTTTATATTCGCCTGTTATTGCATCGGCTGAAATTGAAGAAACGGAGAGAAATTGGAAAAGATTAAGACAGATTCATTAGTCTGATTATCAAATCCAGTCGTGAAACCCAGTATCATATTTTGCCGGCCTGTTCTTGGCAATTTTCAAAACCACAGCATTATTTTTTTCCAAATTTAATTCCAGTTTGATAGGATTTAGAGTCGTGTATCGTTGTTTGACTGAGATTTTCACTTTAAATATTAATTAGTTGTCGTTTTTGTCATTTTTAGCTTAATATTTTATAAACTTCATTTTTCATTAATCTAAATAGTCCAATAGGCATAAATTCGACAATAAAACCGAAGATTATTCCGCAGATAACAACATGGAAAGGGCTTTGTACAATTTGTATGCACTCGTTTTATATCATATATCAAAACTCACTCGGCTCGTACCTCGCTCATTCATTTTGTTGATGCTCACAATTCGTGAATAAACCCCGTACGCGCGCACTTGCCATGAAGTATTCTCTATATGGAGCACAGCCAAATTGAGCTGATAGATCTGCACGAACAGGAAGAAAATACCAAATTTCAACGGCATTATTGCAATATCAAATGGATGTGTTACTAATATATTTTTGGAGGTACGTAATTATGCCATCAGATCAACGTGAATTTACAGTGATTTGCTCAGCTTTTCGACGCGTCCACAACACAAAATCACATTTATCATATTGACTGAACATTATATCTGTAAACCAGGTTATTTGATATTAAAATGCTTGTCTTTATAGAGCAATTTGTGTGAACTTTTCTACGAGATTTCGTCCCTTTCTTAAACGTCAACAACTGAAGTCGTGATATAAAAATAGAGTAGGACATCTTGAGAAAAAAATCAAATTTACCAAAACCACAAAATTTCTAAAGCTGGATTATTTACAATATTATGCATTATGGTGGAGCTCCAAAAAATTGCATAGAATGTGATTATCACAAATCCGATTCCAAGTTGTCATTTCTGTTTAGTGCTTTTCAAATGAAACCCATACATAATAATCTTAGATGTTCAAGATACTCAAATCACGAATAATTTGCCAACACATATAAACAATTTTAAATTGCACTGAAAAACACTTGAACGAATGAAGAAGTTACTACAGAAATTGATCATTAATATGAAAAACAAGTGAAGTACAAAAGGAAACCTGTCAGGCAATACGTCAATACTGACTTCGAGGAAAGGCCCCGATGACTCCACACCCTTAATAGTCCAGTTTAGAATTCTTTTACATAGCCTTAGCCTCAAAGAATTCTTTTGTCTAGTACGGGGCCTTGGAAATATAGAGTCTGGATAGGTGAAAAAGACAACTGAATATTTCACGCACAATTGAGGCTAAGAGAATTCGAAAATGGACTATTAGTTTTCATTTGCGTAGATGGATGGATAGAGGAAAGACCAAGGCATGTACCAATCATTTCAGAGAAAAACATGATGCAAGTGGTACGTATCTGTTTTAGACACCGTACCCCTAAAGCCTCGTTCACATGCTGACATAGTATTTGTGTACCAATAATATATTTTATCATAAATCTATTTCATTTCATTTCATTTCATTTCATAATAAATTATTTGCGCTTTTTGATTTCAAAAAATTATTTAAAAGACTGCGTGCATACGAGGGTGAATTTCAAAAATTTTCTAAATATTTAGGCTTTTTTAGTTTAATCTTCATTTTTTGCGCAAACTGTACAAAACACCATAAAATAAAATTTGATCAAAAACGCACATGAGAAAGAAAGAACGGAAAGCGATGCTAGTCATTATTTTATCATAATAAATAAGACAAATAAAAAAATGATTTAGAAAATTCATGTGTTTCATTAATCCTATTTACCCCAAACCAACATCTTTTTGTAAAAACAAAGGAATAATTGGATTCATCAAATCGATGATTAAATAATTCTTAAGTTCCTTAAAAAATCAAACGAGCTTTTCAGTTGTAATCAGTTTTGAACTAACATGATGGAAATGTTCATATCTATGTGACAAAATCTAGATAACAGTTTTGTTTTTACAAAAATGACATTGTCTTTTTAGACATTTTAGACAACAACTACGGAAGAAGTGTCTAGTCTTTTGTCAAAAGCATCAGCAATGTTTACTTAAGAAAACGACATGAAAATTGCCTTTTTTTTTATTTTAATGACCAATAATAAGTTAGAAGTTGAGTGTCTTTTATCCTTGGATATCAAGTGTAAATAGTTGGAGGATAGATAACCGTTATTTTTAGCAGTTTGTTTCAGTCAAAGTTTTGTTTATATATATGAATGGTAATCATTCTCTAGCCGTTATCAATATGGTAACACAAGAAAAGTTAACTTTTGATAAAAACGGTTTTACATTCTACATCTTTTTTTTTATATATTTTTTTTTTTTTTTTTTTTTTTTGCGCAGTATTGTTCGTTTTCGCGTTCATCTGGTGGACCATCAATGTAATATCTATTGTTATAAAACTCATTAATAATTCATGAAGTAAAAACAATAAAAAACACGACCCATCAAAGCATCTGTAAATCGGATATACATTCGTTCTGATTAGCACAAGTTTAACCTTAAAATCAAATGAACATATTTTCAATTTTCTTTCACAAACTGACTTTTGTACCATGCTGGGAGTTCATATAGAGTATGTAATATACAATATTCGCGTCCGATCTGCATTGGATCTCGCATACAATGCATACAGATCTCCCGCTTATATTGTATATATATATATATAACTTATGGTACACTATCTGCCTTAATATCTCTACCACCATCGCCAGAACGATCAACACTATTTGAATATTGACTATTGGGGCTAGGAAATTCAAAGTCGTAGTCATATTGTACGCTCTTGATGGCTACAGAATCTGAGATCGGAAGTCTTCACACTGCACTCTTCTCATACATGTTGTATCTAAATTCTTGATCATTCTACAGCCAATGTTTGGCCGGTAAATGACTCTTTTTTATAAAGAAAAACATACACGATGCAGTATTTGTATTGAAATAATATCGACAATAAAATAGGATGAAAAATAAATCGTGTTAAATTAAACCTTACACAAAATCCATGCAAAGAATATGGAATTCATGTGTAGTTTTGTTATGCAAATAAAATCAAGGGTCATTCATATACATATGATTTCAAGGACAATAATCAGTAACCCCTCCCCTTCCCCGCTAATCAGAAGGAATTCTGAGATGTGAAAGTAAAGAACAAAGTTTGAATGTATTTAATTTCATATTCTATGCATGCTATCTTGTTTGTTTTAAATGTAATAGTGAGAAATGAGAAGAAAAAAATGCGAAGTGAAAAATTGAAAAACAAAACGAATCGAGACAGATGCATATGTGTCTACAGACAGTCTCTAATGATGATAGCAAAAGGAACTGAAACAGAAGAATTGTTTTGGACAAAATAATCCAAAAGCTTAAAACCAAAAACAAATACACGACAAAAAATGGATAAAAACGACATAGGAAAGAATGCGAATAATTGGCGCCGGAAAATAAGAGAATTTAAACGACAAACGGATCAGAAAAACAGAAAAAAAAATTTACAAATTAATGAAAATGACTAGTTTTTGAAACGAATGGAAGAAAGAAGAAGGCAAACAAAACAGAACAACAACACATGACAAAAAAACGACAAACTACATTAATAATGAAAGAATAAAAAACTGATAAAAACTTGAGTACGTAAACTGTGATTGTAAAAGTTGACAATTTTAGTTACAAGACATTTTTATCTAACGTACACTGCACAATTTGAGTTACTAGACATTTCTTTTATCCATCGAACACAGTACGTGATACGCCCTATCCACAGTTTACATACAAAACACACCTAATGCGTGGATTAACCCCAGTATCATGGTACAAATCGTTTATCGCAATGAAATAACACACTTATACAGCTAAACAGTCAGTGGAAATGACTTTGTCTAATTGTTTTAGTTACTTAACGTGTTGACGATGCAAAAAACGTTTGTTTCAGTCAGTGGAAATGGCTTTGTCTAATTGTTTTAGCTACTTAGCGTATTGACGATGCAAAAAAACGTTTGATTAGTGCTCTGGTCTGTGCGTAATGAGAACAGTGAATTTTTTAACTGCGCCTGAGACACATGATATCAGAGTATTCGTGGTGGTTTAATCACAAATTACAAATAGCGCACACGGTATTTTTCCCATTATTTCACGGATTTTTCAAGAACAACTCTTTTTTTCTGAAATTTTCTTTCGCTTTTATACATTCTAAGAAACGTTTCGAATGGTTTGTCAAAAGTTATATTTCGAACAAATAGGATATTCTTTAATGAAAATTCAAGAAACGCATAAAAAAAGGACGAGTGACGTCATCAAAAACATAAAAATCACGGATGACTACAATTCAGAATGAATCGTAAACTAGGCAGCCCGGCAGGTGATAAATATAACTAACAGAAGTTTTCCCGCTTTAAATCTGAATAATTTTGTGTCCAAAAATATTATTAATAAAATGAATTTAAACATATATTTGGTTTTTCTTTATGCCAGTCCCCCTTCCCCTTCCTCCACTTTTTAATGTGCTCCGCGGTCCCTGATCCACAAATTTGAATTTGCAAGAATCAAAGTGAAATGGTGATTATTACGAGAATCTTTTAAACATAATATGAACTCTGAATCTACAATTCCTTTCACTATCTCACAAGAGGTATTGTGACCATATTTTTGTATCCAGAATATTTAAGCCAGAAGAAATCTGGATCAAATCTGGATATATAATTTAAGAGTAAACTTTTTATTTCAAAAGGATGATTTTTATTACATTATATAAAAACGTTAATTTATATCATTTTAGAGTTGCTACATTTATATTCGATTTCATCCAAAAACTTTTATATTACAACAGCTATATTTTCGATCACAATAAGAAAAAAAACATTAATATCCATCCCAACATACCTAGATTTGGACTACCGACCCAAAGGAAGCCCAAAGTGAAAAATTCCTAATATTATTGAAATTAGTGATTAGTGACGTTGTGCTTTCTAGAGTCTGTACTCCAAAGGAAGCCCACCAAAAATAGTCTTATTGTTGGGTTTCCTGTGGACATTGTCATACAGGAATTTCCACTATTTCCCATATGCATATACCAAACCCAAATTGTCAAATCCACAAATAAAATGACTTCCAGTCAAAAAATAAAATGTTTGGTAAACACCCACAATGCCATGTCTGCGGTGTTGGATGTCCTGTGGTAGCATTTTCACAGGAAGCCCGTTCCCAGAAATTTCTAACAGGAAGCCCAACAGTCGTCCAATGGGCCAAAGACAGTGTCAATCCATTATTGGGCTTCCTGTGGAATATTCTACAGGAAACCCAATTTGAAAAGAATGTGCTTGCATTGAAATTCCAATGAGGTCATTCAACTGTACTTTTCAAGGAAGCTATGGTGGAATGCCTTGAAGCGTTCGAAAAGAGGTTTTAGTTCCTCGATTGGTGGAAGAATGGTTAACCTAAATTAGAATAAGAAAACAATATTAGCAACAAGGAATTTACTGATTGTTATCATGTGACATATTTCCAACACATTCCTTTTAAGGTCGATTTACATCTTAAAATATTTGTCATGAGTGATTTGTAGAACAGTATGTCTATGCTAAGTCCTAAGGTTCTACACCACCTTTAAACTAGCACATTCTAAGACTGGTTTTACGTTACATGCAACTATTAGTTGTCAGAGTTGTAGAGTCCCAGGACTTGTTGTATACTTAAAATCCTATTCAACAAAACCCACTGTGAAAATCATTTTCTAGGAATTCCACCTTACCTAATGTGGTATGTTCCATCCCTTTGTCCAAAGCCACTACCCGGTACCACACACAGTCCTGTTTGTTCTAGTAGCTCCATGGCATAGAAAGCATCAGGATGCAGACCGTGTGACTATAATTGAAACAATACAGAGGTTACACAATCTGTTTGAAAAACTATGACCTCCAAGTTGATTCAGTTGGGCTCAAACCTTTCAATAACACACTCTGAAGCTCACCTTAGCTGCTACAATAGCTTTATGTGGAAGTTCAAAACGTGGGAAAGAGTACATGGCACCCATCACTTCATTACAGTGAAAACCTTCCACACTATTGAATGTATCTTGTACAAGCTTGGCTCTTTCTTTGAAGGACTCTAACACTGCTGTCTTCTCCTGTAAATGGCAAACAAAATGCATGAGGATTTAATATGTTATGGACTGAGTAAAGAGTCATTTATTCTTCATATGAAACTAGTGGGAGTAAGGAAAAAAGCAGTTTCAGTGTTCAAAAGTTCTACAATTAAAAAAAATGTTTTAGTATATTTTTACTTATTAATTAAGTAGTTCATTAGAGATCCTAATAATATAGTAATAATAAAGTCTTTATATAGTCTTTTCTCTACCCTGATAGTCTTAGTTAAGCAAAATATCCACATTTCAAATATATATGGTATACATTATATACACAGGAAAAAATTTTGGGTTATGCTTGGGAAAATGCTACAAAATCCAACATTGGGTTCAAGTTTGGGATTTGCAAAATGGGTTTATTTTGGGTTATTGTTGGGAAAATGCAACAAAAACCAAAAAAAAACATTCTGGGAATCACAATTTTTTCCCTGTGATAATATGCTAACTAACCGCCGACCGGTTAGCTTATTTGGTATAGCTTCAGACTACTGTGCAAATGGTAAGATCTTTGCATTCCCTCAGATCAACTCTACATTCTACTCTACATATGCTTGTTGTTAGCTTTTTTTTCAGACTTCAAGTTTGTATTCTGCCGTTTAGCTTTACCTTGACAAAGTTCTCATAAGACTCTTCTCCTGGCCTTGGAGGATTGACAAGACAGCCCATCATTGCCTAATCATAAAGAAAACAAACAAACATTAGTCCCTGTTCTACTTCTATATGATCTCAAAACTATCCTCAGCTTCTATATAAAAGTCGATACAGTTTTGACCATTATTTTCTATTGCTATAGAGGCTAGAATATTGAAAGAAGGCTAAATTTAGGTTTACAACAATTTTTGGGTTGTTGCATTCCAATCTATATTGTCATTAGCTAAAAACATCACAAGAACCTCCAAAAAACAATCACAACTTTTATCTCATAATCCAATCCATTTCCAGAGTAATTCCATAAATCTTTTTGCCTTGGTCCAGGGTTTTTGTAACTGGTCCTTGGCTAATGAAGGATTGCTTGTTAAGAACATTACGAGCACATACCTGCCCAATTACTGATGAACACAGCTTGGCTGACAACATTTTGTTCAAGTGGAATCTAACTTCAGGATCCAGACCTACCACCTCCATGTAACCACCACGGAAACCACATCTGTACAAAGACATTAACAAATTTGTGAAATGGGGCTATGGGTATAACTTAGATGTTTGCTATCATATTTAATCTTCAAAACACTCAGAACATTGGCCATAAAGCACTGACTTACTCTCCTAAGAATCCCTTGGAGGTAGAGTGGAAGGATGCTAACTCCATGTCCTCATACTCTGGTCCCATATCACGTAGCACTTTCTTGAAAGAATGAAACTTAGCATCTTCAGCATAAATATTTGCTTGATAGACTTCATCAGCAAGAATGAAGAGCTTTTCTTCCTTACAGAACTGAATCACTTGCTGGATGTTCTCATACGATAAAACTTGACCTGAAAAAGACAATAACAATATTGAGAGTGAATGGTTTGAACCCATCAATAACAATATTATTGGTCATCATCATCATCATCTCTGTAATCACCATCAACAACAGTATATTATTGTATCATCAAAACATAACAGTGTCATCAACTTTAGTTTTCCTTGCTGATGTTATAGAAATTATAAATAAATGAAAATTAACTTGTAATTTTAAGTTTAAAATCTTTACGATGTACACATCAGTAGGCATACTTCGATCCAAATCCATAGGATGAAAGGCATTTTGCACGATCCATGATTCCCGTAAGCACGAGCGTTTAGTTTCCCATATGTCTTACATTAAAAGCCCGCGATAAAAATGGCGCATGGTGTTTGCTTTCAGAAGCTTTGAAGCCGCTCTGCTTCTGTGAGAGCTAATGTTGACAATGTTGACTGAGTGTGCTTCCAGGAGGGACTTCAAGTTTACATCTGAATTGCTGTTCAAAAAAGAAGACGATTTGCACAAAATGAATGCGAATGTGTTTTAAGGGTATCATGGAAAGTATATACGTGTGCTTATGGCATTTCGTGGATGTATAGCTGTCCTTGGCATCAAGTATTTTCCACATGAAGGATACAACATAACGCCCAGCATGTACTCACAATTTACAAGGCAAATTCAAGCAATTTGAGAGTTGGCCTCATCTTGAAATTGCTTCTTTTCTAGAGACTGTTGCTATCTTGGCACAAAAAGCAAAAACATAGACACAAAGCTGTTGTTTCAAGACATGCATTTCCACATCGAACTTGTGCCTTCGTCATGGCTTGACTGCATGACACAAATTTCCCTATTACTTCTTTGTTAATTGTTAGTGTGCTATTTTACCAAACTAAATATCAAGTACAACATTCTAACAAGACTACCTAGCCGCAGGTATAAGGAAAATTAGTTATTTGCTGTTTCATGCTGGTTATGTGCACTCTAGTTTAAATAGTTTACTTGTTGTCATGCTTCGCACGTTCTTGTCGATTATGCATCAGATAATGTCACGTCAAAACGTATTAAATAGTAGGTTATCAAAGACTGGCCTCAAAAAAGTAATTATTGAAAACTATTTTTATAAGATATAAGTTTGTTTTTCAATTATTCTTATCATTGTAGTTGTTGTTCTACATAGTTTAATTTCAATATTTCTCAGTGCCCCTTTTGTATCGTGACCGTCACGAACATCCTTCTATTTCACCATAATATTAAAATGATTTTCTAAATAAAATATAAACAGGAGCATATGTTTCTGGTTATTGCGCTTTTTTAAAAAAATCACATTTGTGAAAGAAGCATATTGTTGTTTCTACTTTTGGTAATGAAAAATATGTCATTCTGATTATTACACCTGTCGAGGGACTAAATATCTTTTTGTTTCAATTTGTAATGTCGTATAGACACCAATAAGCGAGCAAATATACAATCAAATAAAAATAAAATTAATTGCGATTAAATAAGCTCATGTTAAATAGGTTAAGACATACCTTTATGAATTACATGTTTGGTTAAGTATATTTTTGATTTGGACCTTGTTTAAAATTGAGCAACAGATGTCAGTACAAATTCAAAGCGAATGAGATGGTTGTTTTCATCACGGCATGTCAACATCGTTTTTGTCGAAGGTTCATAATTATTTCCATCTCCATCAGTTGTTCTCGAGACTTTTTTATCAAAACAAGTTCTTGTGAGTTCAGTAAATTTTCTATATGTATTTTTAGTTCGATAAATTTTTTTTAAACCAAAGGTTTTTTAAGTAAAAAGTTTAAACATTTGCTTTCGCTTGTTTGCTTTCCACTGCACAACACGCTGCATATTTTACCTGCATTATGAAAATTCGTGCTGAAACATGCCGCCAGCTCTTCTGCACTATTCCATTTGGCTATATAAGATCTACTGGTTAATCAAGGCGAATTTATAGCGCCATTTTCCCAAAAAACATGTCTTTAGAACGAAAAGAAAGTTTTGGTCATCGGTGCCTTGTTTACATTCCATACGATGCCGATACTCGGAATAATTTAATTTTCGCGGTGGAGTGCTACTGCAATAGAAATGCCGCTTACTATTACAAAAATATTGCGGGCATTAAATTGGCCCTCTAAACGCTCGTGTAAGATGTACTAGTCCATGATTTGAGAAATTGATTACACTTTAGCCATGTTTCATGAATTTGCAATCCTTATGAAATCCAAACATTAATTGTTTGAGATGAGTGATTATTGTGAACAGGCTCAAAAACCTGATTTGCAAGATGGTGAAATGACTATACACTTGTATGTGATTGGTTATCGACTCCCCTCTTTCCACCCCCTATATAGCACAGGAAAAAAATTGTAATTCCCAAAATGGGTTTATTTTGGATTATGGTTGGGAAAATGCTACAAAATCCAGCATTGGGTTTAAATTTGGGATTCCCAAAATGGGTTTATTTTGAGTTTTTGTTGGGAAAGTGCAACAAAAACCAAAATAAACTCATTCTGGGAATGACAATTTTTTTCCTGTGTAGCCCCCTTAAAAACCAAAAATTCTTACCAGTAGGATTTCCAGGGTTGATAACACACAGTGCTCTTGGTTTACAGTGTGGTCTAGCAGCATCAATTGATCTTTTCAGCTCATCAATATCCAGCCCCCAGTTATTATCCTCATCTAAGTAATAGTTTATCTATGGGATACAAAACAGTTTAAATTGAATTTGAATTTACCAATTCATCCATCACTAGTTATTCAAAAGAGTGGTTAGGATAAATGAAACCTATTGTTTTATGTCTTTGTTCGGATTTGAGGTTGAACAGTGCACAGGTCTTTATCTATATTCATCCAAAATCGTGAAATAAGTAAACATAAATTTTATCTATGATCTTATAGTAAGGATTGCTCAATTTGTTTGTATAATTTTGAGCCAGCAGCCAAAAGAGAGATTTTAGCCTGTTCACTCAGCCTTATCAAATAAGTCAAACAATAGTGAAACCAAAGATTATGTACGGTCACGCTTGAAAAAAGTGTATAAAAGAGTTTCGAAACCATTGATTTTGCTCTACGAACTATGATCCATCACTTTGTTTACTCATTCAACTAATGCTTCATTTACTCATCCATTCTTTCATCAATTTCATTTGTTACCTGATATGAGTTCAGTTCAGATAATGTAGCAGAGTACAGTGGATATTGTGGTATTGGTATCATTATTCCAGCTCTTTCAGGTCCTGTATTTACACTTGTCTGTAGAAGCTTCAAGATTGACTACATCAACACAAACAAAAACACAGCCATTCTTAGTTGGTTAAGAAGATAAACAGCTATGTAGATCATTTGTCTTCATTTTTATCATCACTGTTATCATCATTGTTGTCATCATCATCATAATCACCATGAACACCATCATCATCATTATAATAATCATTGTCATCATCACCATCATCATAAGCATCTTTGTCATCATCATAATCACCACTGTCATCATCATCATCACTATAATATTATCCTAATATTATCCAAAAATCATAGTTTTTATTCCAACCCTCATCATTATCTTTGTCAACATGATGACCATCATCAAAATAATCATATCACAATCAGTATGATCAATCAATGGCAATAAGACTATTAGAATAATTGTAGCTAATACTGATAATAAAAGTAACAATTTTTTATTGCAGCAAATCCACTGAGTGGTTATTCATCTGCAGACTCTCACAATCAATACCTCTACATTCATTAATCAAATCAAACAATGCTACACTGACAGCTGTACTTATAATTCCTTACTCTAATTCCCTCACTAGCTCCACTAGTAAGGTATAAATCATTGATATCAGCAGAATATCCATCTCTGTCCTCTATGTACTTTGCTACATCTTCACGGATCACTTCAATACCAGCTGAGTCACTGTATGCACCTGATTTTATAAAAAAAAATAAAATAAAATTGAAGATATATGTACATCTAGTTGTGTAAACAATGTTTTGCAAATTCAAAAATATTTTATTTGTTCAATAGTCATTGTACAGTGCACAGAAAGTCAATCAATTCTCACAGTAAATAGCAATACTAACTAATAAATTCAATAACTAATAAATTGTTATGAAGTTAAACTAGAAACACTAAATACATGCAATAGTTATCATTGTTTAACACTAACCAGCACAATAGAGTTAGCATTTAATTATTGGCACTATTTTGTGGTATTTATGTTGCACACGTTTAGTGTTTGCACTCTAATTAAACAATAATTTATTGCCTTACATCAGCACACATATTTCTAAAAAATGTAGTTTATCTACAGCCAAACTTCACATCTGGTTTTATACATTGTTTTGTTCACTTATTGATTTATTTCCCTACCCATACTAAATCCCCTTGTTCCATTCAAGAAATGTCTAGCTCTGTCCTTGGCATCCGATGGTAGTTTAGGATCATTGAGAAGCTCAGGGTATGCACAGATTGAAAGAACCTATCAAAACAATCAAGATGGTTAAATTAAGATAGAAAGCTAGTTCATTTTTTCAGGCACAAAGAATGCTGGGTAACTGTGAGCTTGTACCTTGTATGTTAACATAATTAAATCCAACAGTCCAGTAATACCATCACTTAAAAATATAACCCTTAACTGGTTAGCTCAGTTGGGAAAGCACTGAACTTCTGTGCCGGAGCTACATTCAATCCTGTAATTTATTTTTTTTATTTTCGCAGCAGAAACTTTGCTAAAAAATTAATCATTTGACAAAACACAGTTTGTCATGCTAGTGGAAATGAGGCTAAAGTACCTGTCTTGGAAAAGTCAAAGGTTTCATGCCCAAAGCATGTGCATCACCGATGTTAGCCTTGACAACATGGTCATATGGTTTCTTCTGGCCCTAGAAAATAATGGGGGGACAAAAAAAGTAAAAAGAACATCAGTAGGCTGGGGATCCTGTGTACACTTCAAGTCTAATCAGTGATTCATGCAAGTGTAGGACTAACATACACCAAAAACATTTGCATAATTTTTCATTATAGAAAATGAAAATCGAAATAATCAATTATTGTTTTGCAAGTAACTCCTCATTTTTGACACCTTTACAAAAAACAATGTGAGATAATATTACTGTAATCCCCAGACAGATTGATAAGTTTGTTGTAATAATATCGACCAACAAACAATACAATATTCTATATTTATTAAGGAATGGAATCAAAATAAAAAACAACAATTCCATATGAATAATAAACACTATCAATTATAAATGTTATTGTATTAGAAAAGCCGGTATCAGTCTACAAAAAAAATCATTGTAATATCTTACATTGTGCAAGTATGTGAAACGAAAGTAAAATTGTACAATTATTAAAATATTTAAAAAAATAACGCTAAAAATAAAAAAAATTGTTTATTCCAATAAGTTAATCCGCTTTAATGAAAATTCGATTTTTCGCACTTTAGTTTATGTTATGTAAATCCAGCGCTTTTCGTCTAAAAATTTGCAACGCTCATTCCCCCCCAAAAAAAACTTTCACAAATATGACTCTTTATACAATTTATACGAAGATAAAATTGCCAGTAAAAACTTAAATTGAGGTCAAAAAGCCAGTTAAAAAAATGGCGGCCACACGAATAGCATGACATAACTAACTCGTTCATCACTGCGCAAAATCCTAAGCAATAACTTCAACTAACCTTCTGTAGTTCTTTCTCCAACTCTGAAGCTCTGATTACGATAGCTCCTCGTACCGCATATTCAATCTGCTTGATAAATGGATTCATGGTCCCTCCAGTGAGAACCTTCGATGAGTTGAGGCTGCCATTTTGAGAGCCATTTGCTACAGAGAAGAATCGAGGATAGGATGATGAACAAAGCAAGCTTCGCTGAAAAACACGCCTCGAGACTCGCGCAACATTCATGGCTGATTGGAGTTCGAAATATAAAGTTTTGAAGGATAATTTTCCACGAAATATTCTGCTGGTTCCAATTTTTTAGGCTGCAAACATAGTATTTTTGGTCTGCGTTTTTCGTCGAAGCGAGTGCGCGAGCCGACGTGGGAACCATAATACTACCACAACAATAACTTAGGGGGGGGGGGGGGTATGACAAAATACATGTTCTTCAACCTCAAACATTTTCAAATTTAACAACTTAAGATACACAAAACACATCAAAGAATAATCTATTGCATTATCGTCATTATTGTGAGGTACTTTAACCACTCATTGATGACAATTTTTGATAAAATTTTATTAAACAAGTCATGGCTGATGTACCTGCCCGTCCTCGGGTAAAGTTTGTTAGACACGACTGATCTCCGAAGACGTCCCGATGTTTTGTAAAAGAAAATTATTTCGCAGGTCATTTCGCAGCATTTCGCAAGATTAGCGATATAAATTTGAGTAAAAATATAAAAAAAAACTTAAAATTAATGCTGCGCACTTTCACATTGCTTAAAAATGAATATTCCCAAGTTTAATTGTTAAAAAGTTTAGATGGAGTATAAAGTATTTTTTTTCGCGCCGTAGTCGACCGCACTGACACAACGCTGGTACCAATCGGCGTTTTGGTGCTATTAGAAATAATTTTCTCCAAATAAAAGTACTTTTATGGCTATAATACGCGAAAAAATTAACCTGGATCAGCAAATGAATCCCTACTTCATATAATAATTCAACTGAAAAGATTTCAACCACCAAAGCATGAACAAAAAACAATATTTCTTCTTTGAGCTACGGAGCCATGTTTACATCGTAACTATTCTTAAAACATCAACATTACCGTTTGAGACTATTCCCAAAAGTAAACAACAACATATAATACTGTATTAACATCATCGGATTAGTTATGTATTGAGAGTTTGACATAAACATTACATTTTCTCTTGATAAATTGAGACAAGTTTCGCCAAAATGCTTGTTTGATCTGGCAATTGCATAAGCCTCAAATCTAATTACCACCACAAAATCCATCAAAATCTACATTTGAAAATAAATATACGTACTTTTATGCTTGCTCATGTCCGTAATAGGCCGGAAAGAATCCAAGAAAACGTTATTTATGTCGAATTCCGTCGAAACGTCTGTGAACTTTCGTTCTAGTGACTTGAAGTCACATCACGCATTATGCAAATGACCACGGTCAGATGACGTGCGTGACACGCAAGCGACCAGGACAACTACGTGACAGAAGATCTCAATATTTATCAACTGGAACAAAATATTACAATAATTTCCTTTCAAATATTGCTTCACTGATAAATAAGCAGACGATGTTGACGTTCACAAAATATTTTAATATTCATTATTCATTTATGCATTCGTTCATTTATTCACAGTCACCTTAAATATTTCAAACTAACTGAAAAGCATATACATAATTATGTTTTTTAATTTTCGCGCAAAATTGTTACAATAATGCACATCTGTTTGGCCAAATTTATGAATTCAGCATTTATATAATAGCGGTTCTTACACTCATTTCTTAAAACGTTGATGGAATTCCGGATACCAAATGTGAATCGCTCCACTAAAAAGTTGGTAAATGTTATTCACACATCATTTAATCGCTAAAAGACTTCCTTTATAATTTTGGTGTCTTACTTTCGGTTTCAACTGTAATAAACCCGAAATTCGACAACTGTCACTCTCTTCGCAAATCGTTTTGTTTGAGTGTATTAATGACGACAGTACTACAGAATGCCGGAAATTTTCCAAACCATGTCACGCAGTAAGCTTTCATGTCACGCAATAAGCTTTCATCAAAATTAATACTGAAATAAAATGTCAATATTTTGAATATATACTGAAATCCAACGTGTCACACATTCCATGGAGAGATCCTATGGTTGTCACTGGAGGTCTCAATTTGCATTTTATTCAATTCGATTGGAATAATCTGCTGCATCAAAATTCCCCCAAATATTACAATGTCGCATCCGAAGTATAAAATCCCCAAACTCCAATCACTGTGTATTTATTTCATGCCTTTATTTAACTCAACTAGTTCTTATTGCTAGTGTTTTATCTACAGAGAAATACACATTTTCTCTTTGAGAAAATGCGAGCATTTCGTTGCCAATGTTTTGCTTCATAATGGCGAATTTAAAGCCTATAACTCCGCAAGCCTGTTGTTTTGAATCGGTCGCAGCGCAAGATCAGCATATTGTTTTTGTTTTTTTAAAAAAGGAACCACAGATATATAATATTTGAATATTCGTCATTTCGATTTAAAGTGCTTTACCTTCTTCGGGTTCCATGGCTGCTGAGGATAAGCGAGTTAGAGTAATGCTCTGTTGATATCGAACGCTGCTAGAACGTCAAGATGTCATACCTGCTTGTCATATGATGGTGCTAGGCGAATGACGCAACAGCTACGTCTTCATACAGACTGAACCCCGTTATACCGAACTGGATGACCTCGCTAAATCGACCGAATTATTGTTTTGATTTTAGAAGCATACACTACAAGGGCTCCAAAAGAAAATAAATCAAGGCTCCGGTTGAGCTCTGAAGGATAAAAAGTGACGATTTTCTTTCTTTTTCTTTTTTTCTATTTTCTTTTTTTTCTATTTATTTCTCTATTTCTCTATTTATATTTCTATTTCTCTATTTCTCTATTTATTTACTTGGTTTCTTTATTTGTTTATGCCAATTATTTGCTGATTTGTGTGTAAATGGATAGTTGTTATCAAAAAGCTGAAAAAGGTGTAATGGCTCTATATATAGTGACAGAACCAGGGCAGGGGTGCGGGGGATAGAACCCACTGAATTCCTGTAAGTTTTGGACGATTTATAATTACTTTCCAATAAGGTAAGCTTCTACAAATATGGATATAAAAGGACGAAAAAAATGTAATGCAGGTGCTTATATAGCGAATTTCAAAGTCTCAATACGCGTTTTACAAGCATGAGTTTGATTAATAGTAACACTGTACGAACGACAACTGTTTTAAGTGAATTCTTTGATATGAATCGTCTCTCTATTTTATGTTACATGTTTGCTGTGCCCCCCTTCCTGTTGATAGTGCAACCCCTCCTGAAAACAAACACTGAGCACATAGTTCTATTCTCTCATTTTTCTGTCATCACTGTGAAACTAAGACATAGATTTCATTAATATATGCCCTAAATGCCGTAACTAATATAATCGAATTCTTGAAAGATTATTTCTAAATTGCCGCATGCTAAACTCATTCAGACTCGATCAATCGCCCTTAAGGAACCGCAAGCGCGCAAAATGCGCGCATGATCATGATCAATTTGAACAATAATACAGATACCAACACGACTTCTATCCAATGTAATAGAAAGACAGCTATCTTTTCTTTTAAGATTAAATTGATTAATCAGACATTAACAAATGCTTGCATTTCCTTAAGCTGAAAAAAGGAGAGCTCAATAGACATAATAAACCGTTATTTGCATGATTCACAGCGCCGACACCTTAAAGGCTAGTACACACGAGGGAGCTTGCTCCTGCAACATGTTCCCGCAACATGCTCCCGGAGAAAGCTACCCCGTGTGTACTAACGATTTCACGCAAAAAGATGTTGCGCAAAAAAAGTTTTGCTCCCGGGGTTTGCTCCCTCGTAATAAAACCGGTACACACGAGGGAGCTTGCTCCTGAAACACACTTTTGCAACATATTTCCTTCCGATATGTGAGGCCTCTACATGAAAATGTGTATTTCACAAGATGACAGGCCAGGCAGTTTTCCTAGCATGTTTAGCATATATGATATTATATTTTCTTTCTGTATAATAATTGTTCGTGTATGTTTTTGTGCAAATGCAGACTACAAATTTGTCGATGAGAAAATATTAGTCCTATATACCATTTGATTCATGTGACCCTAACTACGATGTGACATTCGGTCTAAATAAGTCTAAACTGTTTTATTTCGAGTTTTTTTATTGTCATTTTCAATCTTGTCTGTTTGTATCTTCTCTCTTTCCTTCAATCCGAAAATGATTTTTTTCAAATTCATTTTCATTATTTAAATAACTGTTTAATTGCAAATCACAGAATACAAATTACAGCAATGATACCCGCGACGGATTTGGAGGCAAATTTCATACAATATAAAATCGCATTGTACATTAATCACATCCCTTAATTTTTCAATTCTCTTTCAAATTATTTCATAATCATAAATAATTGATTAGTGACTTTTATAATTACACGTGACGAGTTCTGTAACTACTAATACAAATTTATCATCATTTTCATTAAAGTTTAAAACTCAGTATATTCTGCAGACTGATATAAAAATTCAAAGAACTATAGCATAGTTTTTAATGTAAAAATCAACCGATGTTGGACCTTTATATTAAAGAATAAGAGAGAGATCTGATGCCGCTCGAACTTGAATTGTCAACATTCGAAAACAAATGAGTCATTAAAAAACATATATTAATAACGCATCTAAAACATCTGCTGTAATTTTAGCAAAGTGAAATAAGATTAATATGTAATTAAGGAAAAATTTTGCGCGGTTAGATAAGATCATTTGATTTTCCTAACTTATGTGGTCCGCTGACAGCTTCCTGATAAATTAACAATCAATAAAAATGTCGCTTTTCCTCTGTTGTGCAAACAAAAAATAGCACGTTAGGTTCTTGGAAATTAGCCAGCGATTATTTCTGATAACTACAGTCAACGTGTTTTTCAAAACACAAAAAAACTTATAGGAAAGGGTTAAAATTAATGAGAAATATTTTTTTTTCTTGAAAATGAGCCTGTGAAAAGTTCTGACAGCTACAATCATCATATTGAGTTTTTCAAAACACCAAAACGAAAATATAATTCTTTATTGCCTATTAGAAATTCATATTCGGTGCTTTTTAAATAATCATTATTTTGAGTAAACACAAACACTTCTCTTCATGCAGAATGAAGTTATTTCCTCAGTAAACTGTAGCTTGTTTTGTTGTTTTCTCAGATGTTGACTGAAAAATTGTAAATACATTTTACTCTGGCATCCTCTTCACAAAAAATAATACTGAATAACGCCAAGCAGCTGTCAAATTTCGCCACTGAGATAACTAGCAATAAAGAGCTTACTAGTATTTTATGGTATTTACATTTTTTGTCATCAGTATTTTTTCAAAATTTCTTCTTAAACATTGGAGCAGTACGAATCACAACTCTCAGTCGACGAGCTCGAACCGAAAAATTTCATCCACAATTCAATTATTCGTTTTCTTCTCCGTTGGTTTTCACGTATTTCAAGATTACAACTTTCGCATTTAACTTCGCTTTTGAAAACATTCTCTTCTCTGCCCAACGCTTGGACGTCCAATGAAAGTTTTTCGTTTGCTGCTGTTGCGCTGCCATCCTGAATTCCTTCGGAAAAAGTTCGCTCTTGTTCCTCTTGCTCTACATGACAGCGGCACCATTTTGTCAAATTGTTGTTCGCGTCTTTGCTGACATTTTGCGCATAACGGCAAGAACTATTAGACAGTGAATAGCTCAGCAGTTGAGAAGAATTGTCCAATGAAGAGTCAATGTCGCCATTATTTTGCTCTGCCATCATAATGCTGTCCATTTCAACGCAATCAGGCTTTTGAGTTGTTGAAGAATTTTCAAAAACATCCTCTCGAACTGTATTATTTCCTTTTTCTTGTAGTGTTGAATTCTGTAGAATATTTCTTTTGCTTGTTTCTTTGAAATTTTCGAAGTCTTTTGATGTAAAATATCTTGAATATGAACTCATATTTGGGTGGCAAGTGCGGAAGAATTCTTCAACCGAGTGACAAATATCTCGGCACACTTGAATTCATTTTCTTTCCTGTCTGTGTAGGCCGACTAAGCTACTAAATTAATATAAGCGACAAAACCTCGAGGAATAGAGTTTTAAGTTTGCTCTTAATTCACCAAATCTGATTGGGTTTTGAACACTTTAAATGTATCGCTGAAGGCTTAATTTTCACGAATATGTTCTCCCGCCAAATGCAAATAGCGGGCAAATCGACTAACTACTACAGCTCTGATTTTTGGGAAAACAATTAAGAAAAGCCTTCGGCAACTTCCCGGCTAGATCATTTCCTGAATATAAAGAATAAAACTGTAAATATAATAAAAAACCCAAGCACCACTCATAACTGAGACGAAATCTAAAAGCAAAATCTGAAAGCCTGTTTTAATTTTCTGCACGCAAATGAATACCAATATTTGGGGCAGTCTAACAATATATTTCCAATGCAAAATTTTTGATGGTCAATATATCTTAATACCTTAAGATTTATGTCTTCAGGCGATTTGCTATCCACCTTATATAGTTTTTCTTTTAAGTCTGGATTTTGCCGGAGATTTGCAGCAAAATATGCCAATATACATATGTATGCAATAAAAATAATCTGCTCGTGTGTTTTTGCTTCGTTATGAATTGCGGATCATGATCAGTCAGAAAACTACGGGCAAAATCTAAATCCCAGAAATCTAACCTTGGAATTAAAGACTAAGTAACAAGAAAAAAATATAAATATATGTACAAACAGACTGTATTCAGTCCCCTTGAACACCTAACCTGAGCAATACTCTTTCTCTGACGACACAGAAAAAATGCAGACCATTTGGCAGGGACGTTATTATCAGTAATCGGCACGAATACAGCTGCGAACGCACAAATGTTTGAAAACGCAGTTTTTTGTTTTTATCTTCCGTATACACGTAAACGGAGTGTTGGGTCACCGATTTCTAGTGGACGCATGGTTAATGTGAGGACACTCGAATCATGAACACTTGTCAGACATTATTTAGCTTTTCATTTTCTGAGCTTTCAGCTGCTTCACATTCTGAGGAAAAGTAGGACTGAACTCAAATACAGCGAGTTATCAAACTGAAAATGTTTTCAAATCGAATCACTAAAAGAATTCATGTTAAAAAAGTGTCAAAAAAGCAAAACGTTTTCACGGTTCGATTGTCCTCACTGTAAAAACGATTCGAAAACACTATGTGGATGCGATTTTTATTCAAAACTATCTCTGTTTTAAAAAATCAATATCCGGATAAGCGTGGACAGTACCTAGAATTGACAACAAAATTTGAACGAATCATTTTCTTGTTCACTCTTTTTATTTCAATATATTTATATGTTACATTAATATAGAATGAAAGAACAAACCAAAAAATTATACAGATGTCGCGCCCTCGTTAAAAGTTGTTTGAAATACGCAAGTGGAAAGTTTTTATCGCCTAAAATCGCTTTCAGCTCGTACTTCTCCCTTCACTTCTTTCGTGCTCTCGTCACTTTTACTCGTGTTCTTTTACTGAACAAAGCACGCTAAAGCCGATTTTCATCATGGCGTCATTGTACTACCAAGACCAGCATATTCAATTATTTATTCCCTGTGAAATAAACAATTTGCACTAATTGCAATACAGAAGAAAGTCGGCAAAGCATTTGGTTTTGGTAGTATATTACGTCATCATGTACATCCCCTATTAAAACACTCAACACATGTTTATGATGTAGACTTTTATTTGATGAGGTTAATTTCTACTGTTCTCAATATATCCATTATTTTGTGGAGAACTGTACCCAGACTCACTTGCAATTTTGGTTGACTGTACTGTTGTTGAATAAGATACGTTTCAAGGATAATTTCTGATTTCAATTTTCAAAAACAAGACACTTTGGGCTTATCTCCCTTGTGATATAAATTATACTCACAATCGAGGTTAGAGTAACGGTGAAAGTAAGGTGAATTGTCTTTAAAAACGACTCACTATCGATCGTGACCTCACTTGTACATTGTAAATAATATTACATGAGAGATACCCCACACTTTTTGCACCATTTTTCCTAAACTTGTGATCAAAACCTTGATGTCTATGGATTCTCTGGATGAATTCTCACAATAAGAAAATGTCAAGCTGATAAAAACACTATTAATGAGAGATAATGAGAGAATCTTAATTCCATTACTTGACATTTGATTTCCTTAGACGACCCATACAGCATGATAGCCCGGTTGTATGTATCTGTGTATATGTCTTTAATTGCCTTTTTTCTAATCGGGCCCTTTTTTATTGGGAGGCTTTTACGGACTGCTATATGCAGTTCACAATCATGAGTGTGTGTTAGTCAGTTAGTGCCCCCGATGTAAGTAAGTACAGATCACTGAGGATGGTCGTGCCCCCGGGGCGGGACTCCGGTTGTAAACGATCGGGATGCTCGTCGTATCTTTTAGGGGTGAAAATATGAAATTTGTCAAATTCTCACTTTTTGGTATCGTTTAGGGGTTCAATAGCACCGAAACTCATGGTTTTGGTATCTTTTAGAGGTGGAAAATGTGCAAAGCAACGCCCTTTTGTAAAACGTCCGGTATCTTTCAGGGGTATTTTTGAAACATTCCGACAAGCATCCCCAATCATTTATCCCCGGAGTCCTCCCCCGGGGTCGTACCTGCGTCCTCAGTGGTTCTTAACGTCCACAACTAGATTAGAGTATAGTGTAGACGGGACCTTCGATTTTACGTCGCTATCCGAAAGGACGCGAAGATCTTACCAGTTGCAGGTAGACAAACAAAGGCAGGAACTTCTCCTCAATTATTTTAAGACCTTGAGTGTTGGTCCGGCCACAGTGCTCGAACACGTGACCTCCCGCACTGAAGTCCGATGCTCTACCAATTGAGCTACACGATCGGCGGTTGATGGTTAATTTCCTGTAACCAATTCCAGTCCTGTTGAGGCTGATCCATAAACATCAAGTACTGACCACCCATAAGATTACCATTCATATCTCAAAGGATGACATCAACAGGATCTGTCCAAATTTGGGATATCTTTCCTGTCCAGGGACCTCCACTTGATAGATTTGTGTAATCAATTTATTTAAACCCAGTTATACCGCTAGGTTCGGTCGCACCTTTAATGGACTTAGTTTGAAACAGGAGACGCCACGAGAAGGCGCCATTAAAGGTACATTTGTGTAGGAGTGGCCATTTGTAAGGACCTATTGTTATTGTCGGTGCAATACAATGGTCCCACGGCATCACTACACCTGGAAAGGAGAGGCTTTGTATTGCGCTTCACTTTCCTTAGACAAGTCGCTAGACCCCAAATGTTGCAGGGCCTAGTGCTTGTCAGTCTCCCGCCTGAAAAGACAATAGTAACAACAATGCGTGACAATAATTCTTACCAGTACATGCCAGACATGGGATTGAACCTCTTATCTGGAATATACCCTTAGAACACCACCACTGGACTTTGCTTCTAGAACCAGGTAACCATGCTATCCAAGGTCTCCATCTATTCTAGGAACAACGTCGATTTCCTTGCTGTGTAATTGTCTCTGGCATCTAACCAACAGGATTTTATACTTTGCCACCAGAACCATGCAACCAGGGTTTTCTATGTTTCCACAGTATGCATCTTTTCCAGGAACAAAGTTGGATTCCATTCTGTAAACTTGGTAGACAGCTTACTTCTGTTTCATTCTATTTAAATAAACTCAGAACTAATTAAAGCTTCATAATTAAATCTGCCATAGATGCTGATGATTATGTTTTAATTATCAGCAGTCTATCTGACAAAAAAAGCACCAGATGAAAAAAAGGTTCCGAAATTATTGAAATTATTGCAAATCTCATAAAGCTCTTTTCATTTGTGATGATCACATAACTCGATTCTAGTGCTTCTAATTGTGAAACTTCGTTATTTCCGTTTAACTAACAATCGATAACTAGTCATGTAACAAATTAAGTCTAGCATCGCTTCAAAAAGAAGCATTTTTCTTCAACCTTGCACTGTTCATTAAGAGCAACACAACAATTGAAGATGAAAAAAGAATGTCAAAAAAACAGTCTCTTTTTTCGATCGAATGCAATGTAAGGTTTCAAGAGCTAACAAGTTTTCGAATGATGTACGAACTCAAACATGCCGAATGATGACTCAAAAAATGTTGTCAAGCCTAGTGTTGGTCAACCGAACGAATTTTTCAAAATGATGTTTTTGGAAAGAGTTAATTGCGAAAAACCGAAATATTAAACAATTTGTGCTCGATTGTATCCTTACATTAACTACTTCAATATCAATTGATCAACTTTTTGCCACTCTCCCCTTAAAATAACCTTTCCTCCCTCTAAACATTATTCTAGTCCCAATTCACCTGATATTTCCTCCTTCATTAACAAATAGATTAATGATAACAAGATCTCAAAGTCGAAGTTGCAAATGTTCCGAATGACAAAGTTTGCAGACCCGTTAAATGATGATGCAGAACATGGTGTTGGCAGACCTAGTGTGCACCCTAGATTGCCAACCGAACATGTTTTCGAAAATGATATTTCGGAAATGTTTGCGAAGTAGCCGAATAGCGAAAAAGGAAATCATTTATGCACCACTCTGTCAATACGGCAGATATATTAAATTTGTAGACCAATATCAAACTATATATATCCCAATAGCAATTTTGAACAAAGCCAAACTAATAACTAAAGTTAATAAAGTCATGTCAATAACATGCATATGTATTTTAATATACATACATGTCCAATACATCTACTAGTATTAATAGAAATCTAATTACAAGCTAAACCATTAAATTGGCCGAATCAACACCAGATGAAAAAGGAATGTCAAAAAACAGTCTCTTTTTTCGATCGAATGCAATGTAAGGTTTCAAGAGCTAACAAGTTTTCGAATGATGTACGAACTCAAACATGCCGAATGATGACTCAAAAAATGTTGACAAGCCTAGTGTTGGTCAACCGAACGAATTTTTCAAAATGATGTTTTTGGAAATAGTTAATTGCGAAAAACCGAAATATTAAACAATTTGTGCTCGATTGTATCCTTACATTAACTACTTCAATATTAACTGATCAACTTTTTGCCACTCCCCCTTAAAGTAACCTTTCCTCCCTCTAAACATTATCCACTCCCAATTCACCCGATATTTCCTCCTTCATTAACTAATAACTTAATATTATAGCTACATTGAAATATATTACATTGTACCTCTATTAGTTATAGAATCAAGAAATTATGTTTCAAACTGAATTAAGCTATTTTACAGTAGTTGTAGTTCAGGACAATCATTAACAAGTGCTCGGATTGAAGACAAATGACGGAAATGATGAGATCTCCAACTCGGAATTGCGAATAGTATTCGGAATAAGTAGGTTCGAAGTCGAAATAATTGCCGAACAAGTTTATATTACGAATACAGTACACATGTTGGATGATGCAAAAATATTATTGAGCTCACTAGATGATTACCATGAACAATGAATTTACAAAATTATGTTTAATCACATTTTCATTAATAAAGTAATTTAAATAAAGTAATGCAATAGGTCCCATATTTTTAGATGCAAATCATAACCCTTATTTTCACCCAATTCTTTAGATAACTATGTATAACTAAGTTAATTAACAATCTAATCTATATATAAGTAACTGTTGTTCAAGGCAATCATAGGCCGAAGTGCCGGATAGAAGATGAATATGTCGGAATTGCGAATAGTGTTCTAAATGCGGATGTTCGAAGTCGAAATAATTGCCGGACAAGTTGCGAATAAAGTAGACATTATGATGCATTTGAAAAACCATCTAGTGAGCTCACTTGATAATTAAACGAATAAGTTTACTAAATAATATTTGATTAATAAAGTAAGTTAATATATCCCATTGTATCGATACAGTGGTCATCTATCAGATAGATGATAACCCTTACCCTGACATTTTGAACCCCAATTCTATAAATAACTATTTATAATTAATTAATTAACACACTAAAGTATCAGCAGATAAATTACAAAAGTTGATGTACAAAAAAAATCAACCACTTTGAAGTCAGTTAAACCTAAATATATTAATTATGATATAACAAGTGATCAAATGGTTTGATCAAAAAATGAATAACAAGATTAATGATAGTAAGATCTCAAAGTCGAAGTTGCAAATGTTCCGAATGACAAAGTTTGCAGACCCGTTAAATGATGATGCAGAACATGGTGTTGGCAGACCTAGTGTGCACCCTAGATTGCCAACCGAACATGTTTTCGAAAATGATATTTCGGAAATGTTTGCGAAGTAGCCGAATAGCGAAAAAGGAAATCATTTATGCACCACTCTGTCAATACGGCAGATATATAAAATTTGTAGACCAATATCAAACTGTATATATCCCAATAGCAATTTTGAACAAAGCCAAATGATAACTAAAGTTAATAAAGTATTGTCAATAACATGCATATGTATTTAATATACATACATGTCCAATACATCTACTAGTATTAATAGAAATCTAATTACAAGCTAAACCATTAAATTGGCCGAATTAACACCTTGTTTATTTTCACCCATTTTTCCCCCGAATTAATCCTCCTCCCTGTAATTAGTATTCCACCCACAATCCACCATTTCCTTACTTGCATACCACTGTCCACTTGATATTGTCCAGTAAGTATCCACCATGTCTTTTCTGCAAATCTGTTGACCCTTACTTGTCAGTTAATAATCTTATCTGGAAAAAAGACTTGGTATAATATTATCAACAGTGAAAAGTTTAATATTTCCTCGGTTGATTCCACCTATTTGTCCCTGAAATAATCCCTCTCCCAATAATTAGTATTCCACCCACAATCCACCATTCCCTTACTTGCATACCACTGTCACCTTGGTCACCTTGGTATGGTCCAGTCCATGTCTTTTCTGCAAATCTGTTGACCCTTATTTGTCAGTAAATAATCTTATCTGGAAAAAAGACTTGGTATAATATTATCGAGTGTGCTGCATGAAGAAGTTAAATATTCCGAAAGTCCATCCTGGAATGCTTATACATAATTTTGGAATAAATCGCCCTAACAACCGAAAATCAGTGAATTATAAACATCCCAAGTTGGTCCTCCTTTCCCTTTCCTATACAATGTGTCGTTCTAAATTAACCCATCTGACCTCTAGCACGTAAAGAATCCATCCCAAATTCACCATTTCCACTGGATCCAAGTAGAATGATCAAGTTGGTCTGCAACTAAAAGTTCAGAAAGGTGGGTAGCACTGTGGCAAAGTAAACAGCAATATATGCTGTTCACGTGATAAAAGTTATGTAATAATAACATAATGAATTTAGATATAAATATATGTGTTCTGTAGAATGCAATGGAATGCATACTGAATGAATACTTATATTTAAGAATTTTATGTGTATAAAACCGTGCAATAACGAAATACCTATAAACCGAAACCAAATTTGTGTATAGAATCGTGAAATAATGAAATGCCTGTAAACCGTGAAAGAATTTAATAAATTGAAATGCCTACGAGCCAAATGTTTATACTATGTAATAATGTAATGCCTGTAAAACTAATTTAATGCGTATGTAGTGTAAAACCGTGAAATAACGAAATGCCTACTGTAAACCGTGCTTTAATCTAATGTGTTTTATCTAGAACCGTGACAGTAAAGTGCCGAAAAAGAATTTAATATGTGTATGTAGTGTAAAACCGTGAAATAACGAAATGCCTACTGTAAACCGAGCTTTAATCTAATGTTTGTTTTATCTAGAACCGTGACAGTAAAGTGCCGAAAAAGAATTTATGTATATGTAGTGTAAAACCGTGAAATAACGAAATGTCTACCGTAAACCGTGCTTTAATCTAATGTGTTTTATCTAGAACCGTGATAGTAAAGTGCCGAAAAAGAATTTATGTATATGTAGTGTAAAACCGTGAAATAACGAAATGTCTACCGTAAACCGTGCTTTAATCTAATGTGTTTTATCTAGAACCGTGATAGTAAAGTGCCGAAAAAGAATTTATGTATATGTAGTGTAAAACCGTGAAATAACGAAATGTCTATTGTAAACCGTGCTTTAATCTAATGTGTGTTTTATCTAGAACCGTGACAGTAAAGTGCCGAAAAAGAATTTATGTATATGTAGTGTAAAACCGTGAAATAACGAAATGCCTACTGTAAACCGTGCTTTAATCTAATGTGTTTTATCTAGAACCGTGATAGTAAAGTGCCGAAAAAGAATTTAATATGTGTATGTAGTGTAAAACCGTGAAATAACGAAATGCCTACTGTAAACCGAGCTTTAATCTAATGTTTGTTTTATCTAGAACCGTGACAGTAAAGTGCCGAAAAAGAATTTATGTATATGTAGTGTAAAACCGTGAAATAACGAAATGCCTACTGTAAACCGGACTTTAATATAATGTGTGTTTTATCTAGAACCGTGATAGTAAAGTGCCGAAAAA